>JAMXBB010000011.1:54433137-54720405 GCA_024138015.1 Lumnitzera littorea
ATTAATTAATTTTTATATTTTTACATAGCTAACCTATCAAGCATCCCCAATAGAGCCGCTAATTTTATCAAGCCTTATTTTAGTTTTCCTTAATTCAATTTATATTAAGCCCAACCCGTTTAATATAAATTACTTGACATAAAATTAAGGAAAATTTTTTTTTTTAAGAAAGTGTTTAGAAAAAACATTTTTAAAAAATAATAATAATTTAGAGTCGCTAATTAGTTAAAATGGTAAAAAAGTCAAATTAGGGTTTTTTGGTGGGGAAACCTTAACCCTAATTTAGCCACTAGTCTACAAATATTCTAAAAAATAATTTTTTTAGAAAATTTAACCAAAAAATCTAAACTCGAAGGCTAACCTAATAAGACTTAGTCACTATTGAAAGAAAAAAAAAACTAATAATCTTTATTTTTTATAATTTTTCTAAAAAATGCTAAGCTATGTAAAAATATACAAAAATATGACTAAAATGATTTTTTAATGATTTTTATTACTAATTTTATAAAAAAAAGTTTTATATATTTTTTATGATTACCTCAAAAGTGCCTATATACCCACTAGTCAATAGCAAATTAACATAGTTCTGCTTGTTAGTAAAGATTTAGTGAGTCGATTTTTTTTTAAAAAGAAATAAAGCCAGATTTATGTTAGTTGTCAATTTATTATTATTTTTTAAAAAGATCTAATCTCACAAATCTATTTAAAATAGCCCTAACTAACTCAATCTTTTGAAAAGACTCCAATTAAGATTTTAATTTTTTTATAAAACTATGTGTCAAAAATTTATTTTTCTAAACCCTAAATGCAAGCTTTATATGGATTTACTAAGATATAAAACTTAGATACAAATCTTTACCAAAAATATAAATCTTGAAAAAGATGTGCAACTATATCTAAAAAATGTAATTTAACTAAAAACATGAAATTTATCTAAAAATTCAAAAATTTATCTAATTAAAATGCATGACATATAGCTTTTGTTAAAATTATTAAATAACTTGTACTAAAAAAAAAAACAAGTTAATGAAATAAAGCTATTAATTAAAAACAAATAAATAAATAATTAAAACAATTTACCCAATTATCTAAGCAGGTCAAATCACCATAATCGAGTCGTGCGAGTGTATATTAGCTTGGTTTAGACGTAGCTAATCATGGACTGACCGTAAATGTCTAAATTGCGTAGGCTTAAACTAGATTGTTTTGTTTGTGTCGTGATCGGATGTTGTAGCGTATTATACATCTGAACTGTGTGATCAGATGTTGTGGCATATTATACATGGCTGATCATGTGTGCACTGCCTAGATGTGTATGTTGTGCAGCAGCGTGTATGAGAGTGTGTATCCGCATGATCAAACATACAGGCTATGTTGTTCGTGCTACATGTGTTGTGTCTAGACAATGGACATGAAGGTTGTATTGTTTGCATGATCGGACATGTATGTATGCAAGTGACCATGAGTGGGGTTTGTTATATGAGCATAAGTGGGGTCCAAGGATGTATGACATGTGTAAGGTTTGTTATGTAAGAGTGGGGTCTAAGGATGGACGTATGTAGGAGATCGCGAATTGTATTTGGACACGTACAGAAGATGTGTGCAGATTGATTGTGGAAATGTGAACTTTGTGTAATTGAAAACATATATATTTTTTTACAGCCCATTGTCTATTATTTATAGACCATAAACTTGAATCTTTTAGATCTTTTTGTTATGAAGATTCAATCTTAACAAATCCAATATTCATAAGATACAATGATACCTGATTTAGATTTATTAATTTCATTCAAGATTTAATCCAATCCATTTTCAAAATTAAGTTTCGGGAAACCTTATATTTATCTGGGCTTTCTATCTTAAGCCCGATTCAGTCCATCTTAATTAACCATAGCCCATAGCCCATAGTCCATTTAATAAATCCTAAGTCCTTTTAGCTCAATTAAAACATTCAAAATTGGGCTAAGGTGTACATTCATGAATTCAAATATGACTAGACTTTTCTTAAATAGCATTTTTCTAATAAAGCCCTAAAGACTTTAAATTTACGAAATTGTACATATATATTTTATTGTAATCTAACCCAACCCTAAATGATTAACTAACTTGACCCACTTTTAACACTTTATATTTTTTATTTTTCATTTTTTCCATTTTTATTTTTGTTCTATTTTTTCAAGTTTTTTTATTTTTTATTTTTATTTTTTGTAAACTTAGCTTAAAAGTAAAAAGAGATTGAAATTAAAATAAAGGATGACAAAAATGAGATGTTTACATAGCTTCGATCTGTTTGTCCATCCGTAGATGACAGGACATGCTAAACAATAGTTTGGTTCTCATTCCCTTAAATAGGGTCCTCCAAAAGTGGCTCATAAATTTTGGGCCATGGTCGAAAACAATGATTTTAGGCACTCTATGGAGTTTGATGACTTTCTGCAAGAAAAGAAAAGAGATAGCTAAACCATTGTTAGTTTTGAAATAGGGCATAAAGTATGCCATCTTGCTGAAACAGTCCACGACCACCATGATTAAGTCTTTCCTTTGAGATGTCCTCAACAATCCTAACATGAAGTCCATGCTTAGCTTGGACTACGGTTTTGTTGGGATCAGCAATGGTAAATATGGTGCTTGTTTAGCTTAGCTCTTTACCTTTTTACAGATAGTACACCTTTCCAATACAGCTTAATCACCATTCCTCATCTTTGGCCAATAGAATCTAAAGGATAGCATCTCATGAGTTTAATGCTTACTAACATGTCCAAACAATCCTCCACCATGCGCCTCGCATACTAACAACCCTCTCATAGAACATGTCAGGATACACAATTTCCTCTTCTTAAATAAGTATTCATCCTCCTTGTGATAGTCATCAAATGTTTAGCCTTCTTTACATGTAGCATAGATTGAACCAAAATGTGGGTTCTCAGTATACAAATCCTTTATCATAGAAATTTCTAATAATCAG
The DNA here is from genome assembly GCA_024138015.1 of Lumnitzera littorea. Lineage (NCBI taxonomy): Eukaryota > Viridiplantae > Streptophyta > Magnoliopsida > Myrtales > Combretaceae > Lumnitzera > Lumnitzera littorea. Next base: position 54,436,103 of record JAMXBB010000011.1, read on the forward strand.
GTTTGCAGTTCAATTAAGAGGAAATCTCGTCTCAATAGGGTATCAACTACTACATTGTTCTTACCATTCTTGTACTTCACGACATAAGAAAAATCCCTCAAGTAACTCAACCCACTTAGCTTGTCTTCAAAACAACTTGGGCTAGCTCTTCAAATATCTCAAAGATTCATGATTAGTATAGATCACAAATTCTTTGGGTAGCAAATAATGCTACCATATAATTAGGGCTCAGATCAAAGAGTAAAACTCCTTTTTATAAATAAAATAGTTAAGTATAGCTCCTCTAAGCTTTTCACTAAAGTAGGCAATAAGTCGGCCATTCTACATCAAGATAGCACCTATGCCTAGTTTGGATGTGTCACACTCCACTTCAAACACTTTGTCAAAACTCGGTAAAGCTAACACAGGGGTGGTAGTCAGCTTCTCTTTCACTTCTTTGAAACTCCTATATTCCTTCTCCTTTCACCTGAATTCAACATTTTTCTTTGACATCTCAATGAGTGGGGCTACATGAGTACTGAAGTTCCTTATAAATTAGTGATAGAACGATGCTAAGCCATGAAAACTTCACATGTTAGCTAAACAAGTCAACATAGGCCATTTGGTAATTACTCATATCTTCTCATCATCAACTCAGATACCACCACTACTCATAACAAACCTAAAAATATCGCTTCAGGTCAACATAAGTCACATTTCTTCATATTGGCATAACGCTTCTCAGCTCAAAGTTTTGAGAAAAAAGCTTAGAGATGCTCTTTGTAAGTATCCAATTCTGGACTATAGATAAGAATATCATCAAAATACACAATGATAAACTTTCCAATGAGTTTTCGAATTACATGGTTCATTAGTTACATGAATGTGCCTGGGGCATTTGACAGTTCGAATGGCATAACAAGCTATTGATATAATCTATTGTAGGTCTTGAATGTGGTTTTCCATTTATCTCCCTTTCGCATTCGGATTTGATGGTATCTAGATTTAAGATCAATCTTAAAGAATACTCTTGCTTCATTTAACTCCTCAAGCATATCATCAAGTTGTGGTATAGGGTACCGATACTTGATGGTAATGTGGTTGATTGCTTGACTATTCACATAAATCCTCTATGTCTCGTCTTTCTTTGATACCAACAGAGTTGGTATGGCATATGGGCTTAGGAACTCTTGCACATATCCTCTCTTCATCAACTCTTTTACTTTCTTCTATAACTTAGTAGCCTATTCAGGATTCAGCCTATAAGTAGGCTTGTTCGGTGGTACAACTCCTAGCTGCAAGTTAATTGAATGCTTAATGCCTTAGATAAGAGGTAGACCATCTAGTAACTCACCTAAGAACAGGTCAACTCTTTAAGCTTCATTTCTCTTTTCAACTCTGCTTAGGTCATTACCAAAGCCTCTTTCTTAAGAACTCAACTCAATAGGGTCTGCATGCTTTTAACTTGTTTAGCAGTCATAGGGCTCAACTTCAACTTCATGCCCTTGTGCTCCAAGAAACATGTGTTTTTTCTTCTATGGTATATCACACTTTGGTCAAACATCCATGGTCATCCAAGAAGGATATGGGACTACTCATGGGTAACACATCACAAAATACCTCATCTCGATAGTTTCCATTATTGATTGGTACAGTTACTTGTTTATTTACTTATAGAACTCCTTTGCTACTAAGTCGATGTAGTTTATAAGGCTTGGGATGAGGCTTGGTCGGCAACTTCAATTGTTAGACCTTGAAAGTGGACACTGCATTGGTGCAGCTACCATTATAAAATATTAAGGCACATAATGACCCATTCAACTTATAGCCAATGTGGAACAAATTCTTTCATTGCTCATCCTTAGGTATAGGACTCATATTCATTGTGCTCCTTAATACTAGGGTAGCAAGCATAAAATTACCTTCCTCACTATAGATGACTTCCTCCTCCTCGGATAGTTCAATTTATTCGGTCTATTTCGACTCTTCTACTTCCTTATTAGTACTATCCACCTTAATGGTCGGCGCTTCTCCTCAAATTACCATGGTTCTTCTGTTTAGATACTAAGCAGCTATGTATCCAAACCTTTGTTACTTGAAGCATTTGATCTCACTCATCTTTCTTCTTGAGCTTTGGCCTTTCTTGAACTTCCTCAAGATCTCCTTCTCCTTTACTCGAGTAGTTTGAGTAGGTTAGACTTTGGTAACTTTACTAAGTTTCAATTGCATAGGTTTACTCAGAATAAGTCAGCTAATGGTTAGTTAACTAACAGTTTGCTCAAAGTCTTCTTATTTGGCGCCTCTCGATTCTTTGGGCAACTCGGATAGCTTCATCAAGGGAACCGATATCCATAGTCTCCATAATATGTCCAATCTCGTACTTCAACCTACCAATGAATCAAGACAAGTTCGATCTTTAGGCTCAATGACTTTACATTGGATCATTAACATTTGGAATTCCTTCATATACGCATCGACACTCGATCCTTTTTGCCTCAACTCTTGTAACTTTTTAAATCTATCCTATAAGTAATATCTTAGGACAAATCTTCTCCTCATGACTCTCTTCATTTCATCCCAATTCCTAACTTCACATTCTCCTTCTCTTCTTTAGATGGCTTGCAGATTCTTCCACCATAGGGCAGTATAGCCAGTAAATTCTAACACAACAAGTCTAACCTTAGTATTATCAAGCACCTCGTGGCAATCAAAATGCTTCTCAATCTTATCTACCCAGTTTAAGTAGTCTTTAGCATCACCATTTCCAGAAAAACTAGGGATATACATTCTCAACCCTTCCACTCTAAGAGCTCAAATATTCCTTTCCTCAGGCTCATAATACTCCTCTACTTTATTATTTACTTCCTCATCCTCCTCTTCGATTTCCTCTAAAGCTAGTTTGCATCCAATAACTCAGCTTACTCCTCTAGCTCATCGTGCTTTAATAGGAGCATTAGCTTGGATGTAGCGTTCATTGCCTCTCTCAGATTGTTCATTGGCTTGTTCTCTGTAGGGTTTATTCCTAGTCTATTGTCTATCTTCATTTATGGCAATCACTAGACATTACCAAGTCATTAAGTCTATCTACTCGATCACTTACAAATTAGGGTGTGAAGCTTCCTTGTTAGCCTTGGCTATTTCAAGCACCACTATCTTATTTTCCTAAGGTTCCTTAAACACTAGAATAGGATATTGTTGTGTACTAATAGTTGAAATACAACCCAAAATTCCTCTCTCTTCGAATAACAACAAAACAACACAACACTATAGCTATTATAACCAAACATACAATGAACCAAGAGAAATGCATATACTTTGTTTTGCGAGCAAGAAATAGGAGAAAACAAAGTACAAAGTTTCTTTAACTCTAAACACTTTGAACACTCATAACAACAATGAACAGATTCTAAAACACTTACAACAGCAGTAAACCACTCAGAGTACTAATAATAGGAATTTGCTCAAACGTAGCCAAGCTTTGATAACAAGATAATGCAAATTGCCAGGAAGGAAATACACAGCTACCAATATCACACGACTAGGGGTAGGTCCAAACAGCGAGATGGTCCAAAGAGTGAATGGTAATTGAAGGTTGAGCTAGGGTTATTGTACATTAACGATGGATATGACATACTAACGCCTTACATGAACTTAGGTCGTACTTAATATTAGACATAAGTGTGGTTGAAGGGTACTCACCATTAATCTATGCTCACAATGGACTAAATAAGAGCAAACAAGAGTAAGCAAGGATACTTAGCTCACGTAAGAAAGGGATGTCTAAATATCAATGATCATTAACTGTTGCGACTAATACAAATTACAAGTATTTATATGGCCCAATTAGAGCAAGTCCTAGGTATATGCAAATTACAAAAATGGATTTCTATTATAAAAGGGAAAAAGGAATTAATTACAAGGGTAGAGTTGTAATCGGATAAAAAGAACATTCTGTTATAGAAGGACAGTACAAATGTTAGAAAATAGGGCACGTGTCAACTATCCATCTGTGGTTCCAATGATGCTATTTGCTAAGCAGAACAAGTTCTGAGTGGATTAGATCAGCGTCGATTGCTAAGTTGCTTAGATGTTCAAGGCTGACAAGGGATTGGTCTAGTATATGGCCTACTATCTGGTTAACTTCAGATGGTCAAGTTGGCCTTGGATATGCTTCAGCTTAGCAATGTATGGATTCATTTTTGGCCTTAGTACGGCAATAAGTGGTTAGTTCGATAACTCATTAGGCACCTTAGGAATCTTCTCGATGAGATAGAGAGAGATTAGGGGAGAGTATCTTAATACACCGAACTGGAGAATGTCTTCCTCTTCTAAGCTTGGCTTCATTTGGATAGCTTAACAAACCATACAAGCAAGCCCTCGAGCTTAGGAGCGAATGATTGGTCTATAATCCCTATCAATTAACCTAGGTAAGATTGGTAATAACTCCTTTACCAATGAGAGCTATAGTATCGAACCCAACTCCTATTGGACTCTAGCGATGCATGATGATAACAACCTTTAACAAACCCCAATAGCTCCTTGGAAGGGGCATACCAGATGGACCTAAAGTTCTAGGATTAGGAGGAAGTGGGGGAAGAGCATCACCCAGCAGTAGTTACCATTGTAGATCAATCTAGTACCCCCTGAGATCTTGAGGAGATGCATTCTCAACCAATAAAGGGAACATCAAGCAAATGACCTTTATTGACATTTTGTGTAGAAGAAGAAAAAGTAAGATAGGGTTAATTTCATTTTAGTTTATTTGTTGATGTAAATATTCTAACACTGTTGCATTAAAGTTATTTGTGTAAAAGGCATTAACTTCTGTCGATTAAGACACTATAATTTTACATCATTGATGAAGTAATTGATTTAGACTTCTTTTATTCCCAAACACCAATTTTGTCTTGAATTCATTGGCTTTGAAAAACATATTAGGAAAAGTTGTTTTAAGGTTATCTCTATACAACTATTGATTTTTAGTAGTTGGATGAGAATTCAATTGTTGTTCTACAATTGTTAGTTTCTGCAATTTTTTAGCGAGAAATCTAATATGATGAAACTTAGATTTGTAAAGGAGGAGGGGGAAAGGGGGTGTGTTTTAAAGGTAGTGCATTCAATTATACTAAAGTATAAATGAAGGCGCATAGAACGTGCATTTCTACTATACACCTTTAGTTTCTCGTAGAATCGAGAATGAGGTTTTCATTCTATACATGCTAGATCATGAATTAGTAACCGCATCCAATCTCCAAAAAAATGACAATTCTTTCGAACTTTCTATTTTTGGAATAGAATATTTACAGAATCCCCATGAATAGGATCAAACCTTATTCTATGGTATTTCCATGAGATTCCTCTTTCTTATTCTTAAGCAAGCCCTCGAGAGGGCTTAGTTGATCCATGATTTATGTTTCATCTTTCGTTTCTTTTTTGTTTTTTTTGAGAAATATATTGATCAATTCTGATTCTTTCTTTTTCTATTGATTCTTTTCCGATCGAGATATATGGATCCACGGATCTATGTATCTATATAGATCCTCTGCTCATGGATTAACGAAAATGCGTAAAAGCTTTATTTGCCTCTGCCATTCTATGAGTCTCTTCCTTTTTACGTATGGCATCGCCACTCCCTTTGGTAACATCCACTAATTCAAAACTTAATTTGAAAGCCATATTTCGACCCCTATGTTTTCGAGATGCTCCTAATAACCAACGAATGGCAAGTGCTTTTCCTTGTGTGGATCCTATTTCAATGGGAACTTGATGAGTCGATCCGCCCGCACGTCTTGCTTTTATTGCTATATCGGGAGTTACTCCACGTATTGCTTGACGTAAAACAGATAGTGGGTTTGTCTCTGTCTTTTGTTGAATCTTTTTCATGGCTCGATAGATAATTTGACAAGCCAATGATTTTTTTCCGTGTTTCAGAATACGGTTAACCAACATGTTAACTAATCGATTACGATAAATTGGATCGGATTTTGCAGTTTTTTCTTCTGCAATACCTCGACGTGACATGAGCGTGAAAGGGATTCCATAATCAGTTTTCTTTTTATAAGGGCTAAAACATTTATTTTCGCTTTTTGACCCCATATTGTAGGGTGGATCTCAAAAGATATGAAAGAAAGATTTCCCTCCAAGCCGTACATACAACTTTCATCGAATACGGCTTTCCACAGAATTCTATATGTATCCATGAGATCGAGTATGGAATTCTGTTTACTCACTTTAAATTGAGTATCTGTTTCCCCCCTTTCTTGCTAGGATTAGAAATCCTGTATTTTACATATCCATACGATAAGATACTGAACATCGTGAATATTTTAGGGAGGGGAATCGCCATTCCACCCATTTCATTGAAATAAACAAGACGTATTCTATAATAACTCGTTCTTGCTATAGCGCCAATAAATCCATGAGAGATTATTTGTAAAATGGCTCCATTGAGTCCTATATCACTTATAGAACCAATTCCGATAATTATGAAACCCATATGAGATACAGACGAATAAGCTATTCTTTTTTTTTTAAATTACGTTGACCAGGAGATGTTGAAACTGCATAGATTATTTTTATTGCGCCTATTATAATCAACCAGGGAGAAAATATAGAATGAGCGTGAGGTAATAATTCCATATTGATCCGAACCAACCCATATGCTCCCATTTTTAATAAGATTCCGGCTAGAAGCATACAAGTACTATAATGTGCCTCTCCGTGGGTATCTGGTAACCATGTATGTAAGGGTATAATCGGTGATTTGACAACAAAAGCAATAAGAAATCCAATATAGAATATTATTTCCAGTGCCACAGGATATGATTGATTAGATAATGTTTCCAAATTTAATGTTGGTTCATTGTCTAATATTTAGAGTTTGCCTCGATTTGGTACCACTCTCGTGGCCTAAGAATTTACTTTCTATTGAGACATAATTAAATAAAAAATTTTATCGAAAAATAGAAAATATTAAAAATATATAGGATAAGAATATGGATTTGAAATCCTTTATTTTTTCAACCCAATCGCTCTTTTGATTCTAGAAAAAAAACTATCTTTATCAATATGCTACAGGAACTGTTTATGATATTTTAAAGAAGGCGAGGGTTTTTATGGAATTTCGTCGTCTTATGATCATTACGCCAGATTCCTCCAAGTATACAAATGGAACCTAACTAGACATGCCCTCCAATTATATCTTCTAAATCGTCCACACTAACAATCCATCCCTCTCCCCCAAAGGGTGATTTTAGTAGATAACCAAATATAACACTTGGGCTAAAGGTTAAGTTGGTAATTTTTCTTACATCTCCCCCTTTCGGAGCCCTAGTATCATATACACCTCCAAAATAGAGTGCCTTGAATACTAGAACAAAAGCACCTATACCTAACAAGATGAAGTGAATACCCAAAATTGTAGTCATTTTATTTCTATCTTTCCATACATAACCAAAGAATGGAAAAGATTCTTCAAGAGTCTCAGGGCCCAAAAGTACATGATAAATACCGCCAAAGCCCAACACTGCTAAGGAAATTAAATGAAGTACTCCTAATACAAAGTACGAAAAGGTGTCTAGAACTTCCCCACCAAGCCCTACTCCGAGAGAAAATAACTTAAGGCACATGGTAATTATGCACCTTTTTTAATCTAATAAAGTATTAAAGCTACATGTTTGGAAATCTTAGCCTTCAAACCACTACCATGAACCCAGGATAATGGGTTATTTTTATCACACATGAAACTTATAAAGTACAGTTGAGGGAAATAACAAAATAAACTTATCAAGAGAAGCTTGAGAAGCAAGTTTAGTTGTGTGATAAGACTTTAGCTACTTGATATTGGTATAATTTAGGGTGTTCGGAACAAATTAGGGTTTTCAAAAAATCTTGACCGAATTGAATCGAACTTCAATATTAGGTCACAAAAGTTAAAAGAAAAGTCCTAACAAGGTCGATTTCCCAAAATAAAGTAGATGAAATATTTAATTTTAGTAAAACGGGGATCGCTTGATAATTATCGAAAACTCAAAATTTAAGTTTAGAAAAATAACGAAATCTTAAAGATAAATTACTTAATTTATAAAAATAATATTAGGAGTCAAATAACATGTAGTGTTATTATATAATTATAATATATGCATTATTTATACGCGATACGTGTAAACATTAACATAAAAACTCATTCACCTTTTAGAGTAATAATGTTCTAATTATAACATAAATCATCTCACCAAGACGATTTATAAATAATTATTAGATAAATAATAATCCATTCACACCAAAATTATTATACTAGTTGGAAATATAAACTAAGCACGTCCCTATAACTCGAACCATTTTTCTAATTGCATTAAGGGCATGATTTTATGAATTTAATTAAAACTCACCATTTTTCCAACTACATTAAGGGCATGATTTCATGAATTTAATTAAAACTCGTATATATTTATAATAAGCCTTTTTTTTTCTTTTAAATTCAAGTTATATTCATCATGAATTTTTGAATCCCTTTTAAGTATCTTTTAGCTCTATCTACTTAAAAATTGTTAGCCAAATACTAAATAAATAAATGATAAACACAATAGCTAAATACTCGAATACTTATAAAATAATATCGAAATAATTTATAAAATAATATCAACTCATCGAATTTATCATTGTAAAACCTAACATGTAATAAGTACAATCTCAATTAATACCCAAATGAATCAAAATATATGATAACTTTTATTTTAAACATATTTCACATGGTGATTTTATAGTATTTCCCTTACATTTTTTGTTTTCTTTAAAGAAGTTGATACTTAATTGAGTAAAATTTTGATTTCAAGGTTTAAACATGTTCTTGGATTAAAAACGAAGAAAAGGAATCAAGTTTCACTCAATTTAGAGTTCAAATGAATGAGTTATGAAGTTTTGAAGTTACACAGTCTTGAACACCGTCGTATCCCCAGGTTGTGTCCACCTAGAAAAATTTGCCAAGGTCAGAAAGTTATACGACTTGGGGACACAACTGTGTCCCAGGCTGTGTCTGGTGACGAAAAAAGAAACTTTACAATATATTATAAAAGGACTTACTAGGGTTTCACACATAAGATTGGACATTAAAAATAGAAGAGACTTGAAGAGAAGGAGAAAAAAAAGGTGAAAGCAACACCCAACTTCAAGATTTGAGAGATTTTGCATCAAGAAAAGAGGTTTTTCATGTTTTATTTATTGGTTTTGTTGGAATTGGTTTTGTTGGAATTCATTTTTAGTTTCATTATGATAGCTTAAGATTCTTGTATTTAGGATTATGGAACCTAAGGTTTCATGTGACTATTAGATTGATAATTTTCAATAAAGTTTTTATCTTTTCTTGGTTTACTTATGTTATTTAATTATTAATTGATATTTCTAGAGTATTAATCTATGATATTATGCATGATGATTGAGAAATTACATGTGTAATGAGATTTTGACATAATTGGAGAGAATTACATGTATACTTAGAAATAAGATACATGTTTCTTCTAGAAAGTTGTTCGTTTGTGTGGGAATTCATTATACATTAATGCGATTTTAAATTATATTACTAAGTGAAGGGATTTCGGTAAATAATCTAGGATTAGAGTTAACATGCTTGAGAAAGGTATTAACTTTAATTGTGAATCCCTCCGGTCAAGAATAATAGAGATTTAATTAGATACATTTTAAGCGGTCACATGTTAAACACTAGGGGAAATAATCCTTAAATACGTTATTTGCTTTCTTGAAGTCGTTCTTAATTTTATCGCTTTCTAAATTGCTTAATCATGTCTCATAATTAGGTTAGTTTGTTAATTTTAGTATTTTTAATTCATTCAACCCTTCATAATTTTCTGGTTAGATAATAGAGATAAGGTTAATATTGGTACTCAAAGTCTCTGAAGGATCGACTCGGACTCACATCCGCTATATTAAAATTGATAGGTACACTTACCTGATATCAATATAATATAATGAAATAGTAAGGAAGAGAAAATACTTTAATAGATATCTTCAAATCTGATTCCCGAAATAAATCGACGTATCTTGATTTATTTGAAACTCAAGAAGATTTCTTAGTGTGCTAGAACATAGGACTTTAATGCCCTAAAATTACGGACAAAATGCTGCAAAATAATCAAGAAAATGAAGTTTTTCTCTGTAATCCATATTTCCAAGCTACTATATAACTCTTACTAAGATACCGTCTTTTCCATTCTCCTCGACACCGCTACTATCTACTGTCGTAAGCTCCTCTATATTTCCTTTCCTCGGCTGCTGAATATTCTCCTTCTTGCATGGGCCTGATGTAGATATAATCAAATACCAATATGAAGCCCACGTGTCTTTCGTCCAAAAATTGGGGGCAGCTGCTTTCTTATTTTCAAATTAATCTATTGCCTTCCTGACGAAAGCCTCCTTTCCTACGGCTCGACTCCAATCAAAATTGGAAAGCCCATGTCCGATGTAATTGGAATTGGTCACAGCATCTCTTCATGAATTGAAAGGAACCTGTACGTGTGTTCCAATTACTTTGGACAAGGACGAATTGTGTAGCCTCAAATACTGCGATCCGCCTGTGACTATTGTAGGAAGTAAACCCCATTTAGGAAATGAAATAATCCAAAGGGTATTCTCTGTTGTTTAATATCAGCACATCCAATGACATGATGCTCTCCATGTGTGGGCTGTTCTTATATCGAAACGTAGACCAACAATTGAGTCTGAAACATCCGAATCTAAAGATAGAAATGATATTGGGCTGCTTTGTCATTGTCCCAAGCTAAGTAATTAGATGGGAGCCTCCACGTTGCAACTCTGACTACTAACGCCCAAGTCATGTTGCTGCTAAATTATTTAAGCTTACTGCTGTTCAGTCGCGGCTTGGTGAGTTGTGCTCAATGTGGACTGTTTGGCATATGCAAACAACAGCTCGGTTGTCATGTGGAGCTCGAATTGTCATCTTGTTCTTCCTTTTCATGGCTGTTCGAAACTCAACTACGGTGTATAGATTAGCTCAACATGCTGCTGCCATTGTGTTGCTCTGTTTCAGCTACTAAGAATTGAAGTCCAACAGCTACTCGGCTGTTGTTTGTCATGTTAGAATGAATTGGAGCTATTTACCTTGGTTAAATGGAGCTCGGCATGTGCAGCCTAGATCCGTAACTCAGGCACTTGGGGTGAAGTTCAAATCATGTCAGCCACTTGAATTGCTCGGCAAAACTTGTGAAGTTGTCATGTTCAGTGTAGCTTGGTTGACATATGTGGACAGCAGCTCGGTTTGTGTTTGCTGGAGTGTTGCGGTTGTTGTCAATTGAATGGAGCTGCTCTCGGTCCTTGCTTGGCATTTAAGAATCAAGTGAAGCTCTTGGCATTGCTCAGCTGCAATTCAATTGTAGCTCGTCTTCAGTTCAAGGTGCTCAACGTCAGCTTGGTTCTTAGCTGTCTTGTGTCGTGGCTGCTGCTAACTTTTTCCAAATAAGCTGCTAAGAATTGCTGCCGTCACGTGGAAACTCTCGACTAGGAGCTATAGAAGTGCATGGAGTTGCTGTCTTGGAGAGGGTTGTTGGGGAAACGCTCGGCATCATGAAGTGAGGCTCTTGGCTTGGTGTTGGATAGTACATGGGCTACTGCAGTTTTTCCAAATGAGCTGCTCAGACAAATGCTAGATTTGTCTGCTGGTTTAGCTGCTGCTATTGTGTGTCTTCAACTCCCAATCTTGCTTTGGCTTGCTCTAAGTGCTCTTGACACAAAAAGTTACTTCTTGGTCCACAAAAGTCAATAGCCGCCTTGATTTATTGAAGTGAATGAACATTGGGCTTGTTTTGTCTCTCTTGAGATAAGATAAGCTAAAGTCCAAAAGGGGAGCTGCTCATTTGGAGTTCAACTTGCTGCTGCATCGTGTTTGGTTCCATCAGCTGATCGGATTGGTCTGCTGGTCGCTCGGCTGTTTTGCGTGGAGTGTAACGGCTACTGTCGACGAGTGAAGCTTGATTCTCTGCTGCAGATCGGTGGAGCTCTCTAATCATTCGACCTACAGTTTGGAACTCGGCTATGGACTCGGTTGGTGCTTGTTTCGCTTGGAAAGGAACACGGGCAGCTGTTGTATCATGTTGGATCCTGAAATACAGACTACACTGCTGCTTGTGTCATGTAAAGCTTGGATAGAACACACCATTTTGTTGAAGTTCAGCTAGAAATTTTTTTGCATTCTTTTTTGGCTCTCGCAGACAACAGCTCTTTGAAGAAGTCCATACCGAATTGCTGTTGTATGTCGGTTCTTCATGGCTCTCGATTGCTGTGATCTGCTCAAGCCGTGTGAACTTTGGAGAGCGCCAACTTCAAGTGTTCGAAGCTGCTCTAATTGAATGGAGCTACTACTTGGTTTGTCTCGCTAGAGTGTGCTATCACTGTCGTGTGCCGTTCGGTCATGACAAGAATGGCTGCTTAGCTTTGTCATGTTGGAATGAATTGGAGCTCTCAGATTGCAAAGGCACGTGCCTCTCTTGAATAGAGAGAAATTGTTGCTATAATCAACTTTGGTCCATAATGAGGCGTATACTGCACTTAAAAAGATAAGTGCACTTATTAAGTAGTAGGATAGAGAACTTTTAAAGTTGAGAGTTATCGATACTATGAGAACTGAACACTTACTCACCCACACTAAATTACTCTAATTAAAATAGAGTGCAATATTGATGACAATCAAGAAAAACAAACTTAAGAAATAGACCATGAATGCAATAATTTAACGAAACTAATTAACCATAAATGTGGATATCTAGACTCTAGTCACTAAGAGATTAACATATAGTAGCCTAGGGTTTCTAATAAAATTCTTATTCTTGTTAACCAAAAGAATTTAATTGATAATTTAATAAGAATCACTTCTATATTAAATTCTAATCCTGATTACGTTCTACCTGAATCGCTTTTAGAATGGGACTCCTTAGAACAATATTAAAAACAAGAATTCTACACAACAAACAAGAAATAAGTTTTAATTCCGGAAGAAATTTATAATTTATCTCTAAATTTATATCAAATCTCTTCAATTATGGTATATCTATTCAATACATAAAATTAGATAATTAAGTTGAGACTCTAAAAATAACAACTTAATCTAAACAAAACATATAATTGAATTAATAAAAACAATAGAATTTCATTAAAATGAGAACAATTAACATATGCTACATGTTATCTCAATAGTTATAGACCTAGATATTGTTGCTTTTATACTATAACCATGATAAAGTTACAATCGTTCATCATTGAAAAGGACTAGAACCCTAGGAAAAGACTATTCTCTAATATCTGTGTTCCCTCTTATACATATATTTGTCATCTATTTATAATGTCCAAATAAAATAATCTCCAAATGGTAAGTGTTTTAGAATTAATTGCAGGTTTACGAGTAGGTACATGACAATGGTAATGGACCATGGTCTTCTACTTGCAACAATTATTCAAGAAATTATTTTGAAATTAATGACGAAGAGATCATGGTTGGGCGACATAATCGTGAATAGAGACCATGGTCATTCCCTTTGCTTAATTCTTGAACAAATTCTCCTCGACACTTACTATTCTCAAATTATCTTCAAAATAGATACAATTCTCTTCAAAAATTGGTTTGAAATCAAGAAATCACTCAAATCAATCGCAGAATAAGTGGAATTGGATCAAAATAACTTAAAATATCCAGGAAAATAATATAATGGATGAGTATAAAATTACACTCATCAAATCTCCCTACACTTAAACATTTGCTTTTCCTCACGCAAAGTATGCAATCCTTAACAAGGATTGATAAAAATTAATCACAAGACTTTCCAAGTTACTTACCATTATTTAGAAATCAGAAAAGAATTTGAATTAACCCCACTAGTAAACACTGTATCCCTAAAAATTTCCAACAACTTGTATACTTTTCTCCCTTTTCACTTTTTTATGCATTCTAAAAACAAATATTAGAATTCAGTGGTTAATTTTTGTAAATCGATGTTGATCATGCAATTTAACCAAGGATTCTCTCTAGTGTTAGTTCCATTTTTATTTAGTCGAGCAAAAAATGATACACGACTCCATTATATTTAACTAAGATGTATAAAAATCTCTTCTCAATTTTATCAAGCACCATGATCAAGAGTAAATTCAGGTTGTATCTACTCATCCTCCTACTTATTCCCTTAGCATAAAGTTCTGTTTATAGGCTTTTTATTTTAATTACTTACCGAAGCTTATTAGCAGCTGGAAAACACCTTGCTCTTTTGATAGACTAAGGCCGATCTTTACTAAATTAGCCTTTTTAGAATTAACATTGATAGTAGGAAAGCACCAATCTCTTTTGAGGTACTAAGGCCGATCTCTATCAATTCTTGTCTTTGTTTTTTTTAACAACTTGGTAATAAGAAAGAATCTCCCTCTTTTGAGGGATCTAGATTGATCCGTACTAACTACTTTTTTCCATTTTATTAATTATTATGCCCTCAACAATTCAAAATTTTAGGGGAAATTATAAAAGATAAGTTTCATTTACTTATTTATATAGGATTATAGAGCTCTAAAAAATCAAAATGGATGAGTCAATATCTAAGTAAATTTTAGAAGTAGCATATGACTAAGGCTTAACCATAATGTTTAATCAGTTAATGTTTTGGAATCCCAGGTTAAATAGCATGTAACTTTCTCTCTACAGCAATTCCACTATTCAATTTTAGTCGTGTCCCATGTGCAATAGTGACTTTTAGAGAATTTAGATATAAACATCATTGTCTTATTAAATTGGGGTTGCAAACTTGAAAAAAATTAGGGTTAAAAATAACAATTTGATTCTTGAATAATATTAGTGTACCCCTTTGCCACACTTAAGTTAGTACATTTCCCCAATATACCTAATACCAAATTATAGGAAAAATAGTTGCAAATGATTAAAGTATAGTAGAGAAGAAAAAATAGATATGTGAAAAATGATACTCCCTTAAATATTTGGATTTGCCTGAATTATCCATGAGAATTCACCTTGGATAATTTGAAGTTGTTGGCTTAATAGAGATCTAAACAAGCACACTTAAAATAAAGAAATAAAAGCATATGCAACAAAAAGGAAATTTTAATTGTTTCATTGAATGGAAAGAACTTGAACATAAATTCAAAAATATAAAAACATGGAAACTAAAAATTACAACTAACTAACTAACAATTATTGGAACTAAACATAAAAATTGAAGAGCACCTAAACAAAACAAATGAACACTAAATATCTAACAAAAGTTTTAAGTCTTCTCTGTTGGTCTCATCTTCCGAATCAATGCTCATTGCCCTTTGATGTCTCTTCTTATGTCTTTAATGTTGTGATAAGAATCAACCCCTCGAACCAATCACACATAGTCGAGCTAGAGGACTCTAAGGACTCACTTAGAGGATGCTAGCTTTAGGCCATAGCCGAGACAAGGATTCCTATCTCGAGTTGATCTCATGCTAACCTGACTATCAGATCCTTACATATGTCAAATCTGCCCCTGTTCAACCGCAACGCTTTATCCCAGTAAACAGCCTAAGAGTAACCAAGCAAACTCCCGATCCAACCACAAGCACCCGACCCCGAATCAAGTTGACTTCTCTTCAGAAGAACTAACTGGTCCCCGACTTAGTCCACATCAAGTCGGCCTCTAACCATAAGCATTACTTTATTTCTACCTACCTTGTACCATATTTCTCTCATCCAGATGCCAAGCGACACATGTCTTCTGATACAGTATTCCAGAATAATTCTTTCCTTTTTACACTGAATATTCTTTATTTCTTTTACCCCTTTTTGAGTATATCTTATGTAACCTAGTTATAAAATACCCTTTTGTCTTTTCATACATGTAAAGTAACCTTAGTAGATGGGTATATAAACCCCACTTTTTTGTATGCGAACAATCATCACTTCGATACAAAAATTATTCCTTTAAGTAACCTTAGTATTCTTGTTATTATTTAACTCTTATCTATTCCCTTTAGTAAGGACTAGTAGTGAGTGACCCTTTAATTCAAACCAGTATATCATATCTGGCGGATTATAGGTTGGGTAAGATCGAGTAGTACGTCATATCCATTTGGTAGCTGCCTAAATCTTGCTAACCTTTTTCTTGTTTATTTTGGTTTGCTTTGTTGTGGTGCCTCTCTGTATGTTCAACCTCAGAGACGCATCATGTTGCCTCTTCCTCCTCTTCCTCAGCCCCTAAATTCATTTGCCTTGCCACATTGATTAAATCCTTATCAGTAGATAAAGGAATTTTTATCGTAACTTGATCAATGAGATTGTTGTAAAAACTCCATCATCCTAGTTTAACATTGGAACAATCTTTTTAGTGATCGTTCAATTATTTCCTAGGAATTGACCAACTTCTAGACTTCTATTTTCAATTTTTGTACTTCCCTCACCAAATGATGATACGGATTTACGGATGAACATACTAACCCAGTATCACATGAAAACCAATGGATGGATTCGAGTAGTAAGATGGCTTGAAAAATAAATGGAAGTTGATAGTTTAGCAAATCCTATGCACTAACTCTACAGATATGATGCACTGTAGATCCACACATAGACCTAAGACTATCGGATGTGACATATGGTTCGAGTGATAAGGTTACTGGCTACAATCCTTGCTAAAAGGATTGATAAGAGCGGGTAGAGGAGAGTTTTCCAAGAGAGAAATCTCAAGGGTTTTTCATTAAATATCAAAAGTCTATCTAAAACTCTATACAAGTGTTTTATTTATACAAAATGGTAAAGTTGTAAATAAAATGACTAAAGGATGCCCTAGTGACCTTCTAATAATTACAAATAATACATGAAGACAACTTAGGAAAATACAAGAAATAGGAAACCTAAATAACATAAGTAAAATAGATAACCAAGTGGGATCTTTGGGTGAGGGCTAATGTTTTGGTTCCAAGGAGTTATAGGAGACTCTAGGGTTTTGATCTGCCCTGACTTGAGCCTTTAGACGATCTGCTTTAGTTCAAGCCGATTCAATATGATCGAGGTTGACCTAACATGATCAATATCGACTTCGTATGGCTAAACCAACTTAATATGGCAGTGGTCGAGCTGGCATGACAAGGGCTGACCTTGCATGGCCAGGCCGATCTCGACTTGTTTAATATGACCCAATGTAACTAAGCTGATATAGAATAGCCGAGTAGCCTCATCATGACAGAGCAGACCTTGGCCAAACAGACTTGATCAAGCAAATCAACCTCAGTAAGGTAGGATGGATGAGCAGGACAAGACAATCTTGTATAGTTGATTAGAGTAGACTCGGTATAATAGAATAGAGCTGACTACAGTAAGGCAGAATGGACTAAGTATAGCAAGGAAGACCTGGCAAAGCATAGCACAAATAGTAGCTTGGGACAAAACTTGCAGAGCACGTCAGATCTTCCAATATTGCCATAGTTCATGGATAAGTCTATGAGAGGGTTCGGTTAAGGTAGAGTAGGGCATACTCAACATAATAGGGTAGACCCAACAAAGTAGTGTAGGCCATCCAACACTGACATAGCTTACAAATAGATCACCCACTCATGTGGAGCCTGCAAGCAAGCATCCCATGTGATCCAAAATTTGGCGTGGCATCGGGTTGGTACCTGGAATCCTATTAAAATGCATCATTATTAGTGAGGTTTTCACTTTCTTTTCTTTTTAGGGATGGCTTGTCAACTTCATCTAGGAGGAGTCTCATCTAGTGGAAGGTATAGTCATTAGAGTGACATTCCTAATAATGGTTAATTGTGGGTTATCAACAAGAGGTTTTAGTTGTTTTGCTAAAACTGTCACATATTGTCTTCATCCTAATTGGTTCATCCAAGCATCGGTTGCTTAATGTCGCATGTAGAAAGCAAGTGCAACAGCAAGGTTCATGGAATATCCCTCTACAAGTTATAGAGGTAAAAGACCTCATGCATAACCACAATACTGGTGCTTTTTACTCTAACTAATGGTATAAGTGAGTAACGAATGGAGAACTTAGTGTGTTGGGTTTTTCAAGTGAGATCCCCTTATGAATTTTAGGTTGTAAATTTTCTCACCACTTAATTTTAGCCAATAAGTAGCAAGAGTAACTCACATGGAAGTATGTAAAACTCTAATGGATGGAAAAATTCCTTATCATAAAGTCCCATTAAAACTCCAAATTTTGCTATAGAGAGATTGAACTTAGTATGAGTTGGAAGGAAATAATGTTACAGGCTCTACAGGGTACTTGATCATGCTCTAAAGATAAGGTGGAAAGGAACTCTAAGGTTAGTTCCTTATAAACAAGTTCTTAAATGTCAAACAACCTATCCTAACTCTCTTTCAATACTGTAGTACAATTTTCTAGCTCCATTTTGGCTAACTTTCAATATCTCCCAATCTATGAAACTTGATTAGGAAAAGGTTTTCTTAGCAAGGATTTCATAGCAAGCTTGATAATCAAGGTTGTCAAATTCCAACATGTGTTTTAGGTAAGGTGGAAGTGTGGCTAGAGGATCCTTTTTCAATATGGGTTGAGAGGAGGTAAGTTAGTGTTTAGGAGTTTTGGGAATGTAAAAAGTATGGTTGTTAAAATTATAATTCTACTATTTATTTGAATGCAAAGAATCAGTAGAATCATATAAATTAGTAAAATCGTAAGCTTATAAAATTATACATAAAAGTTCATAATTTAATAAAAATATGCATATAAACGATTTTATGTCTATTTTAACTAAGAAAAACATTTTAAAATCATAAAGTCGTGCAATTACATTTTTTACTCGCGATTTTACTTGCTTGCCAAGAAGGGTATTCAAAGTTAAAGGTCATTTAGATACTACTTTCCTATATTATTGTTGCAATTCTAAATTAGCAACTTACTTTTTATAAAAGTTGCAATGACATGATTTTATCTAGGCAAGAAGTATTTTGGGAGATTACCTTCAATAGACATTGCAAATTGGAAAGATGATGGTTGTTTAAGAAAGGGAAAGTGAATTTGAGATGAGAGGGTTCCATTTTAAGAAAGTAGATCACAATTCAATCAAGAAAGATTCAAGTGTAACTTGGGTTGGTTATTACTTGAAGTTTACGGTCATGATCTATAGCCGTGGTCTCTATTTGAATCAATTCCTTAGGATTTTTCTAAGTGTAATTCTTGATGAGGAGAACATAAGTACGACCATTGGCATGGCCCTTGCCTATGGTTCCATTAAACCAAATTTCAAATCTAAAATTATGTACTTTCCACATCTTGCAAGTATACAGCAAGGATCACGAGCGTAGTCCTAGGCCATGGTTCCCAAGGACTAAAATTTAAAGTTTAATATAATTCATGATGAAAGGAACACTAATATGACCACGGACGTGGTCTTTAATCGTGATCCAGTTTAGTCTCAATTTACCTCTCTTCTTAAGCTCCATGCTTAGGTTCACAATAATGATCCTTTCCCATTTTCTCCTTAACCATCATAGTTTCTTCTCAACCGCATTTCATCCTACAACACTTAAGAAAAATTTAGAACTTATATTAAATTATTATATGACTAAACCTAAATGAAAAAGACATGGATTGGAAATATAGGTAAATGAAAAATGAACATAGCTTGGATTGCCTCTTAAGAAGCGTTTTTGTTTAACGTCATTAGCTCAACGAGTTGAGAATGAGGTTACCCCTTTTCTCTAATTGGATGGAGGTCGCATTCATAGTTGTTGTCCTTTTTAAACCCTCCTCTTAAATATAATTTAAGTCATTGGCCATTTACCTTAAAAGTGCCCTTCTCAGGATTTGAAATTTGCACCGCTCCATATGAGAATACCTGAATTATAGTGTAAGGTCCAAACCATCTAAACTTAAGCTTAACTGGGAAGAGCTTCAACCGAATTGATACAATAGGACTTTATCCCTAGCTTGGAATTGCTTTCCTTGCTTAATCCAATTATCATGATACAGCTTAGCTTAAACATTGAATATTCTTGAGTTCTTATAGGTTATGTCTTGCCATTCTTCAGACTCACTCAATTGAAGTTTCCTATATTCGTCTACATGCTCAAAATCAAGGTTAATATGTTTTATGGCCCAGTAGGCCTTGTGCTCGATTTTCACAGGTAAATGGCATGCTTTACCATACATAAGTCAATATGAAGTTATTCTAATTAGTGTTTTATAAGTAGTCCTATAAGACCAAAAAGCAACTCCTTTAAAAACTTCATATATTTGGGCATCTACGATAAAGCTTCCATAAAAGGTAAATTAATGTGTAATTGTTTACATTAGTCTAAAAACTTACCATATTGCTCATGTGAGCGTTCCTTTCTTAGCCTATGAGAATATGGAATAGGTGGTTTATACTCTCTAACCTTTTAAGGCTTTGGTTCTTCCTTAGATGACTCTAAAGTTTCTATAACTTTATCATTCAGCTCCTCCATTACTAGTTCAAGGTTGATTGGTGTCTTTTCAGGCTACTTAGCAACTTGTAACTCCTTTCCACTTCTCAAAGTTATAACTTCGGCTTGAGCTTGTAAAGGGAACTCTAGTTGCTTCTCAACTGAGATCTTAGCAACTTGTTCTATCTGTTTTTCAATGCTCAATAACCTGGCATCACTACTTTATATATACTTAGTCAAGATTTCTTATAATTTTGATTTTTCCTCTCTCAAAGGGTGAGCTTGGAATCCATAAGGAATATTAACATTCCTTAGTTGAGTTGCATAGAAATAATCACCTACGTAAGAAAAACACTCCCTACCCCATTCTTTACAGTTGTGATAAGGTGAATGTTGAAAACCCCATTGATTTATGCAATTATTAAATGGTCTCTGATAATAAGGTATTATATATGATAGGGATCCAGGACTGATCATATGCTCTCGAGCCCAAAGGCTTTCTTAGATTATTTACTAAGCTATTCAAGGTAAGTTGAGCGTCAAGGAGCATTGTTTACTCCAAGCTAACCTACCGAGCTACTTCACTCTCCACACCACCAAGAGACTATTGAGGTGATTAGCTGACATGCAGAGCTGACCCATCTACAACACACCAATCCAAGCACCAAATCTAGATACAGCCATCTCTATAGTATCGAGGCTAAGCTAACAACTGTCAAGAGTTGAACATTTGAGGCTAATCTTGAGTGTGAGTCATCCCTAAGCCAACCCTTATCTAGTCCCAACAACCAAAGCTACCAAACTGCCAACGCCGATTAGACCTAATCAAGGCCTACCCTTGTACGGCTCATAGTGTTATTAAGACCACAAAATGAGTAGAATTATGCACGTTATCCTTTCTAACAAAGGATATTCTTTTGTACGATTTCATGCTTCCCCTATAAATTATTTTCCTTTTTCTTAGCAAGTAAGGATTCAATTTTATAATTTTCTATAATTTAAGACTTACCTTAATTAGGTACACTAAATACTCGTATATTGTAATAGTCGCATAATGAATATACAGAGAACACACTAAACTTTTACACCCCTTGAGCTAAGTATCTTAGCTTACTCTTGAGCTACTCTTATCTAGCCTATTTGAGCATGAACTAATGGCAAGTGACCTCTAACCATACTTATGTGTTATATCAAGTGTAACTCGAGCCCTTGCGAGGCGTTGGTGTATCATATCGATCGTCGATGCATGGGAAACCTTGTTCATCCTCGACTATCATTTACTTTTCGAGCCATCTCGTGGCTTGGACCCACCCATTTTGGTTACACATAATATTGGGCCCTTGTGTTCATCCATGACTTTGTATCAATATATCCTCCTAGGTTTACTACAATAAGCATTATAGGAGGTGGTCTTAACATAGAATAACAATCTAACATTTTATTTAGTACATCTACCATGGCCACTAAGGTTGTGGTAAATTATGCATTTGCCACTCTTGATTTCTTCCTATTGGCTTTGATGCCTTCCCAATGATAACTATTCATAGTAGGCTTTTGAATAAAGCATAGGCTTCATTAGGCATTTTTGAATTTAAGGTCTTACTTGCGAATGCATCAACAAATTGCTTAGGAGCACTAACGAGAGACTCGATGAGGTAGCTAACCTCTTAGTAGATCTGACCTAAGCTGTTCATGTTCTAGCTTACTAACCCACTAAACCCACGCAAAATACCCCATAAGTTGCTCAACCTATCAGAGGTCAGAATCCAACTCAACCAATTCGAGGTGAAGGAGTAGGTGAACGAGAAAGACGAAGGATAGACCTGAGAGAGCTTGATGAAGAGGATGAGGAAGAGTATTTCAAAGAAGAGTACGTATGAGTCCCTAGAGCATCTGACCATATGAAGCTTCGAATTCTAAGCTTCAATGGATCTAGGAATGCTGATGAATATTTGGAGTGGAAAGAGAAGCGATAGGAATCAACCCCCTAAATCGATCACAAGAAGCCAAGCTAGAGGACTTCAAGGGCTCGTACGAAAAATACTAGCTTTAAGTCATAGCCGAGATAAGGACTCCTATCCTGATCTGACCTCCAACCGACTTATCTCTCAGATCCTCACACATATCCAACATGTTCCTTCCCAACAGCGAAGTCCTAATCTAGAAGACAGCCCAAAACTAGCATAGTTGAGCTATTGACTTGACCTGCTAGCGTCTAACTTCAAGACAGCTGACCTTTTGCTAGGCTGATTGGCTCCCAACCTAATCTAGATCAGGTTGGCTCCTAATTATAACGCATTCTTACTTCTGCCTATGTTGTATCATATCTTAAATGTCTAGCCACCAAGCGACACGTGTCTTCAGACACAATGTTCTAGAATGATTCTTTCTTTTTTGTAATGTATATTCTTTGTCTCTTTTACCCCTTTTAGTATATCTTATGTAACCTAGTATAGAATACCCTTTGTCTTTTCAATACATGTAAAGTAATCTTAATGAACGGGTATATAAACCCCTTCTTTCCTTGTATACAGAGAATCTAGCTAATATACAAAGTTATTCATTTGAGCAACCTTAGTGTTCTCGTTATTTCTTAACTTTTATCTATTCCCTTTAGCAGGGAGTAGTAGCAAGTGACCCTTTAGTTTAAACCGGTGTATCATATCCGATGAATTGTAGGCCTAGAAGATCGAGTGGTGAGTCATATTCATTCGATAGCTACTCGGGTTTATCTAGTTTCTTTTCTGTTTCCTTTTCAATTCATTCGTTATGGTGCTTCTTTATGTATACGACCCCAGAGATGCATCAGCTTCCCTTGTATTAAAGCATAGTTTCGCAAAGGAGTGTATGAAGTTGCAGTGAAGTTTTTGTTCGCTTTACTGTTAGTGGCTGTTATGTTCCTTCTGTAGCTATTGCAGTATGTTGGTGTGATAGCAAGTGTGGTTTCATTGTTACTTTGTTTTACTCTATTTTTCATCACGAAAACAAAGCAAGTTCATTTCTACTCTGTTTAGTGACTATTAGATATTAAGGTTGTTAGTAGTTTGTTAATCTGTTCGAAAAAATATTACACTATGTCAGATTCGAGTGTTTAGGGAGTTATCATTGACCAGGGCAGTGGTACTCAACCTAGTCATGGTCATAATGGTACTAATACCCCAGGGTTCGTTGATGATAAACTTGACAAGCTCACAAACCTAGTTGAAAGTCTAATCACAGCAATGTAAGTAAACAGGCAATAACCTTAAGGTGTACAACCGCCTAACCCACAAGAGAATACCCTTGAGAGACCCCATGGCCAAGGCAATCGAATCAATCACCTAGTTCGACTATAGCGACTAGAGGAGTAGTCGGCCAAGCTACTAGACAAAGATTGTAGTTGGAGGAGATTGAAGAAGAAGATGAGGAACTAGATGTTGAAGAATTTAGGGAGAAAGGAGAGGAAGCTGACTATTACCCATTACAAGGACAAGGATGCCGAGCTTCCTGAGGGCTAGATAATGTTAAGGTTCAAATCCCACCCCTTAGTGGAAGTAAAGATGTTGATGAATACTTAGAATGGGAAGAAAAGGTCAAGAAGGTGTTTGACTGTTATGGATACATAGATATTGTCAAGGTCCGACTTGTTGCATTAGAGTTTACTGGGTATGCAACAATGTGGTATACAAACAAGGGATGGAAGACGAGGTGTCAGAACTTGGGACGAGGTGAAGAGGTTATTGAGAGGTGGATATGTAATCGAGATGTACCTGTAAGATACGTTTGCAAAATTACAAGAGCTTCACTAAGGAAACTGATCTGTTGATGACTATGTCAGAGAGTTTTAGATGTTGATGATCTGAGCCGACGTCGAAGAACCAAAAGCATGTATAGTATCAAGATTCATTTTTGGATTCAAGTATGAGATTCATAATATCCTTGAAGTACAGAGGTTTTATACTTTAGAAGAGGTGATCAAAATTACGCAGAGGGTTGAAAAGCAGAGGAGAAATGTTTCGAGTTAACCTGAGCAAACATTCTCCTAAGCTTTCGTACCGCACCAACCAATTCAATCCAAGCCGAAGAGGCCATACCAAGCCGAGGAAAGGAATGACTAACTTAATGAACGCCAAGCAGACCAACATGGCTGAGCAGGACAGTCGAGTGGACCTAAGACTAAGCCAACCTTGAGAACCTATAAGCAAGGCCAGCCATTCGAACAGAAGACCAGCGAGGTGAAGTGTTTTAAATGCTTAAGCTTCAAACACATGGCTGCTAAATGTCCAAACCAGTATGTCATGATACTTTGAGGAGACATGGTAGATAGTACCGATGAGAGCGACCTCGAAGAAGAAAAGAATGTTAGAGAACCCAAAGTGGAAGAGGAAGAAGAGACCTATGTCTATGCCAACTAGGGAGAAGTGATGACCCTAGTAATGAGACTAGTCCTAAGTTCTTTACCAAACCCTAAGGAGGACCAGAGAGAGAATTTGTTCCATACCAGGTGTACTGTCAAAGGCCAATTATGCATAATCATAATGGATGCAGGAAGTTGCAATAATGTGGTTACGCAATCATTTGTGCAGGGGTTAGGTCTACTGACATTAAGGCATCCTCAACTTTATAAGCTGCATTAGCTTTATGATAAGAGTGCTTTGCACATGATGGAACAAGTAATCGTACTGTTCAGTGTTGGAAATATATACAAGGACAAAGTAGTGTGCGATGTCATCTCTATAGGAGCTTCACATCTACTACTTAAATGACCTTGGTTGTTCGACTGATGTGTTCCGCACGATGAGTATAAGAACACTTATGCCTTTATTAAGGATGGAGGGAGGATAGTGTTGCAACCCTTAACCCCATCCTAAGTAAATGAAACCCATAATCAGCTCACCCAAGCTAGCAAGTAAAAGGCCCTTGTGATGAGCCATAGGGAGCTTCGATCTATTGAGAAGACTAACGAATAGATGTTCTTATTGGTTAGATGATTGATGGAGACAAGGGAATTGTAGGAACTCTTAGAAGAAATCCGATGCTTGTTAAATGAGTTTTCCTACCTATTTCCAGACGAACTACCCAGAGGATTGCCACTAATCCGAGGCATAGAGCACTATATTGATCTACAATAAGGCGTTGCCCTACCTAACCAACTTGCATATAGGATGAACCTTGAGTAGGATGTCGAGTTGAAAAGGCAAGTAGACGAACTCATTAAGCGAAGATATGTAAAGGAAAGCATGAGCCCTTATACAGTACTAGCTTTGCTCATTCTAAAGAAAGATGGTTCGTGGCGCATGTACATCAATAGCCGAGCAATCAATCGAATTACTGTTAAGTACAGATACCTGATACCGAAGCTCGATAACATGTTGGATGAGCTTCATGGTGCAAAGATATTTTCAAAGATTGATTTGCGGAGTTATTACCACTAAATCTGCATGAAGCCAGGCAATGAATGGAAGACTACCTTTGAGACTAGGTACGGACTCTATGAATGTTTAGTTATGCCATTTGGACTTACAAATGCGTTGAGCACATTCATGAGATTAATGAACCATGTGATGCACCATTTACTTAGAAGATTTGTGGTCGTATACTTTGATGACATATTAATATACAATGCCAACCTGAATGACCATGTTCAACATCTTCATGAAGTATTTGACCTTGTATGAGTTGAAAAGTTGTATGGGAATATGAAGAAGTGTACATTCTGCTAGAGTGAGGTGATTTTTTTAGGATTTGTAGTGTCAAGGGAAGGAATTCAAGTAGATGAGGAGAGATCCAAGCTATTCTAGAATGGCCAATGCCGAAGAATATCACTAAAGTCTGAAGTTTCCATAGTTGAGCTTCTTTCTACAGGTGATTTATTAAGAACTTTAGTACAATAGCCGCCCTATTAACTGAGTTGACAAAGAAGAGTAAAGGATTCAGGTGGAACGACCAAACTGAACAGAGCTTCAAAGAAATCAAGTAAAAACACACCTCGACACCTATCCTATTGCTACCTGATTTTGACAAACCCTTCAAATCAGAATGTGATGTATTAGGAATTCGAATTGGTGCTGTCCTGATGTAAGAGTGACGACCCGTTGCCTACTATAGTGAGAAGCTTAGTCGTCCTACCCTGAACTATTATATATATGAGAAAGAGTTGTACTCTCTTTATTGAGCCCTTACTGTTTAGCAACACTACTTAATACCACAAGAGCCTGTTATTTACACTAACCATGAATCATTGAAGCATCTAGGGAGTCAGAACAAGCTCTCAAAGAGGCAAGCTAAGTGATTAGAATTCATTGAGGGTTTCTCGTATGTCATCTGATACAGGAGAGGAAGTGAAAATGTGGTCGGTGATACTCTGTCACAACAGTAGACCTTATTGACTGCTTTGCAAACTAAATTATTAGGATTTTCACTCATTACGAAGCAATATGCTCATAACCCTCATTTCAACCCCATCATAGAACAGTGTAGAGATGGAATTGTTGTCGAAGGATATTATCTTAAAGACAGCTACCTATTCAAGGATCGAAGGCCGTGCATACCAAACTGCTCTATGTGTGAGCTATTGGTTAAGGAAGGTCATAATGAAGGGTTATCAAGATATTTTAGGGAGGTCAAGACAACCAAGCTGTTAAAGGAGAACTTCTACTGGCCAAGTTTGGCCAAAGATGTCCATAAGGCAGTTAGTAGTTGAGAAGTGTGTAAGCGTGCTAAGGGGAAGAGAGAACCCCATGGAAAGTACATGCCTCTACTGATGCCAACCTTACCTTGGGCCAATCTCAGCATAGACTTTGTCCTAAGGTTACCCTAAACATCTCGAAGGAAAGATTCCATTTTTGTTGTAGTAGACCATTTCAGCAAAATGGCACACTTCATTCCATGCCATCGAACTAACGATGCTCTATATATTGCTGATCTGTTTTTGCAGGAGATTCTCCAATTACACGGAGTACTAAAAAGTATAGTCTCAAATTGGGACACAAAATTCTTGAGCTATTTTTAGAAGACCCTTTGGAGAAGACTTGGAACTAAACTTGTATTCAGCTCCAATAGCCACCGTCAGACTAATGGCTAGACTGATGTGGTAAACAGGATACTAAGTAATCTGCTCAGAGCTACTGTAAGAAAGAACTTAAGGGATTGGGATCTGTGCTTACCAGTTGTAGAGTTTACATACAACCGAACCGTCTATAGCATTATTGGGAAGACCCCATTTGAGGTCTTCTATGGCCTTAACCTTACCATTTTCCTGGATATGATCGGTACCCTAGTAGCTACTAAAGAGAGTTAATCCGGAATGGACCGAACCTAAGAATTACATAAGCTACACTAGTCTATCAAGAGGAAGATCGCTAAGTTCAATTAGAGACAACAAGAGATTGGCAACCGAGGCCATCGAACTATTTCTTTCTAGCCAGGAGACCTAGTATGGATACATCTCAGCTGAGAACGATTCCTGCACTTAAGATAGAACAAACTATCTCCCTAAGCTAATGGTTCGTTCAAGGTTCTGAAGAAAATCAACCACAACGCCTACTAGATCAAGTTGCCTAATGACTATGGTGTCTCCTCCACCTTTAATGTGTCCAATCCGATTCCCTATCAACCAACAGAAGACCTTGCAAGTGCCCCAAAAGAATGAGTAGAAACTGCTTCAAATTTGAGGACAAATCTTTCTAACCCCTAAGCAAATGATAAGAATCAACCCCTTGGACCGATCACAAGAAGCCGTGCTAGAGGATTTTAAGGGCTCGCACGTAAAATACTAGCTCTAAGCCATAGCCAAGATAAGGACTCCTATCCCAATCCAACCTCCAACTGACCTATCTCTCAGATCCTCATACGTATCCAACATGTACCTACCTGACAGTGAAGTCCTGATCTAGAAGATAGCCTAAAACTAGCTAAGCCGAGCTACTGACCTGACCCACTGGCGTCTAACTTCAAGACAACTGACCTTTTGCTAGTCTAATTGGCTCCTAACCTGATCCAAATCAGGTCGGCCCTTGACTGTAACACATTCATGCTTTCGTCTACATTGTATCATATCCCAGATGTCCAACCACTAAGCGACAAGTGTCTTCTGACATAATGTTCTAGAATGGTTCTTTCTTTTTCACAATGTATATTCTCTGTCTCTTTTACCCCTTTTAGTATATCTTATGTAACCTAGTGTAGAATACCCCTTTTGTCTTTTCAATACATATAAAGTAACCTTAATGAACGGGTATATAAACCTCCACTTTCCTTGTATACGGAGGATCCAGCTAATATACGGAGTTATTCATTTGAGTAACCTTAGTGTTCTCGTTATCTCTTAACTTTTATATATTCCCTTTAGCAAGGAGTAGTGGCGAGTGACCCTTTAGTTCGGACCGGTGTATCATATCTGACGAATTGTAAGCTAAGTAGGATTGAGTGGTGAGTCATATCCATTCGGTAGCTGCCTGGGTTTTGCTAGTTTCTTTTCTATTTCCTTTTCGATTCGTTTATTATAGTGCTTCTCTATGTGTACGACCCCGGAGACGCATCAAGAAGATGGGGTGTGTTTTTAATTATTATCATTGTGAGGATTACAAGAAAGTAAGAACTATTGCTACAGAGTTCTTTAGATATGCTACCATGTGGTGAAAGAATTTTCAGGCCATAAGGAGACGAGAGGACTATCGAGAGATTAATACTTAGCCCAAGATGAAGAGAATACTTAGAAACAGATTCATGCCAGAAACTTATCTTTAAGATACTTTCACTCGGCTTCAGGAGCTGAGACAAGGAGGCTGGACTGTTGATGAGTATGTTCAAGAATTTCATATGCTTATGATTCGTTGCGAAGTAGAGGAACCACTAGCTCGAACAATCTCAAGATTCATTATTGGGTCAAGAGAAGACATTCGAGACATTATGGAGCCCCAACAATTTGATAGAATGGATGAAACCGTTAGGATTGCTTAGCGAGTAAAAAGGCAAAGGAGGGGTCAACTAACGGCTAGGATGCCGACTAACCAACCCGAATAAGTAAGTCATCGAGCTCAATCGAGTACTGAGTTGAGCTAAGCCAAAAGATTGATGTTCGAGCTGAGTAAAAAGGCCAACCTGATGGTGAAGTATTGGCCTGAACTTATGAGAAGGGGTAGGGGTCTAGTAGGAAGACGAGCCAGATCAAATACTTCGAGTGCCAAGGGTTCAGACATATGACTACACGGTAGTCGAATCGCAGGATAATGGTCATCAAAGGAGATGTCCCAAAGCTAGAAGTAGACAGTACATATGAGGAACCTGAGGAAGAGGAGGTCCCTATCGAGAAAAAAAATTCCAAGAAAGAGCTGAATGAGGAAGACGTATTTGCTGAGGATTTGGACAAGTTACTCATGGTTGTTTGATGCACTATGAACTTAGAACCCTCATATCGTAAATAGTGAAAGCTACCCTAATGTGGCATCAGCCGAACTTGTTTCAAAACTGAAGTTACCAACTATTGCACATCTAAGGCCATACAAATTGCACTAGTTGAGCGAGAAAGGAGCATTACATGTTACTCGGCAAATAATATTGCCAATCACTATAGGGAATTACTCAGACCAGATTCCTTGTGATGTACTGCCCATGTGCGCTTCCCACGTGTTACTAGGTAGACTATAGCTGTTTAATAGAAGAGTTATCCATGACGGCTACAAGAATATGTACATGTTTGAGAAGGATGATCAAAAGATCACACTAAACTTAATGCCACTGAGAAAAGTTAACAATTTATAGACAAAACTTGCTCACAAATCAAAGAAGGCTCCAACGATGAGTAGAGTCGTGCTCTGAGAGGCCATCAATACTAACGAGCCAACCTTCATATTGGTCAAGTGCCTATTAGAAATGAAGGAGCAGGGTGAACTACCTTAGGAAATCAAAGAGTTGCTAAATGAATATGATGATCTGTTCCCAGAGCAATTACTTGAGAGGTTACCTCTAATTTGAGGTATAGAGCACTGCATTGACTTAGTACTCGATGCTACACTACTAAATAAGCCAACCTATTGGATGAATCCGAAACAGGCTGCTGAGCTCCAATGACAAGTCAATGAGCTATTAGAAAGAGGATATGTGAAGGAAAGCCTCAGCCC
This sequence comes from Lumnitzera littorea, assembly GCA_024138015.1. NCBI lineage: Eukaryota > Viridiplantae > Streptophyta > Magnoliopsida > Myrtales > Combretaceae > Lumnitzera > Lumnitzera littorea. Next base: position 54,466,592 of record JAMXBB010000011.1, read on the forward strand.
TTATGCTGTACCAGCCCTTTTAGTACTAAAGAAAGATGGAACCTAACGGATGTGTGTAGACAGCTGCGTCATGAACAAGATTACTATCAAGTACAGGTATCCTATCTCAAAGTTGGAAGATATGTTAGATGAATTCAATGGAGTTAAGATTTTCAACAAGATTGAGCTTAAGTCTGGTTGCCATCAGATTTGCATGAGATTAGGAGATGAATGGAAGACTGCGTTTAAAACTCGGCATGGACTCATTGAGTGGATGGTCATGCCATTCGACCTGTCGAATGCCCCGAGCACTTTCATGCGATTGATGAACCACATGTTAAAACATCTAATTGGAAAATCTATCGTTGTATATTTTGACAACATATAGGTCTACAGTGCCAACATACCAAGTCATTACAAACATTTCCAAAAAGTACTGGATATCCTCCATACCAAAAGATTATTCAGCAATCTCATAAAGTATTGCTTTTGCTAAGAGGAAGTGGTATTCTTTGGCTATGTAGTTAGTAGAGGAGGCTTACGAGTGGATGATGAAAAGGTTCGAGCAATTATAGAATGGCCAAGTCTTACTACTTGTACCAACGTAAGAAGTTTCCATGGACTAGCTTCATTCTATAGATGATTCATTAAGAATTTTGGCACCATTGTTGCGCCTCTTACTGAGCTCATGAAGAAGAATACCAACTTCCGATAGGGAAAAAGGGAGGAGAATAACTTTACCGAGATAAAAGAGAGGTTGACCTTCACCCCAATGTTGGTTTTACCTAACTTCAAGAAAGTATGAGCTACAATATGACACGTCAGGCATTTAAATAGTTGCTGTCCTAATGCAGGAAGGCCAACCAATTGCCTTCTATGGTAAAAAGCTTAAAGGACCACAGTTAAATTACTTGGTATATGACAAAGACCTCTTGATACTGATCTAAGCACTACATGTATGGTAGAATTATTTACTGCCGAGAGAGTTTGTCATCTACATTGACCATGAATCTCTGAGGTATCTCCAAAGTTAGACGAAGTTATCGAAGCGGCAGGCAAGATGGGTTAAATTCCTTAAAGGATTCAATCTTGTGATTAAATATAAGAAGGAAAAGAGCAACGTAGTTGTAGATGCTCTTTCAGGGAAACATGTGCTTTTAACCAAACTGTAGAGTAGACTGTTTATTTACAATTATCAAAGAGTAATATTCTGAGGATCTACACTTTGGACCCATAATCATGCAATGCGCTGGTAGAAGGATAGTAGATGAGTATCATTTGGAGGATGGTTACATGTTCTGAGGTGGAAAATTATGCATACCGATTTGTTCATTTCGGGAGCGATTGATCAAGGAAGCCTACGGTGGAGGACTCTCTAGACATTTTAGAGAAAGAAGGACCTGTAAACTATTGAATGGTCACTTCTTCTGATCAAGAATGAGGAGAGATGTACACCAAGTTGTCGAAAGCTATGTTGTGTGCAAGAGGGCTAAGTACCGAGTCGAGTAAGGTAAAGCAATTCCTTTACTAGTTTCGATAGAGCCATGGACCGAATTAAGCATAGACTTTGTTCTCGGACTACCACAAACTACCCAAGATAAAGATTCTATAATGGTCTTTGTGAATTGGTTCAGCAAAATGGCACACTCCATACCTTACTCAAAAGCTAACGATGCTTCTGCTATTGCTTCTCTTTTCTTGCAGGATATTGTGCGGTTATACGGTGTGCCAAGAAGTGTAGTCTTCGATAGGGATCCAAAGTTCTTGAGCCACTTTTAGAGGACCTTGTAGCATCAGATAGGGATTAAACTAGTATTCAGTACTTCTTGTCACCCCCAAACTGACGGCCAAATAGAGGTGGCTAATCACACTTTAAGATCACTACTCTAAGCTCTAATGTGAAAGAACTTAGCTGATTGGGACGCCTACTTACTAGTGGTCAAATTCGCCTACAACCAGACGGTACATGACACCACTAAGCAAACTCTCTTCAAAGTAGTATATGGTTTCAATCCTGAGTTGCCCCTTAATCACACCCCTGCACTTGTACCCGTATAAGAGGACCTTGATGCAAAGGTTAGAGTACAACCCCTTTAGCACATTTATAACAAAGTCACTCAACACATCAACTAAGCAGCAAACAGAATATGAGAGAAGTCAAAGGGTAAGACAGCTAGACAATTCCAGCCTAGAGACTTCATATGGTTATACCTCATTAAGGAACAGTTCCTGAACAAGAGGAGGAACAAATTATTTGCAAAAGCTAAAGGACCTTTTAGAATCCTTCAGAAGATTAATGATAATGCCTATAAATTGGAATTGCCTATCAACTATAAGGCTTCTAACACCTTCAACATTGACAACCTCAGTCCGTATCACCCTGATGAATAACTGAACAAAGACCATTTAGATTTGATCCCAAATCCAAAACAACCCTAAAGGAATGATGAGAATCAGGCTACTGGACTATTGACTTGTAGCCGAACTCGAGGACTGGAAGGACTGGCAAGACAAATCCTTCTATTCCAGCTGACCCCTTCTGAGGCCAAGTACTTCCTTGTTGAGTTACCCTTTATACCGAGCCGAATGACTACCTATCTCTCTTAGTATGCCGAAATGAAGAATACTCATTCGTGTCCGAGCCTTTTAATAACTTAGCATCTTCCTTACCGAGAACCTAGGATAGAGAGATTTTAAGCTAATTAAGCCACCCTTACTCGGATAAGCAAGCTGTCCGTACTTTTTTTCTACATCTCTAATAGCCTCGCTAATGTAGCGTCGCTATTGCACAGTATCATGTCTAGAATTCATTGCACCAATGATTTTTTTCCTTGTATATTCATTTTTACCTTTTGTATCTTGTACATTACTTCTTTAGGAAATACCTTTTTTGTCTTTTCCCCTTTTAGGCAAGTTGTCCTAACTTATGAGTATAAATACCTTTGTACTTGTAGCTAGAAAGGGAAATTCAAATTACCATTAATACACTTTTGTGTTTTCTTCCTTGCATAAACACTATGTTTACTCTCGACATCGCTTTCATCCTAACCCTTAAGCAATGCTAGATGGCAAATAACCTTACTAGACCGATTCATGCATCATATCGAATTGTGTCCTAAGTCCTTAGAAGTTCTATTGGTGTGTCATATCATCTAAAGCTGTTTATCGGTTTTTCTTACTTCTTCATTCGTAATTATCATTCTGCACGTTCCCCACGATTTCCATTTCGAGCTTTTTGTAAGCTCGAACCCATCCAATAACTGGCCTTATCTATTCTTGGTCACGGTCTGCATCACTCATCATCCATATAAGATGTAAGACGTAAGACATAGAGTATTTTGTCTATCACTATTTGGTTACTTAGGGATTTTAATTAGCTCATCATCTATTAGTTAGACTTATAGCATTGTGCCGGTTACGAATTAATAGCTTAAGGCTTACAACTAACTCATTATCTATTCATTAGACTTAGAGCATTAGGCTTGTGTCAACTGAAGACTTAGAGCTTCCTCAAATAGCTCATCGTCCTTTTATAGGATTTACAACATTTGTGCCTATCACTCTTAAAAGAGTTTAAGGCTTTATATCTTGTTGTCTAAGTTCTTCTCTAGACTTAGAGATTTATGGATATCCATTTCTCACCATCTATTAAGTATGGGACTTAGGGATTGGTGCTTTTTGTGATTTGCTCATTACCCTTTGTAAGTAGGGCTTAGAGTTACCCAAGAGTAACTTGTTAATGTAGGCTTAAGGTGGAGCGTGTTTCTATAACCATAGTTTATCTTTAAGTTATTGTACTTGTCTCCAAAAGAGGTAGAAATAAACCTACTAAGACTTGGAAGAAATTGTTACAAGTGTCGAACGGTTGACAATTTTTATTATTAGGCTTGTTAAAGTTCAGATCATGGTATAACTTAATACAAAGATCATGAAACAAATATAAATGTGAATGCTAACAATATGTTAACACAAGGTACAGTATAAAACATATATCTCAAAAAATAAATAACGAACAAATCTTGAAGGTTGGTGCTTTTATTTAGAGAAGGTTGGTGGATGTGGAGAAACGAATTAGAATGATGCATTCTTATATAAGCATTGGCCATAGATGAACATACAACCGAAAGTATTACGCAAACAGATAGGTCTAAATCACAAGAAGGCTCAAAAGAATGAATGGAGGTTAAAGGTTAAGTAGGGTCCTTATGCACCAACGTTGGATATGACACCTCACATGAGCTCAAGCCATACTTGATATAATGCATAAGTGTAACTAGAGGTCACTCACCACTAGTCCACACTCAAATGGTCTAGATAAGAGAAAATACAGCAAGTAGAAAACACTTAGCTCAAAGGAAAAGTTTTATATTCAATATTTTGGGATGAGAATGATGCAGCTATTACAAAATGGGGTATTTATACATCCCAAGAAAGGTAAGTCCTAGGTTACTATAAATTACTAAAAAGGATTCTTACCTAAAAAGGAAAAGTACATATTACATAAGGATAAATCAATAAACAAATGAAAAGGAATATCCTTCGTCAAAGACAATACAATTCTCTTATACGAGTTAACCTCTCAATTCTATGGTCCAAGTGAATAACAGATTCAGGGTAAAGCCAACTGGTTTGTTCTTAGGTCGACAGATCAAGAGTTCGAGGAATGCATACTCTACAGGTCAGAACTTAAGAGCTCAAGGTCATTAGGTCAACTAGGCATTAGGTAGGCTTGAGCTCAATTTTCTATTAGCTCAAATTTGTGTAAGAACATTGGTCAGCTCTAGTAGGGTTCAGCAGTATCAATGGGACCTTCCTCCACTCGAGAAACAGTTAATGGATTGGGGTAGTTTGATAGATATACCAAGTCAGCTCGAAGGAACCATTTTCTTTTGGAGTTAAGTCCCTTTAGATAGCTTAGCAGACTAAGGTAACAAGTCCTTGAGCTTAAGATCTTGTAATCGGCCCCTAATTCATATCATCCCCTCCAGGTTGTTTGAGATTTAGGATCAAATCTTGGCAAGCTTCAAGTGGCTCATAATCGAAGAAATATGGGTTAAAGCCAACAATGTCGAAGGAATCAAAGACTCCATATCTAATGTGGACCATGACTAAAAACAGACAAGGCTGGTTACTAGATGGGTCCAAGCTTGCTGAAAGTTCGAAAGGAAGTGATGGGAAATGTGTGAAAAGACAAATGCGGATGAAGAGTAAGCAAAAACCTACGAACAGCTCCAATGGATATGATGCACTAATGGAACCTCCGAGGAGTCATAGTACAACTCAATATGACACACAAATCAATTTGGTAAAGTTACTTGCCACCTAGCCTTGTTCAAGGGTTAGGACAAGAGTGATGCTGAGAGTAAACAAGCAGTATTTACACAAAGAGGGAAATACTCAAAGTGTATTAATGATGATCTATCTGTTGTAACTACAATTGCAAGGGTATTTATACCCATAAGTTAGGGCAACTTATCCAAAAAGGAAAAGACAAAAAGTGCATTTCCTAAGGAAGTAATATACAAGATATGAAAGAGTAAAAATGAATATTCAAGAAAAACAATAATTGGTCTAATGAATTCTATACATGATTTTGTATACATAGCAATGCTATATTGGTGATGCCATTAGAAGATGCAAATAAAAAGTGCAGCCAACTTGCTTGTTCGAGCAAGAATGGCTTAGTCAATCCGGACTCTCTCTCTCAGCAATTCGGCATAGGTGATGCTATGTAAGTGTTTTGCCAGGCATAAGTGATAATGAGGGCCGGATATTGTCTCAACCATCCTTTTCTCTGCACAATATCTATGAGAAATAGGTAATCATTTAGCTCGGTATGCAGAACAAGTCAATAAGGAGATACTCAGCCTTAGCAGGAGTCAGTTGAAATAAGAGGATTCGCCTTACCAGTCTCTTTAGTCCTCGGGCTCAACTGCAAGTCAATGACCCAGTAGCTTGATTCTTATTATTCCCTCCAAGTTGATTTGGATTCGAGATCAAATTCGAATGGTCTTCAATTAACTCGCCGTCGGGATGATATAGACTAAAGTCGATAATGTTGAAGGTATAAAAAACCCCATAGTCCTCGAGTAGCTCCAATCTATAGGCATTATCATTAACCTTCTGAAGGATTATAAAAGGTCCTTTAGCTCTTGCAAATAATTTGTTCATCCGCTTGCTCGAAAATCGTTCCTTACTGAAGTGCAACCATACTAAGTCTTCTTGTTGGAATTGTTTAACCGTCCTACCCATAGCTTTCTCTCATATTCTTCTAGCAACTTGGTCGATGTACCGAATGACTTTATCATATATGTGCTAAAGGGAATGTGCTTTGGCTCTTATGTCTAGGTCTTCTTACACAGGCATAAGTACAAGGGTATGATCAAGGGGTAACTTGGGATTAAAACCATAGATAACCTCAAAGGGGGTCTACTTGGTGATGTCATGCATTGTTCGATTGTAAGCGAATTCAACTATTGGTAAGCAAACATCCCAATCAGCTAAGTTCTTGCCCATCGTAACTTAGAGCAGTGATCCCAAAGTGCAATTAACCACCACTATTTGGCAGTTAGTTTGGAGATGACAGGAAATACTAAAGAGTAGTTTGGTCCCCATCTAACGCCACAAGGTCCTCTATAAATGGCTTAAGAACTTCAAGTCCTATTGAAGACTACACTTCTCGGTATGTCATGTAACTATACAATCTCCTACAAGAAAAGAGAAGCAATAGCCGAAGCATCGTTAGTTTTGGTGCAAGGCATAAGTGTGCCATCTTGTTGAACTGATCCACCACAACCATTACAAAATCTTTGCCTTAGGCAGTTCATGGTAATCCTAGGATAAAGTCTATGCTCAACTTAGTCTATGGTTTTGTCGGAATAGGCAAAGGCATTGCCTTCCCCTTTTTGGCTTAGCACTTAACTCTTTGGCATATGGTACAGCTTTCAACAATTTGGTATACATCTCGCCTCATTTTCGACCAAAAGAATTGACCACTCAACAATTCATATGTCCTTTTCTCCTTGAATTATTTGGACAGTCCTCTACTGTGGGCTTCCTTGATCGATAGCTCCCGCAGCGAATAAGTCAACGTGCATAATTTTCCTCCTTGGAACAAGTAACCATCTTCCACATGATACTCATCCACTGTTCTTCTATCAATGCATTGTACAACTATAGGTCTAAAGTATGGATCCTCAGAATATTGCTCCTTGACATTCGTAAGCCCAAATAACTTGGTCTATAGTTCATTCAGAAGTACATGTCTTATTGAAAGAGCATTGGCAACAACATTGCTCTTTCCTTGTTTATATTTTTTTACAAAACTGAATCCTTCAAGGAATTTTACTCATCTCGCTTGCCTCTTAGACAACTTCGTCTGGCTTCAAAGATACCTTAGAGACTCATGGTCAGTATAGATGATAAACTCTCTCAACAATAGATAATGCTGCTATACTTGCAGTGCTCAAATCAGTGCTACGAGTTCTTTGTCATATACAGAGTAATTTAACTGAGGTCCTCTAAACTTCTCACTATGGAAGGCAATTGATCAGCCTTCTTGCATTAGGACAGCGCCTATTCCAATTCTTGATGCATCACATTCCAGCTCAAATATTTTCTTGGAGTCAAGTAAAACTAACGCAGAGGCAAAGGCCAATCTTTCTTTTATCTCGGCAAAGCTCCTCTCCTCCCTTTCTCCCCATCAGAAGTTAGTGTTTTTCTTTGTTAGCTCAATAAGTAGTATAGCAAGGGTGTTAAAATTCCTGATGAATCATCTATAGAATGAAGCCAATCCATGGAAACTTCTTATGTCGGCACAAGTAGTAGGAGTCGGCCATTCAATGATTGCTCGAATTTTCTCATCTTCCACTCATAAGCCTCCCTTACTTACTACATAACCCAAGAATACCACTTCATCTTGGCAAAAGCAACACTTCTTGAGATTGCTGAATAATCTCTTGATACAGAGGATATCCAAAACAGCTTGGAGATGTTCACAGTAACTCGGCATGTTGGCACTGTAGACCAAGATGTCGTCAAAATACACTACGACACACTTCCCGATCAAATATCTCAGTACATGATTCACTAGTCTCATGAAAGTGCTTAGAGCATTCAATAAGCTAAAAGGACATGACCATCCATTCATACAATCCACGTCGAGTCTTGAATGCCATTTTCCACTCATCTCCTAGCCTCATGCAGATTTAATGGTAATCAGACCTAAGATTAATCTTACTAAAAATCTTGGCTCTACTCAGCTCATCCAACATGTCCTCTAATCTTAGGATAGAATACCTGTACTTGATTGTGATCTTGTTCACGACTTAACTATCAATACACATTCACTAGTTTCCATCCTTTTTCGATACTAGAAGCGCCGGTACAGTACAAGGACTAAGACTTTCTCTAACATATCCTCTCTCTAATAACTCATTGACTTGATGTTGGAGCTCAGAAGCCTACTCTAGATTCATCCGATAGGCTAGTTTATTTGGCAGTATGGCGCCAAGTATTAAGCCAATGCAATGCTCTATGCCTCGAGTATGAGGCAACCCTTCGAGTAACATACTCATCCAATAACTCTTTGATTTCCTAGAGTAGTTCAACCCGCTCCTTCATTTCTAACAATCACCCGAACAACATGAGGGTTAGCTCATCAGTGTTGATGGTCTTTCGGAGCTTGGCTCTACTCATTACTAGAGCCTTCTTCGATCTGTGAGCAATTTTTTTCTATAATTTATTAACTTCTCTCAATGGCATCGAGTTCAGTGTGATCTTTCGGATATCCTTCTCGAACGTATATGTATTCTTGTAGCCGTCATGGATAACTCTCCTATCAAATAGCCATGGTCTACCTAGCAACACATGGGAAGCACACATAGGTAGTACACCACAAAGAATCTAGTTCGAGTAATTCTCTATAGTAACCAGTAGTAATATTTGCCAAGTGACATGTAGTGCCCTTTTCTTACTCAACCTGTACGGCTTTGGATGTATAATAGTTGACAACTTCAATTTTGAAATAAAATCGGTTGATGCCACATTGGTGCAACTTCCACTATCCATAATGAGGGCACACATTTGATAGTTTACCTTATAGATGGTATAAAACAAATTCTCTCTCTGCTCCTCCTCTCGTAAAGATTTCATGTTCATTGTGCATTGGACAACCATGATTAACTGATCCAAGTCCTCAACAAACATATCCTCCTCAATCAGTTCTTTCTCATCATTCTCTTTCTCAATAGGGATCCCATCCTCCTCAGGTTCCTCATATGTATTGTTTACCTCTAGCTTCGGGATGTCGCCCTTGATGACCATTGTCCATTAGTTTAGGCATTGAGTAACCATATGTCCGAACCCTTAACACTTAAAGCACTTGATATAGCTTGTCTTCCTACCAAAGCCTTACCCTTTCTCATAAGTTCGGGTTAGCCTTTCTGCTCGGCTCAAACATCCATCTTTTGGATTTGCTCCGCACTCAATTGAGCTCAATAGTTTCCCTGCCCTAGTCGGTTAGTTGGCAATCTAGGCGGTATTCAGCTCTTTCTCTATCTCTCTACTTGTTGGGATATTCTAATGGCTTCATCCATTGTAGTGAATTGTTGGAGCTTTACAATGCCTCGAATGTCACCACGCAACCCAGTAAGGAACCTAAAGATTGTTCCAATTGGTGGTTCCTCCACTTCACATCGGATCATGAAAATCTAGAATTCCTGAACATATTCGTCAACTGTTGAACCTCCTTGTCTCAACTCCTACAGCTAAGCGAAAGTGTCCAATAGATAAGTATCTAGTATAAACCTATTCCTCAGTATTCTCTTCATCAAAGGCTATATATTAATCTCTTAGTATCCCTATCGTCTCCTCATAGCTTAGAAATTCTTCCACCACATGGTGGCATATCCGGAGAACTCGACAGCAGCTGTTCTCACTTTCTCGTAATCGTCATACAGATAATAGTCAAAAACACACTCCACTTTGTCTTCCCACTTTAAATATTCATCAGCATTCCCAAATCCATTAAAGCTTAGAATTTGAAGCTTCACATGGTCAGATGCTCTAAGGACTCAGACTCACTCCTCTTCAAAATACTCTTCATCCAGTTTCCTTAAGTATATCCTTCACCTTACTCATTCGCCTACTCCTCTACTTCGAACTTGTTAAGTGAGGTTTTGACCTCTAACAGGTTGAGTAGCTTGTGGAGTATTTTGTACAACCTCAGTAGATTGGAAAGCCAATGCATGAACAGCTTAGGTTAGATCTACCAAGAGGTTAGCCACCTTATCAAGTCTCTCATCAGTGCTTCTTGAGGTTCCTTGAGAGACAACACTATTGTTGTCATCCATGGTAGACAATTGTCGAGTCTGATTTTTTGGTTTTCTGTTTATAATATTAATTTCTCATTTCTTAATTAATACTAAACCCTTACCCATTTAATATTAATCCTCGACTAAAGAAATTGAGAAATTCCGATTTTTTATTGAAAATAATTTTTGGAGTCGCCACCCGACCGAAGTCGGGAAAAGAAAAAGAAACCGTAATCAATTGGGTAGATTGATTACGATTTGGCTACCGGTCTTTGATTTCAATTTTGAATGAGGAACCAAAGGGTTCCGAGTTCAGGGGCTAACCTATTAAACTCTAACGAGTACCACTATTTATTTGTCGAAATTAGGATTATTTTTTCTAATTATAATATTTAAAAAATAAATAAATAAATAAAATCAAAAGAAAAAAAAAACCTAAGTTTCTACATATTTTATCGTTACCCTGAAGGTGCCTACGTACTCGCTAGCCGGGATTAAGCAATCGTAGTTCTTTCTTTTAAAAAAAATCTTTAATATATTGATTGATTTTAATTTTTAAAAACCGACCGAGTTTACGTTTTTAGTTTATTTCAGTTTAAAAAAAATTTAACGGGGTCCTAACTCTTGAATGTTATTGTTTTATAAAAACTACTCTAAAAATCCTATTTTTAAAAGGGCCTTTTATTAATTTTTATTTAAAAAAAAACTTCCATGTGATAAAACCTTAAGTAAAGCCAAATCTAAAAAAAATAACTAATTCTAACAACCACTAAACTAATATATATAACTATCTTACCAAAATAAAATAATTCCATGTAATGCGCTTTATATAAGAACTAATACCAAAACTCCTAAAGTCATATTATATATTATGTTAACTAAGAAAATGTAATAATGTGTATATACATAAATAAAAAGTAATCTTAACGACCCTTAAAGTAATACATATATACATTTATACTCATATAACTATTATGAAATAACCATTCACTTAAATCATTATCTAATCTATATAATAGAGAAAACTAATGTTAAAAGAAATGCCATATACTAACATATACACACACATACATATATATACAATGCTAAATATCTAAAGACAGGATAAAATACTAATATAGTATAATATAATAATAATAATAATAATAATAATAAAAATCTAAAAAAAAAACGAACATGACGTTGAGGACTAGTCGTCGTGTTAGCACTGATCGTGAAGTTGTGGCTCAATCACCACCCGTGTTCATGCGACGAAGACTGGTCGTGGACGTGAAGTCGAACGTATAATGCCACGAACTATGCAGCGTGTTGTCGTATGGGAATGTGGATAGCGAATGGTCTGTACAGCGGCTTGTATTGGACGTTGGAATTGCAATTGGATTGCATTGGCATGAAGGAGGTCAGCACATGCGATGGGGACATGGACTAGGATAGCATCAGGGGCACCGTCAGTTAGGGATTGTTGCGTGGCAGGGGGATTGTCCAGCGAGTGTCAGGCGAAGGTAAAGAAATTGATAGCACGTCGTTCAGAATTCAATTGTCCAGCGAGGGTGAAGAAATTGACAGCACGTAGAGCATGGCGTTCAAGGGCGTGTTCGGCGATGAGGCGTGGTGTTCGGTCAAGGTGTGTTCGCGTTCGTATCGGCTACAAAGGACCGTCGAAGGTCTGATTACTGCGGCGTGAGGCTTCTGCTGAACAACAGCAAGATTCAGTGAATCGGCGGTGTTCGTCGGACTCTGAAGTTCACCGGATGATGTTTTTGTTGCTGTGTTGTTTTGTGATCTAAATTCCTATTATTTGAAAGTCCCTTCCCATTTTTCTTTTCATGTGTGTGTTGTTTATATAAAGTCTAAACCAAATCATATCATATCACATCTAATTACATATGATTCGTTAATTAAATTAGATTCAAATCTGATTTAACTAATATTTGATTAGATATGAAACTAATTTTCGTCTCGCTTCTGCAAAGTTAGAAAAATAAAGACATAGGTGCCTGCTGAGACTCGAACCCGTAACCTCCGACTAAATCCACCCAAATACTCCGCTACTTATCCGTTAGGCCGTTGGCCTGTGCCTTGACATTCATTACCATTAAATTATATTTAAGCTATCCGATTCCCTAAAATAAAAATTTTTAACTAAACTAAAATTAAAACTAACACTAAAACTAATTATTCCTAATATAAATTACTTCCTAAGAATCCACGAAATTTTTATAATTTTTCCTTTTCTTATTTTTTTGGTATTTTCATTATTTGTTAATTTTTATTATTATTATTTTTTATTAATCTTTTGTTATCTTTTGAATTAGGACCCCCTTTTTTTTGTAAAAAATTAAAATTAAAATTAAGACTATGGAAGGGCAAAAATTAGGTGTCTATAACAACTCTATTGTTGTCAACCCAGTACCAATGTTTACACTTAGGTCTGATGCGAACTGAAACCAAGAACAGATAAAGCTGGTTGCTGAATAGGTCTAAGCTTACAGAAATCTTGAAAAGGGGTAATGGGGAAAGGTACAAAAGGGTAAAGAAATGAAGAATGAAAACAATAAGCAAAACCCACGAATAACTCCAAAGGATATAACACACCAATGGAACTTCCGAGAACTCACGGCATAATTTGATATGATGCACAAATTGGTCTAGTGAGGTTACTTGCTACCTAACCTTGCTTAAGGGAAAGGATAAAAGTAATGCCGAGAGTAAACAATAGTATTTACGCACGGAAAAAAAGTACTCAATTGTATTGAAGGTAATCTGATCTCTTATAGCTACAAGTACAAGGGTATTTATACCCGTAAGTTAAGGCAACTTGCCCCAAAGGGAAAAGACAAAAAGGACATTTTCTAAAGAAGCAATGTACATGTTGTAAAAGGGTAAAAATGAATACACAGGAAAAACAATCATTAGTGCTACAGATTCTATATATGATACTATATACGTGGCGTTGATGCGTTGGCAAGGTTGTTAGGAGATGTGGACAAAAAGTTTAGATAGATGGGTTTGTCTAAGTAGGGATGGCTTAGTCAGTCTAGTCTTTCTCTCTTGACTTCTCAGCAAGGAAGATGTTGAGTAATTGGTCGGCTCAGCATTGGAAAGTAATCATCAACTTGGCATACCACAAAGTAATGAGCAGTCATACGACACGGCATTAAAGATGACTTAGTAAGGAAGTATTCAGCACAGGTAAGGGTTGGTTGGAATAGGAGGATTCGTTGTGCCAACCCCTCTAGTCTTAGGGCTTGGCTCCAAATAAGAGGTTTGGTAGCTTGATTCCCATCATTCACTTTGAGTTGTTTTAGATTTGGGATCAAATTTGAATGGTGTTTGCTCAGTTTTTCGTCAGGGTGATATGAGTTGAGGTTAGCAATGTTGAAGGCATCAAAAACCCCATAGCCCCTAGGCAGTTCCAACTTATAGGCATTGTCATTGATTTTCTAGAGGATTTTAAAAGGTCCTTTTGCTCTTGTAGATAATCTATTCTTCCTTTTGTTCGGGAACCATTCCTCGCTGAGGTGTAGCCATACCAAGTCTCCCGACTAAAATCGTTTGGCTAACCTACCTTTAGTCTTTTCTTGCATTCTTCTAGCAACTTGGTCAATGTGCCGAGTGACCTTATCATAGATGTGCTAAAGAGATTGTACTCTAGTCAAGGCATCAGGGTCCTCTTGCACAAGTACTGGTATAAGGGCGTGTTTGAGGGGCAATTTGGGATTTAATCTATAAACCACCTCGAAGGAAGTCTACTTAGTGGTGTCATGCATAGTTTGGTTATAAGCGAACTCGACCACTGGTAGGTAGACATCTCAATTAGCTAAGTTCTTACCTACTGCAACTCGAAGTAGTGACCCTAAAGTACAATTAACCACCTCTATTTGGCCGTCAGTTTGGGGATGACATAAGGTACTGAAGAGTAATTAGGTTCCTAGCTGATGCCATAGGGTTCTCCAGAAATGGCTCAAGATCTTTGGGTCTCTATCAGAGACTATACTTCTCAGCATATCATGTATCCGTACAATCTCCTATAAGAAAAGCGAAGCAATAACTGAAGCGTCATTAGTTTTGGTGTAGGGTATGAAGTATGCCATCTTATTGAATCGATCTACGACAACCATTACAAAATCTTTGCCTCGAGCAATTCGTGGTAGTCCGAGAACAAAGTCCATACTCAATTCAGTCCATAGTCTCATCAAAACAGGTAGGGGAATTGCTTCCCCTTGTTCAACTTGGCATTTGGCCTTTTTGCACACAGCATGGCTTTCGACAACTCGATGCACATCTCTTCACATTCTCAACCAAAAGAATTGGCCCTTCAATAGTTCATAGGTCCTCCTCTCTCTAAAGTGTTTGAAGAGTCCTCTATTGTGAGCTTTCCTAATTAATAATTTCTGTAGGGAACAAGTTGACACACACAGTTTCCCTCTTCGAAACAAATAACCATCCTCTACTATTCATCTACTGTCCTCCCATGCACGCATCATGAAATTATTAATCCAAAGTATGGATCCTCGGAGTACTATTCTTTGATACTTGTAAAACCAAACAACCTGGTTTACAATTCTAATAAAAGTGCATGTCTCCTCGAAAGAGCATTTGTAACTACGTTACTCTTTCCCTACTTGTATTTAATTACAAAATTAAACTCCTCAAGGAATTCAACCCATCTCGCCTACCACTTCGATAACTTGGTCTGACTTTGGAGGTACCTCAACGATTCATGGTCAATATATATGACAAATTCTCTCAGTAGTAAGTAATGTTGCCACACTTGCATTGCTTAGATCAGTGCCAAAAGTTCCTTGTCATACACAGAGTAGTTGAGCTGTGGTCCTTGGAGCTTCTCACTGTAGAAGGCAATTGGGTAGCTTTCCTACATCAGGACAGTGCCTATTCCAATGCCCAATGCATCGCATTCCAATTCAAAAATTTTGTCGAAGTCAAGTAGTAATAATACCAGGGCGAAGGTTAATCTTTCTTTTATGCCGGTAAAACTGCTCTCCTCCATTTCTCCCCATCAGAAGTCGGTATTCTTCTTTATTAGCTCAGTAAGTAGCACGGTGATGGTGCTGAAATTCCTGATAAACCTTCTGTAAAACGAAGCTAGTTTGTGGAAACTTCTTATGTCAACACAAGTAGTAAGAGTCGGCCACTCGACAATTGCCTTAATCTTGTCATCATTGACTCACAGGCCTCCTCCACAGACTATATATCCTAAGAATACCACTTCTTGTTGGCAAAAACAACATTTCTTCACATTGCCAAATGGTCTCTTGATACGAAGGATATCTAAGACTGCTCTGAGATGTTCACAATGACTCAGCATGTCGGCACTATAGACCAGGATGTCGTCAAAGTACATAACAACACACTTCCTTATGAGATGTCTTAGCACATGCTTCATAAGTCTCATGAAAGTACTCATGGTATTCGACAAGCCAAAGGGCATGACTATCCACTCGTAAAGTTTATGTTAAGTCTTGAACGCAGTCTTCCACTCATCTCCTAGTCTCATGCGGATTTGATGTTAACCGGATTTAAGATCAATCTTGTTAAAAATCTTGGCTCCACTCAGCTCATACAATATATCTTCTAACTTCGGGATCGAATACCTATATATGATTGTGATTTTGTTCATGACTCTACTATCAACACACATCCACCAGGTTCCATCCTTCTTCAATACTAAAAGTGTGGGTATAGCACAAGGGCTGAGACTCTCTCTTACATTACCTTTCTCTAGCAACTCATTGACTTGACGTTGAAGTTTAGAAGCCCGCTTAGGATTCATTCAATAAGCTGGCTTATTCGGCAATGCAGCGTTGGGTACTAAGTCAATGTAGTGCTCTATGCCTCAAGTTGGGGGCAACCCCTCAAGTAACTATTTTAGGAATAGGTCGGCATAGTCATATAGCAACTCCTTGATTTCTTGGGGAAGCTCACCCCGCTCCTACATTTCTAATAGTTGCCGGACCAACAATAGGGTCGGCTCATCAACATTGATGGCTTCTCAGAACTTGGCTTTACTCATGACCAAGGCCTTCTTCGATCCACAAGCGAGTTTCGTCTATAGCTTGTGAACTTCTCTCGACGGCATCGAATTCCACGTGATCTTTTGATCATCCTTTTCCAACATATATGTATTCCTATAGTCGTCATGTATAACTCTCTTATCAAACAACCACAACCTACCCAGCAACACGTACGAAGCGCACATAGGCAGCATATCACAAAGGATCTAGTCAGAGTAATTCCCTATAGTGATCGGCATTAGTATTTGCCAAATGACATGTAATGCTCCTTTCTCACTCATCCAGTGCAACTTGTACGGCCTAGGATGTACAACAATCGGTAGCTTTAGTTTTGAAACAAGATCGACTAATGCCACATTGGTGTAACTTCTACTATCCACAATGAAAGCACACATCCGATCATTCACCTTGCAGGTGTATGAAACAAATTCTCTCTCTGCTCCTCCTCTCGCAAGGGTTCCATGCTCATAGTTCATCAAACAACCCTGAGTAATTAGTCTAAGTCCTCGGGAAATACGTCCTCCTCAATTAGTTCTTTCCTAGCATTTTCCTTCTCGGCAGGAACCTCTTCCTCCTCATGTTCCTCATCCATGCTCTTTACTTCTAACTTCAGGATGTTTCCCTTAATGACCATCGTCCTTCAGTTCGGGCATTGAGCAGCTATGTGTCAGAACCCTTCACACTTGAAGCATTTGATCTAGCTGATCTTCTTGCCAGACCCTTGTCCCTTCTCATACGTTTGGGTCGACACTACATCTTCAAGTCGGCCTTTTTGCTCGGCTTGTTACTAGACTAAGCTCAGTGACTTGCCTATCCTAGTTGGCTAGTTGGCATTCTAGTCGTTACTTAACTCCTTCTTTGTCTCTCCACTCGCTGGGCAATCCTAACAGCTTCGTCCATTGTGCCAAATCGTTAGAGCTCCATAATGTCTCGAATGTCTCCTCTCAACCCAATGATAAATCTTGAGACTATTAAGGGTAATGGTTCCTCCACTTTGCATCTTATTTTAAGCATTTGGAATTCTTGAACATATTCATTAACTGTTCGACCTCCTTGTCACAGCTCCTAAAGCCAAATGAAAGTATCTTGGAGATAAGTTTCCAACACAAATCTATTTCTGAGCAGCCTCTTCATCTTAGGCTAGGTATTAATCTCTCAATAGCCCTCTCTTCTTCTCATGGCTTGAAAATTCATCTACTACATAGCAGTATATTTAGAAAATTCAATAGCAGTAGTCCTCACTTTCTCGTAATCCTCATATTAATAGTAATTCAATAGACGCTCTACCTTCTCTTCCCAATCCAAATACTCATCAACATTCCTAGATCTATTAAAACCCAGAATCCGAAACTTCACATGGTCAGATGCTTTAGGGACTCATACACGCTCCTCTTCAAAATACTCTTCTTCCTCCTCATCTAGCTCTCTTAGGTCTATCCTTCACCTTACCAGTCCGCCAACTCCTCTACCTTGAACTGGTCGACTTGGGTTCTGACCTCTAATAGGTTGAGTAGCTTGTGGAGTGTTTTGCATGGCCTTAGTAGGTTAGCAAAACAGGGCATGAATAGCTTGGGTCAAATTTACCAAGAGGTTAACTACCTCATCAAGTCTCTCGTCAATATTTCTAGGAGTTCCCTGAGATTGTCGTCTATGGTGGACAACTCTACTGTCATCACCAGTATTAACATTTATACTTTGGTCTGCCATTTTTCCTCATAGATTCAAATTCAAACAAATACTTTAAAAAGTGAATAGCTAACAACACAACAGTCAAATGAAAACAGTAACTTACTATGTTTCTCATACACAAAACAAAGTATAATAGAATTCAGGAAGAACTAACTACAGCTCACACAAAACTTCCACTCTGATACCAAGATGATGTGAACCAAGACTAAGAACAAATAAGGTTAGTCACTAAATGGATCCAAGCTTGTAAAAAACTCGAAAAGGGGTAATGGGGAAAGGTGTAAAAGGGTAAAGAAATGAAGAATGAAAACAGTAAGCAAAACCCATGAACAACTCTAGAGGATATGACGTACCAATGGAACTTCCGAGAACTTATGACACAATTCAATATGATGCATGAATTGGTCTAATGAGGTTACTCGCCACCTAATCTTGCTTAAGGGAAAGGATAAGAGTAATGCCGAGAGTAAACAACAGTGGTTATGCAAGGAAGAAAAGTACTTAATTGTATTGAAGGTAATCTGATCTCTTATAGTTATAAGTACAAGGGTATTTATACCCGTAAGTTAAGGCAACTTGCCTAAAAGGGAAAAGACAAAAAGGACATTTTCTAAAGAAGCAATGTACATGTTGCAAAAGGGTAAAAATGAATACACAGGAAAAACAATCATTAGTGCTATAGATTCTATATATGATACTACATACGTGGCATTGTTGCATTGGCAAGGTTGTTAGGAGATGTGGACAAAAAGTTTAGGCAGATGGGTTTGTCCAAGCAGGGATGGCTTAGTCAGTCCAATCTCTCTCTCTCAACTTCTTAGCAAAGAAGATGCTAAGTAATTGGTCGGCTCAGCATTGGAGAGTAATCATCAACTGGGCATACCACAGAGCAATGAGCAGTCATATGCACGGCATTAAAGATGACTTGGCAAGGAAGCATTCAGCATCAGCAAGGGTTAGTTGGAACAGGAGGATTCGTCATGCCAACCCCTCTAGTCCTCGAGCTTAGTTGCAGGTAAGAGGTTCAGTAGCCTGATTCTCATCAAGGTCGATCATTTTCTCTATAGATTCAAAGTTCAAACTCATTAAATAGGTTATATAGCAAACACTTCCACAAACCAGAAAAGTAACAGCTAACAGACACAACACTCAAATGAATACAGTAACTTACTCTGTTTCACACATGCAAAATAGAGTATAAACAAAACTTCAAACACAAACCACAACTCAAACAAAACCTCTACTTTGATACCAAGATGATGCATGTTGTAAAGGTCGGTCGCTGGATGGGTTAAAGCTTGTCGAAAGCTCAAAAGGAAGTGATGGGGAATGTACGAAAAGACAAATGCGGATGAAGAGTAAGTAAAAACATATGAACAGCTCTAACGGATATGACGCATCAATGGAACCTTCGAGAACTCATGGCACAACTCAATATGACATACAAATCAATTCAGTGAGGTTACTTGCCACCTAATCTTGCTCAAGGGTTAGGATAAGAGTAATGTCAGGAGTAAACAAGCAGTGTTTATACAAAGAAGGAAATACTCAAAGTGTATTAATGATGATCTATTTGTTATAGCTACAATTGCAAGGGTATTTATACCCATAAGTTAGGGAAACTTGCCCAAAAAGGAAAAGACAAAAAGGGCATTTCTTAAGGATATAATGTATAAGATACAAAAAGGTAAAAATGATATAATTGGTCTAGCGGATTCTACACAGGATTCTGTATACATGGCGATACTCTATTAGTGATGTCGTTGGAGATGCAGACAAAAAGTACTGCCAGCTTGCTTGTTCGAGCAAGGCTAGCTTAGACAGTCTGGACTCTCTCTCTTAACAGCTTAGCATAGGTGATGCTAAGTAAGTGATTAGCTAAGCATGAGTAAGAATGAGGGTTAACTGTTGTCTAGGTTGTTCGCTTCTTAGCACACTATTTGTAAAAAGTAGGCAATTATTAGATTCGGTATGCAGAACGAGTCGACAAGGAGATACTCGGCCTTAGTAAGAGTCGACTGAAATAGGAGGATTCATCGTGCCAATCCCTCTAGTCCTTAAATTCAACTGCAGGTCAATGGCCCAGTAGCCTGATTCCTATCAATATCCCTCAAGTAGTTCCTCCTTATAGGTGTTGGGGTTGATCTTTTCAATCACTTTGAAAGGTTCATTTACTCTTTGAGACAACTTGTTCTTCTTTAGGCTGAGGAACTTATCCTTACTAAGGTAAATCCACACCAAGTCATCAGGTTAGCAATCTCTAACTCTTCTTCCTCGACCCTTTCCTTCGAGCTTGGTAGCAAATCAAGTCAAGTGGTCCATGACCTTCTAGTGTATTGCTCATATAGCTTTTGTTCTTTCCACGGCTTATTGATCATCGGGCAAGCTGGTCTAGGAGATCTGATCTAGTTGGAGCTTAGGATTATATCTATATGCAACCTGAAAGGTTGATTTTTTTTGTCACACTGTGGGTGGTCTTGTTGTAGCTGAACTCAATTATGGGAAAGCACATATGCCAATCAGCTAGGTTTCTTCCAACTACAACTTGTAATAGGGTCCCTAAGGTCCCATTAACGACCTCACTCTGTCTATCAATTTATGGGTGGTGTGACATACTAAACAGTTGGTCCCCCATCACTTTTACAGAGTCTTCCAAAAATGGCTTAAGAATTTGGGGTCCCAATCAAATACTATGATTCTAAGCACTCCATGCAACTTAATCACTCCCTATAAAAAGAGAAAAGAAATATTCAAATACATGGCACAAAGTGTACTATCTTACTGAAGCGGTCTATAACTACCTTAATGGAGTCCTTTCCTTAGGACATCCTCAACAAACCCAATATAAAGTCCATACTCAATTCAGACTTTGCACATTGTCTTAACATGGCTTCATTGCCGAACAACATAACTATGTTTCTACTAATGGCCAAATTTTATAATTACCTTTTTACTCACTTGTAATCGGTTGTTTATTTTATAACCGTAGATGCACCAAATTGCTGTTATCATCACTCTTGTTCCAAGTGGTTTGGTCGAGATAGACAATGGAAAATAAGTGCCTACTCAACTCGGCTCTTTGCTCTTCAATAGGTAACACAATTTTCTAACACAAATTGCATGTCTCTCATCATCCTAAACTAAAAGAATCTTGAATTGAGCACTTCATGAGTTCGGGTCTTCTCAAAATGGCCAGACAATCCTCCTTTATGTGCCTTATGCACTAGTAATTCTCTTATGAAACAATTCGAGATACATAACTTCCCCTTTCTAAACAGATATTCATCCTCCCTATAATAATCATCAATAGCTTAGCCATCCTCACATTGAGCATAGATTGGACCAAAGTGTGGATCCTTGGCATATAAACTCTTGATAACTGAGAACCCAAGATATCTCATCTAGAGTTTAGTCTAGGGAGTATGTTGTCGTGATAGAGCATCAATGATTACATTATTCTTGCTAGTCGTGTTCTTAACAACATAAGAAAATCTCTCTATGAATTCAATCCACTTGGCTTGGCTCTTAGACAACTTTAGTTGGCACTTTAAATATCTCAGTGATTCACGATTGGTATAGATCACAAATTCTCTAAGCAACAAGTAGTGCTATCAAATGGTTAAGGCTCAAATTAAGGAGTGTAACTCCTTATCATACACTGAATAGTTGAGTGCTACCTCCTTGAAGCTTTTCACTAAAGTAGGCAATATGTCAACCTTCTTACATTAGCATAACTCTTATGCCTAATCTAGATGCATCATACTCAATTTTGAACACTTTATCAAAGCTTGAAAGAGCTAGGACAAGGGTAGTAGTCAACTTCCTCTTCACTTCTTCAAAACTCTATTGCTCTTTCTCTCCCCATTTCAATTCAATATTTTTCTTCAATAGCTTAGTGATTAGGGCTACAATAATACTGAAATTCCTTATGAAACAACGATAAAAAGGTGCTAGGACATGAAAACTTTACACATCGATAGAATAGGTTAGTACAGGCCACTGAGTAATCATCTTCACCTTCTCTTCATCAACCTGTATACCACCTCCACTCATAACAAATCCTAGGAAGACTACTTCGAGTCGACAAAAATCACATTTCTTCAAATTGACATATAGTTACTTAGCTTAAAGATTTTCAAAGACATGTTGGAGATGCTCATAGTACGTTTCCAAGTCAGGGCTGTAAATAAGAATATCATCAAAGTAAACAACAACAAACTTTCCAATCAATTCTCAGAGCACATGGTTCATTAGCCACATAAATGTGCTCAGCGCATTTGATAACCCAAATGGCATCATTAGCCATTCATACAATTCATTGCAGATGGTAAGAATTAACCCTCTGGACCAACCACACATAGCCGAGCTAGAGGACTCCAAAGACTCACCTAAAGAATACTATCTCTAAGCCCCATCCAAGGTAGGAATTCCAACCCCGAACTCTATGTTTCCCACTACTATCAACCTGACTACCAAGCTGTCACGTACACCAGACTTGTCGAACAGTTGTGCCATGATGTAACAACCAAGCAGACAACCTCTAAAGATTATCCGAGCCTCCTACCAATGTCCAACCCCAGGCCAAGTTGAGTACTCTAGCAATGATCAACCGAACTCTAACCTGATCTAGATTAAGTCGGCTTTTGACTGCAAACTCCCTCTTTTCTTTACTCCATCCAGTTTGTATTACAATTCAAAACAACTAGCCACCATGCAATACGTGTCTTCTAGCATAACATTTCAAAAGGATTCTTTACTTTTTCGTACAAGATATTCTTTATCTCTTTTACCCTTTTTAGTATGTTTTATGTATCCTATTTATAGAATACCCTTTTTGTTTTTTCATACATATAAAGTAACCTTAGTGGGATGAGTATATAAACCCCCACTTAATGTATGCAGACAACAACTTCATTATCAAAATTTATACAAGTTTGACTTTAAGTAATCCTACTGTTCTCATTACCCTTCAACTCTTATCTATTCCCTTTAGTAACGAGTAGCAACAAATGACCCTTCAATTTAGACATGTGAGTCATATCCAACAAATTATATGTTGAGTAGGATCAATTAGTGTATCATATCTAGTTGGTAGCTGTTCGAACTTTGCTAGCTTTTCTTTGTTTCCTTTTGTTCTCTCTTTATTATAGTGTTTCTCTATGTGTCCGACCCCAGAAGAGCATTAGCAAGCCTCCTATATTTTGATCTAATGGTACCTGAACTTGAGATCAATTTTATAAAAGATCCTTGCTCCATTTAACTTATCAAGCATGTCATCAAGTCAAAGTATGGGGTCAATAGACTTGATAGTGATCTAGTTAATGGCTCGACTGTCTACACACAGACACCATGTTCCATCTTTCTTTGGTACTAATAAAGCTAGGACAATGCATGGGCTTAAGGACTCTCTCACATATCCTCTTTTTGTTAGCTTATCTACTTGCCTTTAGAGCTTAACAGCTTGTTCAGGGTTTAACCTACGTAGGCTTGTTTAGTAATGTGACTCTAAGCTATAGATCTATCGCATATTCAATTCCTCTAATCGAAGATAGACCTTCTAGTAGCTCGTTAGGGAGAAAATCAACAAACTTCTTCAACATGTCCTTCACCTCTATAGGTAATTCAACATTCAAATCCTACAATTCAAGCAACCTTTTGACCAACAGAAAGGTCAGCTCTTCAAGCTTTGTCTCTCTTGACAACTCTACATGTGCCATTACTAAGGTTTCCTTCTTAAGGGCTCGACTAAGCTGAGCCTTCATAATCTTGACTTGTTCGGCAGACATGGGATTCAATCTCACCTTCCTTCCCTCATGTACGAAAGAACAACTATTTCTCTTTCCATCATACATCACATGTTGGTTAAACATCCATGGTTACCCCAAAAGAATATGTGAAGTGCTCATAGGTAACACATCACAAAGAATTTTGTCACGGTATTTCCCTTTGCAGATCAACAATGTTGCTTACTTGGTCACCTACAAAGCCCCTTTATCACTGAGCCAGTGTAGCTTGTAAGGGTTAGGGTAAGTTATGGTCGGCAACTTCAACCATTAGACCATAAAGGTAGATGCCGCATTAGTGCAACTACCACTATCGATAATAAGAGCACATAACATCCCGTTAACCTTACATCCAATATGGTACAAGTTTTCATACTATTCGTCCTCAAGTATAGGGTTCACGCTCATCACTTACCTTAGTACCATGGTTGCGGGCATAAGGTTACCCTCTTCACCATAGATAACTTCCTCCTCCTCAGATTGGCCAGCTTATCCAAATTCCTTCAACTTTAACCTCTTCATCAGTACTATCAACTTCTATGGTAAGTACTTTACCTTTTCCCACCATCACTCTTCTATTCAAACATTGAGCTACAATGTGCCCAAATCCCTAACACTTGAAACACTTGATCTCATTAATCTTTCTTCTTGAGCTCTATCCTTTCTTAAACCTTCTCTAAGCTTCTTTCTCTTTAGCTCGAGTAACTGAAACAAGTTAAATTTTAGTAGCTTTACTTGGTTCTAATCTCACAGGTTGGCCTTGAACATGTCAATTAGGGGTAGTTCGATTAACTAGCTCTTGGAATCTGCTCATGCAACACCACTCGATCCTTTGAGCAACTTAGATTGCTTCATCTAAGGATCTAACATCTCTAGTTTCCAAGATATCTTTGATCCCATATTTCAACCCACTAATGAATCTAAAGATAGTCTTGTCTTCAGGTTCTACAACTTCACAGTGAATCATTAACGTTTGAAATTCCTTCACATAAGCATCAACACTCAATCTTCCTTATCTTAACTCTTGCAATCTTTTAAATGCATCTTGTAGATAATGACTCAGAACAAATCTCCTTCTCATCATTCTCTTCATCTCATCCCAATCTCTAACTTCTCTCTCTCCTTCTCTTCGTCATGTAGCCTACAAAATCTTCCACCATAGGGCGGTATACCTTGTGAATTTTAAGACAACAAGTCTTACGTTAGCATTCTTAGGAACTTCATGGAACTTAAATTGCTTCTCTATCCTATCAACCTAGTCTAGATAGCCTCAGCATCATTACTACTAGAGAAGCTCGGGATTTGTAACCTTAGTCCTTCTACCTTGGGAGCTTTGACATTTCTTTCTTCAGGTTCATAGTACTCCTCTTCCTCATTGCCTAACTCATCATCCTCTTCTTCTATTTCCTCCAACAAAAGCCTTCATCAAGTAATTATATCCATTCATTTGGCTCAAGGTGGTCAAACCAAGAAATTAGCTCAATTAGGGTAGCCATTTTCTCCCTCGGGTAGTTCATTCTATTGAGTCATCTCTAGCTCATTCCCTATCTTCATTTATAGCAATTACTAAGCTAGTCACTAGATTGACGAACCTGTGCAATCTCTCATCTACAAATTAGGGTATATAACTTCCTTATTGTCCAAGCCTATTACAAGCACCGCTCACTTAGTTTCCGAGAGTTTCTTAAACACTCGAGTTTGACATTGTTTAATATTTCAATATACTAACTCCTCCAGTTAAAACAATTGAACCACACTTAAAAACTCTTCTTTGAATAATCAACTCAATATCTTATACTCCAACTACTACTAGAGCAACACCAGTAATGCTAAATACAGTTACAAGCCAATTAAAACTACACAACATGTTTTGTGAGCATCAAAATAAGGGAGAACATAGTACTAACTTCCACAACCTAAAACACTACTCCAACACTCACTACAACTACTCACTACTTCTTCAACAATTTTAGGTTTCAACCCATTAACTACACATGACACACTACAGCAAAAAAAAACTCAAGAACATAAAGTACTAGAACTTACTTGAATGTAGCCAAGCTTTAATATTAAGATGATATGGCCAACGGTCATGGATGAGCATACAATTGAAGGTATCACACAAACAAATGGGTTTGAATTATAAGATGGCTTGAAATAAAGAATGGAGATTGAAGGTTGAATAGGGGTTCTTATGCACCGATGCTGAATATGATGCACTAATGCCTTATACAAGATCAAGCCATACTTGATATTACGCATAAGTGCAACCAAAGATCACTTACCAAGTGCACACTCAAATGGTCTAGATAAGAGTAAAAGATTAAGTAGAAAACACTTAACTCAAAGGAAAAGTTTTGTATTCTGTAAGCTCCAAAGTTAAGCCAAGTAACCGTAGGATTGAACTTAGAACCCAATGTTTAGGGTGATCGGTTAAAGGATCCAATCAAACCCAAATTATAAACTATTAAGAAAAATATTAGTAAAAATGACCCCGTAAAATTAAATTTAAGAAAATAAATAGTAAAATAGGAGACTATAAAATTTTCAAATTTTAAGCATAATAATTGCTAATTACTGAAAAGGCGAAAAATGTAATTTAATAACTAATAAATTATTAGAGATAGATTATATGTATACTAAAAATTTTAGAATGACCAAAATAATAATTAGGAATGTTCACGTGTACCCCACATGTATTTATGTGTAGATACAAATACGCGAAATTACCTAAATTGGCTAAAAACTAAGTAAATAATTAAAGAAAATTATAAAATAATTATGGAAAAATCAGAAAAAATCAGAAGAGGATAAGATTAATCAAGATCAAGTCGTGGCAGGTCCAAAGCTGCAAAATAAAAATTAGCCAATAAAAATTAGACAACCTAAAAGCCAAAAATTAAGGAAATTGGGCAAAGTCTTGTCAAATTAATGCATAATAATTACAAAAATCGTCTATAAATAGCAAGAAAAATTCAGAAGCTCATTTGGACAAATAAAAATCAGAGAAAATTAGAGAGAGCTGAAAATTGAGAGAAAAATTCGGTTTAGAAAAAAAAATAAGAAAAACTGTGCAATTAGGGATTTTAAAGGGAACCTCCACCAGACGAGCAGTTGGAAGTGGACGGCCACCACCACCACATGGTGGTGGCAGCACCTAGGCCGGCCGATAAGGCCACGGCGGCCCGCGGTGGCCGGAGCCACACAAACCGGTGAGTCCAATTTCCAGCCCAATTCTTGTGTAATTTTGTAAAAATAGTAAATATTATTAGAAAATTATGAATTTTGTTATTATAGGATATTTGTGTATGCAGTTTGTAGGAAAAATATTATTTTGATGAAAACATATTCCGTAATATAGGGTCCTTAAGAAATCATGCAAAACCGAGTACATTTCGGTTTAGAAATAAATGACCTTAGGAGTGTAGTTTGGAGCTCAATTTTTTTCTGTAGGATGCTCATGTGATATAGAACAGTGCTATGAAGCCATTTTTTTTTAAATTAATTTTTGAAATTTTTAAGTTAATTTTTAGCCCTAAAATGATGGAAAAATTGGGTAATTTGGAGTTAATTAGGTGATTAAGATATTAATTACTAATTTAGATAGTAATTAGATGTTTATGGATGTTAATCACTCATGTGGAAACCTAATCCTAGTCTATGGAGTATTAAGTGTAAGTAATGAAGGTGTTATGTGGTAAATGTAGAAAATTAGGAATATGTAGAATTGAAAATTAATAAATATGGAAAAATTAGGTTTAATTAGATAATAAAATAATGGAAATCAGAACATAACAAATCTAAAACAAAATTCAATTTTAGGTAATTATAAGAAAAATGTAAAAATTTCTCACAACATGAGTAAATTCGGTACACAAATACGGATTTAAGTGTATCGGATGGAATAAAATGCTGACTAGGGGTAGTGATCGGATTTAAGCTATCTAGAAATAATGTGGTTAGTTTCACATTATGAGTTGAAATAAATTTCTAAGGTCCGGGTACAAAACAGTTCCTAAAAATCGAACTAGAATCTAATTTAGAAATCGATGCGAAACCTGAACCTAAACCCAAACCTAGAATACTTAAGAAAGAATTAAGACCTAGATAATTAGGTATATTAAACCCTAAACAACACATAACAATAAGCGTTATAGGATAAAACAAACTTATAATAGTTATATGAAAAGCTGAAACCACGTTTGTGTTATAGGGATGATTGGCGATGGCCTGAACAAATCGGACCTCGAGTAAGTGAGCGAGGAGTCAAGGTAAGTTGGGATTAATACGATGCTGTATTTTGGAGGCTTAAGATTATGCTTGGCTGTGCTTGTTAGATAGTTGAATGTGTGCATGTGCTTGATTATGGGTGATGCTATGATTCTGTTTGTTGTTCTAGCATATATTGTATGATTTATATGTAATGATTGATCACCCTAAACTGGACTTAATCAAATATACGACCAGTAATCATAATCGGACATGCATGCAACCCGTTAGGGGAACTTAGGACTCTCCGACCAAATACCAACCCCTTCGGAAGGAATAGTGCAGGATTGCAAAATGGTCCCTTCTTCATCCTCAGTCAAACTAAGTGACAGGAGAGGAGGTCGCGGTGAGGGTGAAGACAGTGGTTCGAAGGTAGTCGCGGGAGGAGCAAAGTCTCCATTACACAAGCCTGGGTTTGGTCGTGAGCTGTTGCATGAACGGTAACTCCTCAACCCGGATTAGAGCGGGCGCAATTTCTCTAATCTCACAACGGGCCAGACAACGTCATGCGATGGCATTTGCTTATACATGCATTGCATCTAATAAGAGATTGAAAACCTTATTGTGTTTCTGGTATAGTTTTAAGTCCTCCGTCCCTACTTACTGAGCTGTGGTTGCTCACATCCCTATAGACGTCGTGCAGGTGCTGGCTAAGAAGCGGCAAACAACTACTCTAAAGCTAGCAACTGCTGGATCCTGGGAAGTGAGGAAAAATGTTAAAGAATAAACACATATTTTTAAGGTCTAAGTTTTTATTTTAGAATTATTTTTCATTTCCAAATGATGTAATAATTTAGAAAAAATACTATAGAGAAATAGTGTAAACTTTAACTGCAATAACTGAATTATAACATATAAATATAATTCCTCACTTTTATAGGTAAATGATTTGTTTAAATTACAAATTGTCTACTTCAAAGTGGGTTAGTTGTGGACGCCTTGTGTAGATCAGGTCTAAGATAGCGGTTGTAAGGCCAACTTCTATCTTAGGATGGTTTACACGGCGGGGATGTTACGACTCTGCCGCTTCGGGGCATGACATATTCAATATTATAGGATGATAATGATGCGGCTAATACAAAATGGGGTATTTATACATCCTAAGTAGGGTAAGTCCAACTTGTAGGCGTTGTCATTGATTTTCTGGAGGATTTTGAAAGGTCTTTCCACTCTTATAGATAATTTGTTCTTCCTTTTGTTTGGGAACCGTTCTTTGTTGAGGTGTAGCCATACCAAGTCTCCCGGCTAAAATTGTTTAGCCGACCTACCCTTGCTCTTTTCTCACATTCTTTCGGCACCTTGGTCAATATGTTAAGTGACCTTGTCATAAATGTGCTGAAGAGATTGTTCTCTGACCGAAACGTTAGGGTCCTTGTACGGGTGCTAATATAAGGGCGTAGTTGAGGGGCAATTTAGGATTTAATCCATAGACCACCTCGAAGGAAGTATGCATAATGGTGTCATGTACAGTTCAGTTATAGGCAAACTCGACCACCGGCAGACAGATGTCCCAATCAACTAAGTTCTTGCCTACTGCAACTCGAAGCAGTGACCCCAAAGTACGATTAACCACCTCTGTTTGGCAATCAGTTTAAGGGTGACATGAGGTACTGAAGAATAATTTAGTCCCCAGCCGATTCCATAGGGTTCTCTAGAAATGGCTCAAAAACTTTGGGTCTCTATTGGAGACTACACTTCTTAGCACGTCATGTATCCGCATGATCTCCTATAAGAAAAGAGAAGCAATAGCCGAAGTGTCATTAGTTTTGGTGTACGGTACAAAGTATGCCATCTTACTGAACCGATCCACGACAACTATTACAGAATCTTTGCCTCGGGCAGTTCGCTGCAATTCGAGAACAAGTTCATACTCAGTTCAGTCCACAGCCTCGTCAGAATAGGTAGGAGCATTGCTTTCCTTTGTTCAGCTCAGTACTTGGCCTTTTTGCACACAGCATAACTTTCGACAACTCAGTGCACATCTCTTTGCATTCTTGGCCAAAAGAATTGGCCATTCAATAGTTCCTCCTCTCTCCAAAATGTCCGAAGAGTCCTCCATTGTAAGCTTCCCTGATTAATAATTCCCAAAGGGAACAAGTCGGCATGTACAGTTTCCCCCCTTGGAACAAATAGCCATCCTCCACATAATACTCATCCACTGTCCTTCCATCTATGCATCGCAAAATTATTGGTCTCAAGTGTAGATCCCCAGAGTACTATTCTTTGATACTTGTAAAACCAAACAGCCTAGTTTGCAATTATAATAAAAGCGCGTGCCTCCTCGAAAGAGCATCTGTAACTACGTTACTCTTTCCCTGTTTGTATTTAATTACAAAATTGAACCCCTCAAGGAATTCAACCCATCTTGCCTGCCGTTTCGACAACTTGGTCTGACTTCGGAGGTACCTTAGCGATTCATGATCAATATATATGACAAATTCTCTTGGTAGTAAGTAATGTTGCCATACTTACATTGCTCGGATCAGTGCCAAAAGTTCCTTATCATACATGGAGTAGTTCAATTGTGGTCCTCAAAGCTTCTCATTGTGGAAGGCAATTGGTCGGCCTTCCTACATCAAGATAGCGCCTATTCCAATGCCTGATGCATCGTATTCCAATTCAAAAATTTGGTTGAAGACAAGTTGTATTAACACCAAGACAAAGGTCAATCTTTCTTTTATGTCGGAAAAACTCCTCTCCTCCCTTTCTCTCCATTGAAAGTCGATGTTCTTCTTTGTTAGCTCGGTAAGTGGCGCAGTGATGGTGCTGAAATTCCTAATAAACCTTTTGTAAAATGAAGTCAACCGTAAAAACTTCTTATGTTGGCACAAGTAGTAGGAGTCAACCACTCGACAATTGCCTTGATCTTCTCATCATCAACTCACAAGCCTCCTGCACTGACTACATACCCCAAGAATACCACTTTCTCCTGGCAAAAACAACATTTCTTCAAATTGCCGAATAATCTCTCGACACGAAGGATATCTAAGATTGCTTTGAGATGTTTACAGTGATTCATCATGTTGGCACTATAGACCAGGATGTCGTCAAAGTACACCACAACACACTTCCCTATGAGATGTCTCAATACATGGTTCATAAGTCTCATGAAAGTGCTCGGAGCATTCGACAAGCTGAAGGGCATAACCATCCACTTGTAAAGTCCATGTCAAGTCTTGAACGCAATCTTCTACTCATCTCCTAGTCTCATGCGGATTTAATGGTAACCGGATTTAAGATCAATCTTGCTGAAAATCTTGGCCCTACTCAGCTCATCTAACATGTCTTCTAGTCTCAAGATCGAATACCTATATTTGATCGTAATTTTGTTCACAGCTCGGTTGTCAACATACATCCGCTAAGTTCCATCCTTCTTTGGCACTGGAAGTGTAGGCACAGCATAGCGGTTGAGACTCTCTCTCACATAACCTCTCTCTAGCAACTCATTGACTTAACGTTAGAGTTCAAAAGCCTGCTTGAGATTCATCTGATAAGTTAGCTTATTTAGTAGTGCAGCGTCGGGTACTAAGTTAATATAGTGCTCTATGCCTCGAGTTAGAGGCAACTCCTTAGGTAACTGTTCAAGGAACAGGTAAGCATAGTCATCTAGCAACTCCTTGATTACTTGGAGAAGCTCACCCCACTGCTTCACTTCCAATAGTCACCTAACCAACAATAGGGTTGACTCGTCAACATTGATGGCTTCTTAGAGCTCGGTTCTACTCATGACCAGGGCCTTCTTCGATCCGCGAACGAGTTTCATCTGTAGCTTGTGAACATTTCTCAGTGGTATCAGATTCAGCGTGATCTTCTGGTCATCTTTTTCCAACATATACGTATTTTTATAGCCGTCATATATAACTCTCCTGTCAAATAATCACAGCCTACCCAGCAATATATAGGAAGCGTACATAGGTAGCACGTTGCAGAGGATCTAGTCAAAATAATTCCCTATAGTAATCGACAGCAATATTTGCCGAGTGACATGTAATGCTCCTTTCTCACTCAACCAGTGCAACTTGTATGGCTTAGGATGTGCAATAGTCCGCAGCTTCAATTTTGAAACAAGATCAGCCTATGCTACATTGGTGCAACTTCCACTATCCACAATGAGAGCACACATCCGATGATTCACCTTGTAGGTGGTATGAAACAAATTCTCCCTTTCTCCTCCTCTTGTAAAGGTTCCACGCTCATAGTTCGTCAAACAACCACGAGTAATCAATCCAAGTCCTTGGGAAACACGTCCTCCTCAATCAATTTTTTCTCGGCATTTTCCTTCTCTGCAAGAACCTCCTTCTCCTTGGGTCCCTCATCCGTACTCTCTACTTATAACTTCGGGATGTTTCCCTTAATGACCATCATCCTTCGATTTGGGCACTGAGCAGCCATGTGTCCAAACCCTTGATACTTGAAGCACTTGATCTGGTTGGTCTTCTTACCAAACCTTTGCCCCTTCTCATACGTTCGGGTTGACACTACATCTTCAGGTCGATCTTTCTGCTCGACTCTAACATCAACTCTTCTACTCGACTCGCTACTAGACTGAGCTCAATGACTTGCCTGTCCTAGTCGACTAGTCAACATTCTGGTCGTTATTCGGCTCCTTCTTTATCTCTCCACTCGCTAAGCAATCCTAACAGCTTCGTCCATTGTATCAAATCATTGGAGCTCCATAATGTCTTGGATGTCTCCTCTCAACCCAGTGATAAACCTTAAGACTGTTTAAGCTGGTGGTTCCTCTACTTCGCATCTTATCATAAGCGTTTGGAATTCTTGAACATATTCATCAACTGTTCGACCTCCTTGTCTCAGCTCGTGAAGCCAAGTGAAAGTATCTTGGAGATAATTTTCTAGCATGAATCTGTTTCTGAGCACCCTCTTCATCTCGAGCCAAGTGTTTATCTCTCGATACCCCTCTCTTCTTCTCATGGCCTGAAAATTCTTCCACCACATGGCAACATATTCGAAAAATTCAACAACAACAGTCTTCACTTTCTCATAATCCTCATATTGATAGTAATCGAATATACGCTCCACCTTCTCTTCCCAATCCAGATACTCGTCAGCATTCCCAAACCTATTGAAACCCAGAATCTGAAGCTTCACATGGTTGAATGCTCTACGGATTTGTACATGTTCCTCTTCAAAATAATCTTCTTCCTCTTCATCAAGCTCTTTCAGGTCTATCCTTCTCCTTACTCGTCTGCCAACTCCTCCACCCCAAACTAGTTATGTTAGGTTCTAACCTCTAATAGGTTAAGCAAGTTGTAAAGTGTTTTGCGTAGCCTCAGTAGGTCGGCAAGACAAGGCATGAGTAGCTCCGATCAGATCTACCAAGAGATTAGCTACCTCATCAAGTCTCTCGTCAATACTTTTAGAAGTTCCTTAAGATTATCGTCCATGGTGAATAACTCCACTGTCATCACCAACATTAACATTCATACTTGGGTCTGTCAATTTTCCTCACAGATTCAAATTCAAACAAACACTTCAGAAAGTGAACAACTAACAACACAACAATCAAATGAACACAGTAACTTGCTTTGTTTCTCATACTCAAAACAGAGTATAATAGAATTCAAGAAGAACTAATTGCAGCTCATACAAAACCTCAGCTCTGATACCAAGGTGATGCGAACCGTGACCAAGAATAGACAAGGCCGGTCGCTGGATGACTCTAAACTTGCAAAATGCTCAAAAAAGGTTAATGAGAAAAGGTATGAAAGGGTAAAAATGACAAATAAAATAGTAAGCAAAAACTCACAAATAGTTCCAAAGGATATGATGCACCAAAGAAACTTCTGAGAACTCACAAGACAATTCAATATGATGCATAAATCGGTCCAATGAGGTTACTCACCACCTAACCTTACTTAAGGGAAAGGATAAGAGTGATGTTGAGAGTAAACAACGATGTTGAGAGTAAACAACAATGTTTATGCAAGGAAGAAAAGTACTTAATTGTATTGAAGATAATCTAATCTCCTACAGCTACAAGTACAATGGTATTTATATCCATAAGTTAGGATAACTTGCTTAAAAGGGAAAAGACAAAAAGGACATTTCCTAAAGAAGCAATATACATAATACAAAAGGATAAAAATGAATATACAAGGAAAGCAATCATTAGTACTACAAATTATACATATGATACTGTATACGTGGCGATGCTGCGTTTGTAAGGTTGTTAGGAGATGTGAAAAAAAAGTACAGACAGGTGGGCTTGTCCAACCAAGGATGGCTTAGTCAGTCCGGTCTCTCTCTCTCTCGACTTCTCGGTAAGGAAGATGTCAAGTAATTTGTTAGCTCGACGCTAGAGAGTAATCATCAACTCAGCATACCATAGAGAAATAAGCAGTCATATGGCATGTTATTAAAGGTGACCAGCCAAGGAAGTATTCGACCTCAGCAGGAGTTGGTTGGAACAAGAGGATTCATCATGCCTAGCCCTCTAGTCTTCGAGCTCGACTACAGATAAGAGGTCCAGTAACCTGATTCCCATTAGTTTTACATCGTAGCCAATCCACTATAGCTATAATTTTCTCTATATTCACTACAATTCCATCTTTATTTACAATATGGCCTAAAAATGCTACCTGTCCTAACCAGAATCATACTTACTAAACTTTATGAATAACCTTTCTCTTCTTAACTTACTTAGAATAATCCTCAAGTGTTGTTCATGAGTAAACAAGAATATTATCGATAAGAACCACTACCTACCTATCCAAATATTCTTTAAATACCCTATTCATTTCCATAAATGCCATTAAAGCATTAGTAAGATTGAAGGACATGACCAAGAACTCATATAATTCATATCTGGTTCGAAAGGCAGTTTTCTCTATATCTTCTAGTTTTACCTTCACTTGATAGTAACTAGACCTCATTTCTATTTTGGAGAATACTTATGCTCCCTCTAATTGGTCGATGAGATCATCTATTCTAGGGAGAGGGTACTTATTCTTAATGGTCATCTAATTCAGATCCCAATAATCTATGCACATTCATATGTTGCCATCCTTCTTCCTTACAAAGAGAACCAAGGCTCCCTAAGGTAAGGAACTTGGCTTAATAAAGCTCTCATCTTGTAGTTTCTATAACAGCTATTTTAACTCAACTAATTATATAAATGCCTTATATAGGCTAGCTTAGAAATAGGGGTAGTACCTAAGACTAAGTCTATTCTAAACTCAATCTCTCTATTGAGTGGTAATCTAGGTAAGTCTTCTAGAAAAACATCCAAAAATTCATGTACTACCAACATCCACTCTAACTTCCCAACTTCAACAATTTCCGCTATTAAGGACACTAAAATAAGCTTTTCCCATAACTCATATGTAATACACCATGTAAGTCTTCGAGATTCTACTTGACACTGAAAGGGCTCTTCTCCTAGTAACTCAAAAGTCGCTACCATATTGTGACTATCTATAGTAGCGTGATGCCATAGAAACTAATTCATTCCTAAGATGATATCAAAATCTAACATTTCTAAGACCATCAAATCTACCATCAATATTCGGCCTTCTATAACCACTTCAACATTCTGACACATTATATCCATAATCGTTCCTCTCCCTAAAGGAGTATTTACAAACAAAGGGATATTTAAAGGCACAATACATAAACCATAAGCAGAAACAAAAGACTTAGTAATACAAGGATACAAAGCACCAATATCAAATAAAACATGAGAATAATGGTTAAGGGCAGTGAACGTACCTATCATAGTGTTTGTCTTTAGGACATCCAGGTGCTATAAGGCAAAGACATGAGCCAGAGCTCTATGGCGAGGTCTTGGCTGGTGTGATCAAGCTATACAATTTGGGACTTAAGGTCTAGCTAGTTTGTTTCCCTGAGATATTGAGTTCCTTATCTCCTTACAATCCATGACTCGATGCCTTATCTGCTAAAACTTAAAACGAAAACCTTGACTTAAGAAGGTAGGTTCCTTACAATCCTTACTGACATGACCAGTCTTACCATACAAGAAGCATGCACCTAGAGTCCATTTATAAGCAAAGATAATGTAAGCCAAAATAATAAGTATATTTGATTGGTACCAACATAGGTAGTATGGGCTAGCCTTTTAAATCTATCAAGTACCCCCTGGCTTGGCATCGATCTCTTGTCTAAAACTGTCTTCCATCTCCATGCTAGTAACTATTCTTTTCTTTTCAATTTCAATGATATCTGCATAGGTAATAACTCTAAACCCTACCATCCTCTCCCATGATTCCGGTTCTAATCCAAAGATGAACCTTCTTACTTGGTACCTCTCATCCTTCCTTTGGACTTCTTGTAAGAAGAGAGCTAGGTGGTTCTATTCTGCCTCATATTTTGCTACTGATCTATTACCCTACTGCAAGGTCTGATAAGCAAGCTTCATCTGATCTTTAGTGTTGTTAAGGAAAATTTTACCAAAGAAAAGCTGCTTCCCAAGTAATAGGACTAATCGCCTCTCAATTAATCCGAGGTACAATCTCTTACCACTGCCCTACCTTATCTTTAAGGAAAAAGGTGGCATAGGTTGCCTTTATCTCATCTGGTACCTTGGCCATAGCAAAAGACATTTCAATGATAATTATCCCTTACTCGGCACCAATTGGGTCATTTAACTTAGGATGGAAGTCCTTAGCTAGTTTAACAAATCGATCAAAGTGTTTACTCTAGGTTACCTACCACCATTACCTTCTAGTACAACCCGTCTTTCTTGTCTCCACAACTCAACGTCGGCTTAGATTACCTACATATCCCTCTAGATTTATTGCTACTACAGTGCCTTTACTCTAATCATTGCATTCATAGCATTTAACACCTATGCAACAGTCACTATTTCCTATTCCTAGCCCTAGTTTGGGAACAGCATGCTCCAATTAAGATAAGTCTGCTCTTGTCCCTAGTTCTGCAGAGTTTAGGTCTAATCTGAAACAAGTGGCCCTTGAAGGGGCTAGGGCTACCTCTAACCTGATTGTAGCATACCTTGCTCTAAAGGATACTAGCCTTGATTCAGTAGGGGAATGTAGTTCGAGTTGGTGACCTGATCACCCTGGGGATGAAAAGAGGAGCTAGAAGTGGTTCTATGCTTAGGCATACTACAAGAAAGGAATTAACAACAAGGTATCCCAAATAATATATAACTTAGGAAAGGAAAGACAAAGAAGAACGCAAGGGAATGGAACAAACAAAAGGTTTAATAAGGAAAGAACAACTAACTAATAGAAATAACAC
Source organism: Lumnitzera littorea (assembly GCA_024138015.1). Taxonomy (NCBI): domain Eukaryota; kingdom Viridiplantae; phylum Streptophyta; class Magnoliopsida; order Myrtales; family Combretaceae; genus Lumnitzera; species Lumnitzera littorea. Next base: position 54,503,897 of record JAMXBB010000011.1, read on the forward strand.
CAAACAAACACTCACAAAGAAAGGGATACACTACTATTATAGTTTCCTTTCTAAGTTCTAAGCATATTATGCCAAGTTTTTGTAGCTTATTTCTATGTATCTCATCCTTATTTCTCTAGGATTAATAAACTAAGACTTTTGATACCACTAAGACTGTAACGCCTTAGAACCTAAGGAGTTACAACCTACTACATATCCCTACAAACTTCTAACACATTAGGCATTGTAAAAAAAAAAAAAAATCCAACCTATCAAAATTTCTCTATAACTTTCAGAATTTCAATCAATGATGGTTACATTCTCCAAACAATAATATGTAAGATGTTTCCCAACATCTAATAACCACTATTAAATCAATTAACTTAATCCTTAAATTTTCACTTTATTCCAAAATAAGGAAATAACATGCTTTTATTAGATAACATTTTTATTGTAAGAAAAGAAACACATTATTCTATGGATTATATCTCAACATATAAATATTCAAGCTGTATAGTAGGAATATGACTAAGGGAAGTGTCGGTGACTTCCCAATGCTCGAAGAAAAACCATAAACAAGTCTTATCCTCAAATAACCACAAAACAAATATGCAAAACTAAGTAGAACCGTTTCCATCATCATAATGATAATAGTTGTAATATCTTGTAGCATCCTCATACAAGTCAGGATCACCATAGTCAAAATCCTCATATCTTGGTTTTTACATATTATTTTTTATTTGAACAAATTATCTTATCCGTATTATTATATTAGTGAAACTGGGCATGTATATTGAATAATAAAGTAATTCCTACTCAAAATTTGTAAAATAACAACATACATGACAATAATATAAAATTATCTAACATGCTAAAACATATATTGATGAAGCAACTAAAGTTAGCCCATTANAAAAAAAAAAAAATCAACCTGCAATTTTCTTTAGCCTTTAACAACCCTAATGTTAGGTAGAGGATAATGGTTATCCTTCTAATTTTGTAATGCTCAAGAAAATTTAAGAGAAAATGTTTTAAAAAATAAGGGTATTTTGAGGATTTCAAAAGTTTACAAAAACCCTCCTCTCTAAAATATGCCTCGTTTTTCTTGCTAAAACCCTTACAACCACCAAATAAAACATAAACTCCTCTCATATGGTAGCAAACTAAGGACTCTTTCCTAAACCTTACCAATAAAGGAAAGCAAAGGTGATTAAGGTAAGAACCTTAAAATTTAAGCTCAAGTAAATTTGTATTAAGCTTTCTAGCACTCTAAACCCTTTTGCTTCTTATAGATTTCAACCGGTTTCTAAGTGTTTCAAATAGGGCTTCTTGAGCTCTATAAGTAGTAGCTCATTTAAGGTATTGAAGAGGAAGGAAACACCATCTCTAATTCGTTCTTGATAGGTTTTCATCATTTTACTAAGTTTTCTTAGGTTTTGGGCCTAAAATGAATTTCAAACTCCTTGTTTGCAATTTATTTTCGTTTAAGTCGGTAGCATTTTTGCATTTAAGGAGTTTTCCCATTCATTTCAAGTAAGTCCTCTTAATCTTTCTTGTTGTTCTTTAGATTTAAGTTGGTTTCTTGAAGTTTGTTAATAAATTTAGAGTTATGAGTTGGTGTTTGATCTAAAATTTGTAGTTAGATGATGTAAAAATGTGTTATGTTGATGGGTTAATGAGTAATCAAAGTATATTTAAAGTAGGTTTAAAGAAAAATTAGATTTAAATTGGTTTTAGTGAGTGAATTCAAAGGATTTTGCTGTTCTGGCTCGAACTGTGGGTACAGTTGTGACTAGTCTTCTAATCTATTAAGGACCAATCAATTGGTTCCTCGAGGACCAACTAGCTAGTTCCCCTTAAATTGTATGGCTAGTTTACACCAGAAGGCTAAACCAAGCTTTCTTATGCTCCTTGTTCTTAAACCAATTTCTTTATATCTTAACATATTTCCTAAAGCATATTTATCCTCTAAGACCATTTTGAACGTCCTAACTATTATAACTTATTTATAAACATGTTTTACAAAGAATCAAACTTTATTTCTTAAAACCTCTAAATCCTCATTCCAAGTATTTTAATCGTTTGTTTCCTAAGCCAAGGTCTAATCTTTACCCTCTTTTTTAATTATAATTACTTTTAGAATCTTAGAATAAGATGGGAATTTAGGGAACCTTTAGGGGTTGTTAACCAAAAATGGGTTAGGTTGCTTAAAATGTTTGAATTAGATTGTTTAGAATGAAAGATTAAGAAAAATTTGTTGTTATAATCGTCAGGTCATTAGATTCGGGTTACTGGTTAACTCAAACTTAATAATTGGTTCAAATACGGCTTTCCAAGTACAAAGTGCTTAATTATTTGCTTGTACTCGTTAGGACTTAGCAAGCAAATCGGATTAATTTATATTCAGTCTAAAATTATTTGGTTGCTAGTTGTGCTTGACTCGTTCACTTTAGGGGCCTATAATGGCAGATCACTAAAGGAGCAACTGTTGACCATATACAAGGATTCCCTGGTGAACTTTCATATGGGACGACGCAACTAGAATTCTAAGTTTTATGATCTCCAAACTCTGGACTTGGGCATAAAGGACTTAAAGGATGACGTATATTTATATCTGCCTATATATGTGAACAAATATTAAGGTATGGTGGGGTTATGGGTATCCATTTATTGGTTGTTGACCTAAATTAAAGATAATTAATTCACTATTTACTTTATACTTGGTGTAGTTGTATTATATGCATGTGTATGACTTAACTTGGCATCCGTGTATGCTTGTATATCACATATTGAGCTTCAGCTCATTCTTCCATTTTTACAATTGCAAGTATTAAGGTGAAGTTATTACTCACATTGTGATCGAAACTTCTTCTAGCAAGTTGGGTTTAAGAGGCGTTTATAATTCTATATTGGTGACTTATGGATGATTGGTGAAGCTAAATAATAGTATGTGGTTTTGATCTATTATTAGACTGTATTTTTATATAAGACGAGAATATTATTTTTAAGGTATGATTATTGAAGAGATGACTAGCCGATGAGTTATTTAAGTAGTTATAGTTTGTCTAAATTGTGAAAATTTGCTTTGATGTATTGGTAGTAGTTATTAAAGATAATTTTTGAGGTTATAGGAAGTTTTAGAGCCTTAACGTATTGTTATATACTAAGGACTTATAATGGGTTGTGATACCCTTAGGTTATGGAGTGTTACAAATTTTTTTATTAGATAAAAAAACGTCTTTATAAACAAATAGTAAGAACTGCTTTTTGGTTAAAAGAAGTAATCTTCCAAAAAATGTAATTAAGGAAAAAAATTATAATGAAGAAGTTAACTATTGTTTTTCTTACAAGATTTACCAATTGTATTTATTTTATTTTAAAGATCTATGAGACCGAATCCTGAAGTTAGAGGTGAGTAGAAAAACTAATGAAGTAGAAACAATTTGCAAACCAAATCAAATTAAACTAGGTAAAAAATATGATTTTTTTTTTGCTTTTTGCAATTTGGTTTGAAAAATTCCCCAACTGAACCAAACTAAAAATTTTTAATCGGTTTGAAAGGATAAACTAAAATAATCCATAAAACCAAAGCAAACATTTTTTTAACAACATAGTAATGTTTTACTTGTTTCTTAAAAAATTATTTTATTATAAAATAGCTTATGCATACAACTTTTATTACTAGAACTTATAAATTATATATATAGAAAGACTCAACATTATATTAAATATTAGTTTTTTAATGAAATTAGTTATCAATTAACATTTAAAACTTCTTATCTCATGAATATTGACTTTATATCTTTATTAACCTCTTATATAATATCAATACTTATTATCAACCCCTTATATGGATTTACTACTTTTCATATGAGAATACATGTTATACAAATGCATCTTCTTAAATTGGAAAGTATGCTTGAATTTGTAAACCAAACCAAAACAAACTGAAATATTATGGTTTAAGAACCTAATCCAAAATGTACGGTTTAGTCCAAAGTTTAAAAAATCCGAATTGTACTTCCATGGTTTTGTTTGGTTCATAGGGAACACCAAACTAAACTGGACGGTGTCTACTCATACCTAACATTGACTCAAAAAAGAACAAATCTTTTCTACTTTTTAAAAATATATCCCATCTATGTTAAATCTTACTAGAAAGCCAAATATACACTATAATAGAATCCACTTCAATATCAATAGTAGATAAATTATATTTTAAACACCAAAGTAAACGAATTTCCATTATTTTCAATTCCACTAACTCAGTAGATTAGAAATTAAAAGTAAATATTGTTGATAGGCTAATTTGAGTATTAGGCCTTCAAGGCCCATTTTGACCTACTTCAACCTATAATTGACCTACTTGGGTCCTTACTCGACTATTTATCTATTCTCTGACCTAAAATCAAGCTCCATCTTGGTAGTTGAGCTCTCCATAACTCAAGATCTAGGACTCAAATTGTAATTTCATTATCATGGCATTTATACTCAAGCGCTCTAAGGATTAGTGATGCACCGGCCGAGAGTTGATAAGAGTGATGGTATCGGGGTAGATCTAAACTTGTAGAAAGCTAGAAAAAAAAGGTGGGAAAATGCGCAAACAACAATAAAAGTAAAATGAGCAAACCTTCAAACAGCTCCAAGGATACGATGCACTAGAGAACTTTCGAAGACTCACAGCTCAACTCGATATGACACATGAGTTGATCTAATGAGGATACTCACCACCTAACCTTGCCTAAGGGTTAGGATAAAAATGAAGTAAGCAATGGAGAACAATGCTCACGAAGAAGAGAAGTGTATATTCAATATTTTGATATATGGGAATAATGCCTTCCAACTACATGTATAGTAGATGTTTGTACCAAAAAAGTTAAGGCATCCTACCTAAAATGGAAGTGTACAAAAGAAGTAATATATAAGGAATAATAAAGGATATGATTGAAAATACAACAAAAGTGGGTATATTGTACGGAGGATTTTGACACATGAAAGATTCTAGCATATGATTGCTCAAATACGTGGCTCCTTGTAGATGTATGACTCTTTGGCAGAAAAGACAATTTTGTATGATAAAGGTGGTGATTGCCGAGTTAAGGTGTCAAGCAGAGGTGGTAAGTCAACTGTGTCCAGCTAAGTAGATAGTTCTTCTGAGGTGAATTCAATTCGAACGTGTTCAATACAACTTAGGTTCAGGTTAGCTGGATGGGTGGTTGGAAAGGCTAAGCTGTTGTTCAAGTATAGCTTTGGTCAATAGTTGGAGACAATCAATGAGTATGAGAGGGGTTGGCTCAGCCAAGGCATTAGGTCGGTAGATTACAGCAACTTAGACTTCTCAATAGTGGGTCGTAAGGAAAGAATTTGCCTATCCATACTATCTAGGCCTCGGGCTCGAGTCAAGGGTCCAGTGGTTTGATTCCTATCATCCCTATTAGGCTTATTAAGCTTGAGGATCAAATCCAACTAGTCTTCATCCAAGTTCTCCTTGGGTTGATAAGGGTTAAGGTCGACAGCATTAAACATGTCTAACACTCTAAAGTCTTCTAGAAGCTCAAATTAATATACATTGTCATTGATCTTCTGGAGTATCACGAATGGTCCATTAACTTTGACAAACAGCTTGTTTTTTCTTTTATTAAGGAATCTTTCCTTACTCAAGTGTAGCTACACCTGGTCTTCGGGCTGAAACTACTTATTCTTCCTTCCTTTTCCTTTCTCTTTTAGCTTCCTGGCAGCTCGGTCAATTTGTTAGGTTAAGATTTACTGGATGGATTGGGCTCTGGTTCTCACTTCTGGATCTCCTTGGTCAGTGGACAACATGAGGGTGTGATTGAAGGGTAGTTCGAGGTTAAAACCATAGACGACATCAAATGGGGCGTACCCAGTGATGGCATGTGTTGTCTTGCTGTAAGTAAATTTAACCATAGGTAGGCAAACATCCTAATCGGTTAAGTTCTTCCCTACTACAACTCGAAGTAATGATCTTAAGGTACAATTGACCACCTCTATCTAGTCTTCAGTTAGGGGATGGTAAGAGGTGTGATAAATGCATATTTTATTCATATTTTAATGAGCGAATTAAAGAGAATTATTATTGATTTTATAGAAATCATTAAGAATTACTACTTAAGTATTTTCATTTAGATATTTCAGGTATTAGAGGATTCAGAGTGGAAATATGGTTAATTTAGAGGAATTTTACGCGAACAAATAAGCCGAAGTGAGCTACAGCATGACCGAAATTGAAGACAATAGGCCTACACTGAACACCAACGATTTTGGAGCTACACCACCGGCCTTGGAAGCTACACTGTTAGCCTTCATGGGGTCGACCTTTATAAAAAAAATGCCTTGCAAAAGCCAACCTTAGTTTTCTCTATAAATATTCATGAGTTTTAGAATTTAAGGGAACTTTTACGTCTTCTTTAGAATTAGAGAGTCTTAGAATAGTTAGAAGATAGCTCTTGAAGAATTGTTCTGTAGAATTGATTAGATTGTTGAGAAGATTTCGCTTTTGTTATGGAGATCAATTTTGAAGTTGCAATTAAAGTTTACTCTTTCAAATTATAGAATTGGTGATATCTATTTTATTTATATTTATGCAATTCTATAATTTATTCTTACTTTCAATTATAAACGTCTTTGCAATTTCAATTAGTAATTGTGCTTTCGTTTCAAATTCCATGGCTGGCTAATTTTATTTGTAGGAATTGATTAAACCCTAGGTAACAAAAATGAGAATTGTATTCATGTTATAGAATTGATAGATATATGAATGATTCATGATTGCAATTTCTATGATTTCGATTATAGTTGTCTAATTGATTATAATTGTTAGAAACCTTAACGATACAGGATTTGATATAGGGTTTGTTAGAAATTCTTGATTAATTTAATTGATTAATATGGAAGCAGCGTTAATTAAATTAATTAGAAATTATCTAGAGATTAATGCAATGTTTAGCGATTGATTATTCATTAAGACATTATGGATAATTGATTTATGACATTAGACAATCATAGTATCGAGAGATATATGATTATAATTTAGAGTCCACTGTTAATTAAAGATACGAGAGTTGATTAATTAATTAAAGGTTTAAGTCTTTAAGTTTTAAAGCATAATAATTTCACTTGAATGACCATATAGCTATTAATCTATATAACATAATAACAATTTGATTTACATAATCTAAGGTGGATTCTGTTTTCCCACAATTCTCAATTGATTATTTAGTTTTAGATATTTTATAATTATTTTCTTTTCAATAGTTTTAGTATAATTATTAGATTAGTTAATTTACTTTTGATTGTCTAAACATTGATAAGAACTAGCATAGAATTAGTAATTTTTTAGTCCTTGAGGGATCGATAACTTTACTTGCCCTGTATTACTTGATTTCGACTTAGTATACTTGCTGGAGTATTCGCGATTTATTTTTTTATATATATAGTTTAAGTAAATTAAGGTGTTGAATAACAACTTAGTTCCCATCTGATGCTAGAGGGTTGTCCAAAAATGGTGTAGAAATTTTGGGTCCCTTTTAGACACTATACTCCTTGGTACTCCGTGTAAGCAAATTACTTCTTGTAAAAATAAAGAAGCAATAGCTGAATTATCGTTAGTTTTGTTGTAAGGCACAAGATATGCGATTTTGTTGAACATATCTACGACAATCATTATAGAATCCCTGCCTCAGGCAGTTTAAGGTAATCCAAGGACAAAGTCCATACTTAGGTCAACCCTTAGTTTGGTCGGAACAGGTAGAGACATTACCTTCCCTTACTCTGCTCTGCTCGGCTCTTTTCTTTCTTACATATGGCGCATCATTCAATCACAAAATGCAAATCATGTTTCATTTTAGGCCAAAAAAATCTATCATTCAGTAGCTCATATGTTTTTCGCTCTCCAAAGTCTCCAAAAATTCCTTTACTATAGGCTTCTCTCACCAACAACTCTCTAATTGAATAGGTCAGCACACATAACTTACCACCTCAAAACAGGTAACCATCCTCCAGTTGGTACTTATCCACCGTTCTTCCTTCTCTATAGTGTTTATATATAGGGCCAAAATAAGGATCATCCAAATATTTCTCTTTAATGCTTGCAAATCCTATTAGCTAGACTTATAACTTAACGAAAAGAACATGTCTTCTGGATAAAGTATCAGCAACTACGTTATTCTTGCCTTACTTGTATTTGATGACGAAATTAAATCCCTCTAAAAATTCAATCCATCGGGCTTAGCATTTGGAGAGCTTTGATTAACTCCACAAATATCTCAAAGACTCATGATGATACAAACCGTAGCTAAGAATAAATAAGGCTAGTCGTGGAGATGGGTCTAAGCTTGTCAAAAGCTTGAAAAGGAGGTAATGCAAATGTGCAAGAGAACAAAAGAATAAAAAAGTAAGCAAACCCATGAATAGCTCCAATGGATATGACGTACCAATGGAACTTTTGAGAACTCACGGCATAACTCGATATGTCGCACAAATTGATCCGGTGAGATTACTCACTACTTAGCTATGCTCAAGGGTTCAAATAAGAGTGAAATGAGAGTAAACAACAGTGTTTATGTAAAAAAGGAATATTCAATTGTAATGATGATAATCATATCATCCTTGCGGCTGCAAAAACAAAGGTATTTATACCTAATAAGTTAAGGTAACTTACCTAAAAAAGGAAAAGACAAAATGGGTATTACCCTAAAGAAGTAATGTACAATAATCCAAAAGGGTAAAAATGAATATTTAAGAGAAGCAATGATTAGTGGAGTAGATTCTATATGTAGTCCTATATACATAACATTGACACATTGGTGAAGCCATTGGAGGATGCAGACAAAAGTGTATAGTCAGGTTGCTTGTCCAAGCAGGGGCAACTGATTAGTTTAGGGTCTATCTCTAGTCCTCCCGATAAGGTTATGCCAAGAAATTGGACAATTCGGACATAGCTGAGTAGATAAGCGAGGGTTAGCACCTTTTTCAGCATTCAACAACTCGACATATAACTTCTAAGAGATGGGCAGTCATACAATTTGTCATAAAGAGTTGATATGCAATTTAGAGTAACTTAGCCTCGATAGGAGTCAACTGGAGCAAGACGATTCATCTTGTTAGTCATTCTAGTCCTTGGGCTCAGTTGTGAATCAAAGGCCTAGTAGCTTGATTCATATCATTCCATCCAGGTTAATTTGGATTTGGGATCAAATCCGAATGTTCTTCAATCAATTCTCTATTAGGTGAACATGGACTAAGGTCAGCAATGTTGAAGGTGTCAGAAACTCCATAATCTTTAGGTAGTTCCAACTTATAGGCACTGTCATTGATCTTCTAGAGGATTTTGAAAGGTCTTTCAACCCTTGCAGATAGTTTGTTCCTCCTCTTACTTAAAAACCTTTCCTTATTGAGATGAAGCCATACTAAGTCTCCCGATAGGAAGTATTTAGCCATCTTACCCTTGTTCCTCTCTCGTATTCTTCTGGTGGCTTAGTCGATTTGTTGAGTGACTTTGTTGTAGATGTGCTAAAAGGACTCTGGTTGTTTTCTTGCGTCTGGGTCATCTTGCTTGAATTCCGGCATGGGGGTATGATCGAAGGGAAACTCGAGATTAAGTACGTAGACAACTTTGAAAGGTGTCTGCTTGGTGGTGTCATGTACGATCCAAATGTAAGCGAATTCAACTACTGGCAAGTAGACGTCCCAATTAGCCAAGTTCTTACCTACTATAACTTGGAGCAATGATCCTAAAGTATGATTAACCACCTTTGTTTAGCTGTCAATTTGAGGGTGACAAGAGGTATTGAATAGTAGTTTAGTCCTTATTCGATGCCACAAGGCCCTCTAGAAATAGCATAAGAACTTCAAGTCTCTATTAGAGACTACACTTTTTGGCACATTGTGTAACCGCACAATCTCTTACAAGAAAAGAGAAGCAATAGTCAAAGCATCATTAGTTTTAGAGCAGGGCATAAAGTGTCCCATCTTGCTAAACCTATCCACGATGATCATTACAAAATATTTGCCTCAGGTAGTCCTTGGTAATCTGAAAACAAAGTCCATGCTCAATTCGGTCCATGGTTTTATTAGAATAAGCAAAGGCATTGTTTTTCCTTGCTCAACTCGGTACTTGGCCTTCTTGCATACAGTATAACTTTCAACAATTTGGTATACATCTCACCTCATTCTTAGCCAAAAAAATCGACCATTGAGTAATTCATATGTCCTTTTCTCCCCAAATGTCTAAACAGTCCTCCACTATAGGTTTCCCTAATCAATAGCTCCTAAAGTGAACAGGTCAATAAGTACAATTTTCTCTTCGAAACAAGTATCCCTCTTCCATATATACTTGTCCATTATCCTTCCATTGATACAATGTGCGAGTATAGGCATAAAGTGTAGATCCTCAAAATACTGCTCTTTGATACTCGCAAACTCAAATAGCTTGGCATGCAGTTCAGTTAAAAGCGAATGTCTCCTCAAAAGAGCATCTATAACTACATTACTCTTTCCCTACTTGTATTTCATCACAAAATTAAATCCTTTAAAGAATTTAACCCATCTCGCTTGCCTCTTCGACAACTTGGTTTGACTTCAAAGGTACCTTAGGCACTTGTAGTCAATATAGATGACCAATTCTCTCGGCAGTAAATAATACTACCATACTTATAGTGCTTGAATCAATGCCAATAGTTCTTTATCGTACACGGAGTAATTTAACTAAGGTCCTCTGAGCTTCTCACTATGTTAGGCAATTGGTTGACCTTCTTACATTAGGAAATGCTTATTCCAATACTTAACGTGTCACATTCCAACTTAAATATTTTCTCGAAGTTAGGTAGAAGAAATATAAGGGCGGAGGTCAATCTTTCCTTTATTACAGCAAAACTTCTCTCCTCCTTTTCTCCCCATCGAAAGTCAATAATCTTCTTTGTTAGCTTAGTAGGCGGTGCAGTGAGGGTGCTAAAATTCTTGATGAATCTTTTGTAAAACAGAACCACTCCGTGGAAACTTCTCATGTCGGCATAAGTAGTAGGAGTTGGCTACTTGACGATTACTATAACCTTCTCACCATCCACTCGTAAGCCTCCCCCACTGACTACATAGCCTAAGAATATCACTTCCTCCTAGCAAAAGCAACATTTCTTCAGGTTACCAAATAATCTCTTAGCACAAAGGATATTCAGTATAACTCGAAGATATTCGCAATGACTCAACATGTCAGTACTGTAGACTAGGATGTCGTCAAAGTACACCACGATACACTTCCCTATTAAATGTCTCAACACATGGTTCATTAGCCACATGAAAGTGCTTAGGGCATTTAACAAGTTGAAGGGCATTACCATCCATTCATACAGTTCATGTCGAGTTTTAAATGCAATCTTCCATTCATTTCCCGGCCTCATTCGGATTTGATGGTAGCCATATTTTAGATTAATCTTGCTGAAGACCTTAACTCCACTCGATTCATCCAGCATATCTTCTAACTTTGAGATTTGATACCTGTATTTGATTGTGATTTTGTTCACGACGTAGCTATCAACACACATTCTTAAGGTTCTATCCTTCTTCAACACTAGAAGCACTAGAATAGCGTAAGGGCTAAGACTCTCCTTAACATACCTTCTCTCCAGTATTTCATTGACTTGATGTTGAAGTTCAAATGCCTGTTCAGGGCTTATTCGGTAAGCTGGCTTATTCAGCAATGCAACACCGAGTATTAAGTCAATGTAGTACTCAACGCCTTAGAGCGACCGCAATCCTTCAAGTAATTATAATGGGAACAGGTCGGCATATTCAATCAGCAACGCTCATACTTCCTAGGGTAGTTCACCCCACTCCTTCATCTCTAGTAGGTGTTTGACCAACATAAGGGTCAGCTCATCAGCATTAATGGCCTTTCAGAGTTCGGCTCTACTCATCATCAAAGCCTTCTTTGATCTGTGAGCGAGTTTAGCCTACAATTTATTGACTTCACTTGGTGGCATCAGGTTCAACGTGATCTTCTTGCCATCCTTCTCGAATGTATACGTGTTTCGGTATCCATCATGGATAACTCTCATATCAAACAGCCACGATTTACTTAGCAACACGTAAGAAGCACATATGGGCAGTACGTTGTAGAGAATCTAGTTAAAGTAATTTCCAATAGTGATCAGTAGTAAGACTTGCCGAGTGACATGTAAGGCTTCTTTCTCACTCAACCAGTACAACTTGTTTGGCCTTAAATGTGCAACAGTCGACAACTTCAATTTTGTAATAAGATTGGCTAATGCCATATTGGTGTAACTACCACTATCCATAATAAGGGCATACACCTGATCATTCACCTTATAGGTGCTATGAAATAAGTTCTCTCTCTACTTCTCCTCATGTAAAAGTTCCATGTTCATTGCGCGTCAAACAACCATGATCAACTAATCCAAGTCCTCGGCAAACACATCCCCCTCAGTAAGTTCTTTCTCGACAGCTTCTTTCTTGGCAGTGCTCTCTTCCTCCTTAGGTTCCTCATCAGTACTTTTTACCTTTAGCGTTGGGATGTCTCCCTTAATTACCATAGTTCTTCGGCTAGGGCACTAAACAACCATATGCCCAAAACCTTAGCACTTGATTTGGCTTGTCTTCTTACCAAATCCTTGCCCTTTATCATAAGTTCGGGTCGACACGTCACTATCACATTAGCCTTTCCATTCAACTCAGACATCTACCCCTTGGAGTAGTTATATACTTAACTAAGCTCAGTAACTTCCCTGTACTGGTCGGCTAGTCAACAATCTTGCCTATACTTGGCTTTTTCTCTACTTCTCTACTCACTAGGCTATTTTGATGGCTTCATCCATTGTGGTAAATCATTGGAGCTCCACAATGTCCCAAATATCATCACTCAATCCCGTGATGAACCTAGAGATTGTTTATGCTAGGGGTTCCTCCAATTCACATCGAATCATGAGCATTTGAAATTGCTGAACATACTCGTTAACTGTCCGGCCTCCTTATCTCAACTCTTAAAGCCGAGTAAAAGTGTCCTGTAGATAAGTTTCCAGCACGAACCTGCTTTTCAGTATTCTTTTCATTTCAGGCTAAGTATTAATCTCTCGGTAGCCTTCTCGCCTCTTAATAGCTTGGAAATTCTTCCACCACATGACGGCAATTCTCACTTTCTCATAATCTTCGTACTGATAATAGTCAAAAACATAGTCCACCTTCTCTTCCCATTCCAAGTATTCATCAACTCTCCCAAACCCATTGAAACTCCGAATTCGAAGCTTCACATGGTTAGATGTTTTGGGGGCTCGAGCTCGCTCTTCTTTAAAGTACTCTTCCTCATCCTCTTCATCTAGTTCTATTAGGTCTATCCTTTGTCTTACTCATTTGCCTACTCCTCCACCTCGAACTGGTCAAACTGGGTTGTAACCTCTAACGGGTTGAATAACTTGTAGAGTGTTTTGCACGGCTTCAATTGGTCGGCAAGCCAATGCATGAACAACTCAGGTTAAATCTACTAAAAGGTTAACCACCTTATCAAGTCTCTCATCAGTACTCCTAGGGGTTCCTTAAGATTGTCAATCATTTTCTCTATAGATTCAAAGCTCAAAATCTTCAACTGAGTGTTTTACCAAAAAATTCCACAAACTAAAAATTTACTAGCCAGTAAACACAACAATTAAATAAACACAGTAACTTGCTCTATTTCATACACACAAAACAAAGTATAGTTAGAACTTCAAAACAACAACAACTTAAGCGAAAACCTCCTCTCTAATACTAAGATAATGCAGACTACAGCCAAGAACAAATAAGGCCGATTGTAGGGATGGGTCTAAGCTTGTCAAAAGCTTGAAAAAGAGGTGGTGGGAATTTACAAGAGAACAAAAATGAATGAAAAAGTAAACAAACCCATGAACAACTCCAATGAATATGACGCACCAATGGAACTTCTGAGAACTTACGGCACAACTCGATATGATGCACAAATTAGTCTAATAAGTGAAATGAGAGTAAACAACGGTGTTTTCGTAAAGAAGAAATATTCATTGATGATAATTAGATCATCCTTGTGGCTACAAATATAAGGGTATTTACACCCAATAAGTTAAGATAACTTGCCTAAAAAGTGAAAAGACAAAAAGGGTATTATCTAAAAGAAGTAATGTACAATAATACAAAAGGGTAAAAATGAATATTTAAGAAAAGTAATGATTAGTGGAGCAAATTCTACATGTGGTCCTGTACACATGGCATTGATACATTAATGAGGCCATTGGAGATGCAGACAAAAGTGTACGGTCAGGTTGCTTGTCTAAGTAAGGGAAACTGATTAGTCCAAGGTCTATCTTTGTCCTCCCGATAAGGTGATGCTGAGAAATTGGATGGTTTGGACATAGCTGAGCAGATAAGCAAGGGTTAGCACCTTTCTCGGGATTCAGTAACTCAGCATATAACTTTCGAGAGATGGGCAATCATACGGCTCGTCATAAAGAGTTGGTTGATAGTTCGAAGTAACTCGACCTTGGTAGGAGTCAGCTAGAGCAAGAGGATTCATCTTGTTAATCCCTATAATCCTCAAGCTCGACTGCGGGTCAAAGGCCTAGTAACCTAATTCCTATCACATGATCTATGTATATGGTAAATTCTTTTAGCAGTAGATAATGTTGCCACATATGAAGAGCTTGGATTTAGGCCAAAAGTTTTTTTGTCATAAACAAAATAGTTTAATTGTGCTCTTTTGAGCTTCTCACTATGATAAGTGACAGGCCGGCCTTCTTAATCAACATATCTCCGATACTGACACCTGATGCATTGCATTCAAGCTCAAACACGTTTTCAAAATTTGATAGAGCCAAGATTAGGTTAGATATCAACCTTGCTTTCACCTTGGTAAAACTCCTCTCCTCTCTTCTCCCCACTTGAACACTACGTTCTTCTTTATTAGCTCAATCAAGGGTGCTACAATGGTACTAAATTCCTAGATAAAGCATCGATAGAATGATGTCAATCCATGAAAACTTCTTACCTTAACACATGAAGTTAGGATTAGCCACTCAACAATAGCTTGTACCTTCTCTTCATCCATTCTCAATCCCTTTCCACCAACTACGTAACCTAGGAAGATCACTTCTTCTTGACAGAAACAACATTTCTTTAAGTTTTCAAACAACCTCTCTACTTAAAGGACATTGAAAACAGCTCTGAGATGTTCGGTATCCATTGCCAGGTTTGCATTATAGACAAGGATGTCATCGAAGTAGACAATGACAAACTTCCTGATCAGATCCTTAAAATATGATTCATCAACCTCATAAAAGTGCTTTGGGCATTTGATAGCCCAAAAGGCATGATCAACCACTCATATAAGCCATGTCGAGTCTTAAAAGTAGTCTTTCATTCATCCCCTTACCTCATTCAAATCTGGTGAGACCCTGACTTTAGGTTAATTTTACTAAATACTCTCATACCACTCAATTCATCCAACATATCATCTAACATCAAGATGGGGTGTCTATACTTGATTGTAATCTTATTGATAGCTCTATTATCTGCACACATACGCAAAGTTCCATCCTTCTTTGACATAAGCAATGCAAGTATAGTATACGGGCTAAGACTTTCCCTCACATATCCCTTTTCCAGTAGTTCATTGACTTACCTCTAAAGTTTAGTAGCTTGTTTAGGGTTCATTCGATAAGCTGGTTTGTTTAGTAAGGTAGCGCTGAGTATCAAGTTAATGCAGTGTTCAATGTCTCTAAAAGGGGATAATCCCTCAGCAACAATTTGAGAAACAGGTTAGTATACTCTTCCAACTGCTCTTTGACTTCTAAGGGTAGTTCACCCCACTCCTTCAATTCTAATAGTTGCCCGATTAACAAAAAAGTTGGCACATCAACCTTAATAGCTTCTCAGAGTTCAACTCTACTCAACACTAAAGCCTTCTTTGATCTTTAAGCAAGTTTAGCCTACAGTTTGCTAACTTTACTCAATGTCATAAGGTTCAACATAACCTTCCTCCCATCTGTCTCAAACACATACGTATTGCTAAAATCGTCATGAATAACCCTTTAATAAAAAAGCCAGGGTTAGCCTAGTAGCACATTAAATGCACATATAGGTAGTACGTCACAAAGAATTTCATCGGAATAGTTCCCAATTGAGATCAGTAGTAGCACTTGCTGGGTGACATGTAGTGCTCCATTCTCGTTCAGCTAATTTAAGTTGTATGGCTCCAGATGTGAAATCATTAACAACTTAAGTTTCTTAATCAAGTCGATAGATGCTATGTTAGTGTAGCTCCTACTATCCATTATGAGTGCACAGATCTGTTCATTCTCTTTGTAAGTGATGTAGAGTAAGTTCCTTCTTTACTCTTCCTTAGTAAAGGGTTATAAACTCATTGCACGTCGAACAACTAAAGCTAACTTATCTAGGTCTTCTGTAAACACATATTCCTCAATCAAGTCAACATTAATCTTAACCTCATCTTCCACTTCTTTTTCTTCCACTTCTTTTTCTTCCTCTAGTTCTTCATCTATGCTATTTACTTTAAGCTTCAAGACATCTCCCTTAATAATCATGGTCCTTTGGTTCAAACATTGGGCAATCATGTTTCCAAATCCTTAGCACTTAAAGTATTTGATTTGGCTCATCTTCCTCCTATATCCTTATCCCTTCTCATAAATTCTTGGCGATACATCACTATCAATTGGTTAACCCTTTTATTTAGCTCTGACTTCTGCCCTTTCGGTTAGCTCAAAACTCTGCTAAGCCTAGTAACTTCCTTAAGTAGGTTAGCTTGACTGACTAGGTCGACTTATCGAAGGTCAAGTCAACTTATTCCTTCTCTATCTCTCAACTCGCTAGGCTATTCATATAGCCTCGTCCAATGTGGTGCTGAAGTTCCAAAATACCTCGAATGTCATTTCTTAATCTAATAAGAAACCTAGATACTGTTCGTGTTGATGGCTCTTCTACTTTATAACAAATCATGAGTATTTAGAACTTCTGAACGTATTCATCAACATTTCGACTTCTATGTCTTAACACTTAAAGCCGAATAAAAGTGTCTTGTAAATATATGTCCGACATGAACCTGTCTCTAAGGATCCTTTTCATCTCAAGCCAGATACAAACCTCCATGTATCCTTCTCACCTCTTCATAGCCCGAAAGTTCTTCCACCATAATATAACATACCTAGAGAATTCTATAGCAATAACCTTCACCTTTTCACAATCCTCATACTGATAATAATCAAAGATACGCTCAACCTTTTCCTCTTAATCCAGATAGTCATCTGTATCCCTAAAACCATCGAAGCTCAGAATCTAAAGCATCATATGGTCAGCAGCTCAGAATGCTTGAGCTTACTCTTCTTCCTCATTATACTGTTCTTCTTCATCGTCATCCATATCACCCAAATCAATCATACTTCGCACTCATCCTCTTACTCCTCAACCTTGGACTTATCAAGTTGAGATATGTCCTCAGCAAGTCAAGCAACCTATGGAGTGTTCTACACGACCTCAGCAGTTTGATAATCCATTTCATGAATAACTTAGGTTAATTTGGCTATGAGGTTAGCTACTGTCACGCCCCGAAGCGGTAGAGTCGTAACAGCCCTGCCGTGTAAACCATTCTAAGATAGAAGTTGGCCTTATAACCGCTATCCTATACTTGATCTATATAAGGCGTCCATGACTAACCCGTTTTGAAGTAAACAGTTTGTAATTTAAATAAATCATTTACCTAAGAACGTGAGAAAATATATATATACACTATAATTCAGTTAGTACAATTAAAGTTTACAATATTTCTCCATAATATATTTTCTAGTTATTACATTATTCAGAAATGAAAAATTATAAAGTAAAAGCTTAGACCTTAAAAATATGTGTTTATTCTTCAAATGTTTTTCCTCACTCCCTAAGATCTAGCAGTTGCTAGCTTCAGAGTAATTGTATGTCGCTTCTTAGTTAGCACCTACACGATGTCTATAGGGATGTGAGCAACCACAGCTCAGTAAATTAGGATGGAGGACTTAAAACTATAACATAACACAACAAGGTTATCAACCAACTTATTAGGTGCAATGCATGTTCAAGCAAATGTCATTGCATGACGTTGTCCAGCCCGTCGTGAGATTAGAGAAATTGCGCTTACTCTAATCCGGGTTAAGGAGTTACCATTAATGCAACAGCTCATAACTAAACCTAGGCTTGTGCAATGGAGACCTCGCTCCTCCTGTAACTACCTTCGAACCATTGACTTCACCCTCGCTGCGACCTCCTCACCTGTCACTTAGTTCGACTAAGAATGAAGAAGGGACCCTTTGCAATCTTACACTATCCCCTTCGAAGAGGTTGGTATTTGGCCAGAGAATCCTAGGTTTCCCCTAATGGGTTGCCATGCAAGTCCGATTATGATTACAAGTCATATATTTGATTAAGTCCAGTTTAGGGTGATCATTCATTTCATACAAATCATACAATACATGCCGGAATAACAAACAGAATCATAGCATCACTCATAATCAAGCACATACACATAACCAACTATCTAACAAGCACAACCAAATATAATCTCAAGCCTCTAAAATACAGCAACGTATTAATGCCAACTTACCTCGACTCCTTGCTTACTTACTCAAGGTCCAACTCGCTCAGGCCATCGCCAATCATCCCTATAACACAAACGTGGTTTTAGTTTTTCATATAACTATTATAGGTTCATTTTATCCTATAACGCTTATTGTTATGTTTTGTTTAGGGTTTAATATACCTAATTATCTAGGTCTTAAGTTTTTTACAATCATTCTAGGTTTGGGGTTAGGTTCGAGTTCGGTTTCCACATCGATTTCTAAATTAGGTTCTAGTTCGATTTCTAAGTATTGTTTTATACTCGAACCCTAGAAATTCGTTTCAACTCATAATGTGAAATTAATCACATTACTTCCTGATCTCCTAAATACTATCATTACCTTTAGTCAATATTTTATTTCACCCGGTACACTTAAATCCTTATTAGTATACCGAATTTACTCCTAATATGAGAAATTTTTACATTTTTCATATAATTATATAAATTCAAGTCTTCTATCAGTTTTATTATATATCCCTATTATTTATATAATATCAATTTTTATCCTAATATTTTCTATTTATTATATTTCCAATAATTACATATTATGTATTATCATCTATTATGTATATAATACACTTCTAATATTTCTATCACTCTAATTACCATCTCCCACATCAATTATCATTTCAAAGTATCTAAATTCATCCTAAATCAAATTTTACACTTAATTACCCTAATTTACAAAATTAACTTAACATTTACCATTTTTCCCTATTGCTCATTTACTACATAATTAACCTAATAATTACATCTAACAACCTAAATGCTATAAGTATCATACTTCATCAGATTTCAACATCCTAAAACATATAATTATTCACTAAATCAGTAATTAACCATTTAATTACTTAATTAACTCTAAATTACTCATTTTATGCCTCATTTTAAGGCCTAAAAATTATCTAAAATTTTCAAAAATTAATTTTTGAAAATGGGCTTCATATCACTATTCTATATTATTCTATATCATCTAAGTAGTCTACACAAAAATTTTGAGTTCAAAACTACACTCCTAAGGTCATTTATTTCTAAATCGAAACATACTTGGTTTTGCATAATTTCTTAAGGACCATATATCACGAGACATATTTTCATTAAAATAATATTTTTCCTAAAAAATACATACAAAAATATTAACAAAATTCATAATTTTCTAAGAATATTTACTATTTTTACAAAATTACACAAAATCGAGCTATAAATCAGACTCACCGGTCTAGATGACTTTAGCCACCGCCGACCGTCATGACCTTATCGATTGGTCTAGGCACTGCCACCACCATGTGGTAGTGGTAGCCATCCACTCCTAATTGCTCGTTTGATGTTAGTTCCCCTTTATGGCTCTAATTGCACAGTTTTTCTTATTATTTTTCCTAACCTTAATTTTTCTCTCAATTTTGCCTCTCCTTATTTTTCTCACTCTCCAAACTGACCAAATAAGCTTCTAAATTTTTCTTGCTATTTATAGAGCTTTAGGGAAATTATTGTATATTAATTTGATTAGACAATTGTCTTATCTTCTTCTAATTTAACTTTTGTGTTGTTATAATTTAATTGGCTATATTTTTTCTTATTTTTCCCAGTTGCCACCACCTATATCTAGATTATTCCTTATTTTTCCTGATTTTTCTTGATTTTTTCTTAATTAATTATGAATTTTCTTTAATTATTTAGTATTATTTTAGCACATTTCGCATATTTTAAGTAATTATGTGTTTTTCTACCTACATGTAAATTCATATATAGTACAAATAAATATTCCTAAATATTATTTAAGTCATTTTATAATTTTTAGTATAGATATAATTTATCTCTAGCGATTCGTTAATTATCGGAATGCATTTTACGCATTTTCGATAAATAACAAGTTATATACTTAAAATTTGGTATTTTTATATTCTTTTATTTTATTGCTTATTTTCTTAAATTCAAACTTACGGGGTCATTTTTGTTAGTATTTCTGACTTACTTATAATTTAAGCTTGATCGGATCTTTCAGTCGATCGAAACCTTGAGTGACTAGTTGTAGGGCTTATAGTTACCTCATCAAATTGTTCATTTGTACTCTTAGAGGTGCCTTAGGGCTGTCATCCATAGTAGACAACACCACAATTGTCATCTCCAAGACCAACATTAACATTAAAGTCCGTCATTTTCTTTGATAAAGCTGAGCAACAAACTTAAGGTCTAGGAAACAACATATACCATTCTTTTAAGCCAAACAATCTCACATACAACAGTCATTTACACCAAAGTTCAACTAACCCACACACAACAACTTCTCAAAAGAATGACAAATTCAAATGAAGACTTACTCTGTTTTCAAATACTTAAAATAAGGCAAAACAAAGTATACAGTCACAATAAACTAATGTGCCTTCTACTTACTCGAACACTTGAAGCTAAACTTCACGTAACATACTACTTCAATCTCTGCCATCCAAGAAGGTTCAAACACAACTTAGCCAAACAAAATTTCTACTCTAATACTAAGATAATGCACCGCACCGAGAGCCAACAAAGGTGACGGTATCAAGGTAGGTCCAAGTTTACAGAAAACTTGAAAACAAAGTGGGAAAATGTGTAAAAAACGATGAAAGTAAAACAAGCAAACCCTTGAACAGCAATAAGAATATGACGTACCAAGGAACTTTCGAGGACCTATGCCTCAACTTAATATGATGTACAAGTTGATCCAATAAGGATACTCATCACCTAGCCTTACTTAAAAGTTAGGATAAAAGTGAAGTAAGCAATGGAGAACAATGCTCACAAAGAAGAGAAGTTTATATTCAATATTCTGAGATATGGTGATGATGCCTTGCAGCTACATGTACAGTGGATAGTTATATCTACAAAGTTAAGTCATCTTACCTAAAATGGAAAAGACTAAAAGGATAATGTCCAAAGGAAATAATGTACAAGGAATAATAAAGGCTTTAATTGAAAATATAATAAAAGTGGGTATCTTGTATAGAGGATCTTGGCACATGATTACTTAGACACGTAGCTCCTTATGGATGGATGACTCTGTGACAGAAAAGACAATTCTGTATGATCAAGGTGGTGAATACCAAGCAAAGGTGGTAGGTCAGCTGTACTGAGTTAAGCCAATAGTTCTTCTAAGGTGAATTCAGTTTGAATGTATTCGATATGGCTCGGGTTCAGGTCAACTAGGTGGGTGGTCGGAAAGGTTGAGCCATTGTTCGAGTGTAGCTCTGGTTGGCAGCTAGCAACAATTAATGAATACGAGACAGGTTGGCTCAATTAGGGCATTAGTTTGACAAATTGTAGCAGCTTGGATTCCTTAGTAATGAGTCGTAAGGAAAGAATTCTCCTAGCCATAATTTTCAAACCTCAAGCTCTGGCTTGGGTCAAGGGTCCAATGGTCTGATTTCTATCATCTAAGGACTTATCCAAATGGTTCGAGCTGAGGAATGGAATGATGTAGAGTAGATATGCCAATTTACTTCAATTAGAAAGCTAGATGTATGCCACATCACCCTCCATGGATCTATGGATTTCACCTAAATATAAGATAATAAACTTTCCTCAATGGGCAAGATTCGAATATATCCATTTTTTTATATATCTCCTCTTCAATCACTATAAATAGGAGCCAACCCTACCATTGAGAAAGGTACCTTTACTCATTCACATACTCTTCTATTCTTGTTGTTTCATTGCTCCCGTAGATTTTCTAACTTAAGCATCAAAGTGGTCCCATTGGATGACATTGTGGCACCTCTCACCATATTATCTTTTGTAAGCTTTTGACAATTGTTTTAAGGCTCAAGTAAGTGTAATCTCTACTGGTAAAATGTCATTGACAACAAATCTAGATGCAAAAATCATTTGTCTATTGCAATCTTTAAGAAATTTACCATTTGTTGCTTTTCTCTCAACAAAATTTTCATTAGTATTTGGTTTCCTTCTTCCTAAAGAAGGTAGAAGTCATTGAACAATTTAAGGAGAAGATAGTTTCCTACTACTATTCCTTCAAGCTACACTTGAGTAGTATATGTATATAATCTTGATTGCTTAAACACTGATATGATTACTTAACTTTATCTTGTATATAAATATACATACAAATAACCACGTTACTAACATATATATATATATGATAAAATAAGAATAACAAATAATAATAATAGTAATAACAACAATAATATGCAAATTGTGTTTATATATGTATAAATATATATATATATATATATTAAGTCAAAATTTATTATAACTATATAAAATGTAAATACTTCAAAGAGATTACTATATATATAGCTAATAGTTACTCTACTTTATTAGGTGACTCGTACAACCAAATTTCCTAAACAGCAAAAACAAATCTAAATAAAAGTAGTTCGAGTAAGTTTGATTTACTATTTCAATGAAAATGAACTCTTATGCTTTTTTGCCCATGATTAATAAATTGAGTTGTACATAGACGTTGCATGTGCTTGGTATTATTGATGAATGGGTGTTTGTTTATACTCTAATGGCCCATTTAGTTCATTGAATGGAATAAAGAGGGAATGGAATTAAGATTCATTAGGAATTGAATAAAGGGGAAATGTGTATGACATTGTTTAGTTGTGTAGAAAAATGTAATGTAAGTGTATATTTATGTATGTTTTCTGGACATACAAGGAGTGATATATATTATTTAAATGCAATAGTTACATACAAGGTATACCAACCCCTACTAACATTGCAGCAGTTACACTATCTAGCTATTATTTAAATGCTTTTTCTGTAATACTCCTCCTCAAGCTAAAGCATAGATGTCACTCATGCCTAGTTTATTACAAAGATAACTAACTCGA
This sequence comes from Lumnitzera littorea, assembly GCA_024138015.1. Classification (NCBI taxonomy): domain Eukaryota; kingdom Viridiplantae; phylum Streptophyta; class Magnoliopsida; order Myrtales; family Combretaceae; genus Lumnitzera; species Lumnitzera littorea. Next base: position 54,527,342 of record JAMXBB010000011.1, read on the forward strand.
GTCTCATTTAGAGGTTTTATAAAAAGGTCTATAAGTTGATCTTTAGATTTCATGTATCTATAAAGATTAAGTTGCATTGTATCTTTTCACAAAAAAAGTGACAATCAATCTCAATATATTTAGTTTGCTCATAAAACATAAAATTAGATGCAATATAAAGAGCAATTTAGTTATCACACCACAATTTTGTTAACATAAAAACTTGGAGCTCAACCTTAGGCAAAATTTGGTATATCTACACCAATTCACATGTAGATTGAGCCATAACTCTAGATTCTAATTTTACACTAGATCTAGATACAACATTCTGCTTCTTACCCTTCCATGAAACCATATTTCCTCTAAAGAAAACACAATAGCTAGTAATGAATTTTCAATCTTCCTCAGACTTAGCCTAATCTATAACTAAAAAGCATCCTATACAAGAATGACCATGGTTTTTGCATAGCATACATTGTCCAAGAGTAACCTTCAAATAGCACAAGATTTGTTTTAAGGTAGTCAAGTGATGAACTGTTGGGGAAGACACAAATTGGTTCACAACACTAAGAACACATGCAATATCATGATAAGTTATTATGATGTAATTTACCTTCTCAACCAATCTCTTTTATCTTTTAGGATCCTTGAATAGCTCTCCATCCTTGGTGAGTTGCATATTAGGTGTCATAGAGGTACTGCATGGTTTTGCACCTAACTAACTTGTCTTAGATAACAATTCAATCATATATTTTTGTTGAGCTAAGAAAATACCTTTCTTATTTTTCATCACCTCAACTTTCAAAAAATACTTCAAAAATGCTAAATCCTTTATTTGGAATTAGTTATGAAAAAAATCTTTCAAAGATGATATTCCTCCCACATCATTAATGATGATATCATCTACATAAACAATAAGAAGAATAATGGCAGATGAATATTGCTTATAATACACTAAGTGATTAGACTTACTTTTGGTCATTCCTTACTGTATAATTGGTAGACTAAATTTTCGAAACCAAGCATAAGGACTGTGCTTCAAACCATATGAAGATTTTTGAAGACAATAAACATTCTCATACTCCCCCTAAGCAACAAGTGTGATTGCTCCATATAAACTTTCTCTTAAAGCTCACCATGCAAAAAGTGCCACATCCCGAAAGCTATCAAACCGTAATAGTCCACTGTGTATATCAATTTTATACCAAAAACTATCTCTTCAGTCACTAGTATATCATTGAAACACACAAGGCTCTAAAGCATTCATAGTCTAAGAAATATACCAATATTTATATAAGTAACAAAATTATATTTACAATGAGACTTGGTATAGAATATGTTAAAAAGTACACATGTACATATCACGATTCAAAAGTGAAAATCTTGCTAGATCGCCAAATAGACCTAGCTGATCCCAAAAAACCAAAAAGTTTTAAAAGTACAATTCAAAATTTGTTCCTTCCCACTCAAGCCCTAATTATACCCTTGCACACCTGATGATGATTATCACATGGCATTTTTAATTAGAACTTGCTAGCAAATCTACAAGAAAGTGAGCAAACCATAACTTGTGAGCCTTTTAGTTTCACGTAGTAGTTCGAGTGGAGAATTGAGGGCATTAATGAAACTAACCCAATTAACCTAGAAATGGACGAGTAGGCTCAAGATATTCATTGATGATACCCCGTAGACTTAGATATTAGAAATATAATGAAATAAAAATAGTATAGCCAAAATAGTGAAATCTAATTATATTATATATTATTTATTGGAATCGCGTAGAATAAGCTCCGATAGCTAATAAATATTAGATATAAATTATATATGTAATAAAAATATTATGTGACATAAAATAACATGTAGAGTAATTATGTATACCTACGTATAATTTTCAAGCATAAATATAAACCCGTAATTAATTAAAATACTTGAAAAATAGGATTTTAAGCTAAATTAAGTTAAATAAATTTATGAATAACACTTAGCAAGTAATGTGGGCAACAAGAATTAAGTGAGAAAGGATGAGTGAAAAGTACTTGATAAGTGTGAGATAGTTAAGATGGATATCATGCAATATAAAAAGTCAAATTTTAGAAGAGAGAGAGAGATTAAATCATTTTATCATCAAATCCACTTTGAAAAATTGGAAAACTCTCTCTCACATTTCATTCATACAATTAAGGATTTGGAAAAAATCAAAGTGAATGGAAGTGATAAAAAAGGAAAGTAACAAAAAAATTGAAAAAATCAGGTGCAATCTAAGCTTTTGGAAGTGCATGCAACTAAGGTGATGTTGGGTGCAAGCAACTACCACTAGGCGACGATAGACCTACCGCCTAGGTTGACTAATAAGGCGGTAGCCACCACTGGTAACCAGAGCTAGGTATTCTGGTGAGGTCCCAATTTTGTCCCATTTTAGATAATTTTGTAAACAAAGTAAAAATTGCTTAGAAAATTTTAGAAAAAATTATTCCTAACTATTTTCACATGTAAAATGTAGAAAAAAATATTATTTTGCATAAATTTCATGGCTACAACATACGTGCTTAAGAAATCGATGAAACAAATCAATTTTCAATGTTGAAATAAATATGTGTAATGATGTAGTTTTAATCCCAAAATTTTTACCTAGACTTCCCTATATTTATACTAAAATGATACCAAGAGATTTTTTAACAAAATAATTTTCTATAATTTTTATAAATTTGTAGCTCTAAATTACAATTAAAAATGGTATTTTTAGGAAAAATAAATGTATTTCTATTACTAACCTCAATTGGATTCTGAGCTCCACTAGTTATTGGAGTATTTAGTAGTGATTGGGTGTTGCTGGAAGTGATTTTATTAAAGGGAAGTGACGAAATCAAGTATAAGCCACTTATATGAGTAATTTGATGATAGGAGATTTAATGAAATGGAAGAGTGATGATGTCATATAATAGGATTATGGAAGTAAGGAAGCTAAATTTGCTATTCTAAATTGATTCCATAATTGTAACATGGAAGGAAAGTGAGTAAATTAGTTAATTGAGGATATTGGTTAAGGGTAGATGATATCTTAGAGGATTCTGAGAATGAGTTTTTAGTTAAAATAGTATTAAGAGGATAAGTCAGAAGCAAGACTTATGAACAAAATATAAGAACAGGGGATTCAGAAGATTATTCAAAGGAGGATGTTCTTAAAATCCCTATAGATAACAAAGTCAAATGGTATCTTAGAGGAAGTAAGGGTAAATATTCTACTGGAAATTGATTTAGAGGTTTAGTTAGAGGCAAAATTCAAAGAGAAATATAGACAAAGGAGGCTCAAAGGTTGAGTCAAAGGATGAACTCTTAATAAACTTAAAGTTAACTAGGCTTAAAGGATAACTTAGAGGATATCTTACCAAAGGATCTAAAGTTGAGTAAACCATATGATCAATTCATAAGGTGCTTTAGAGGATACTTTAAGTGAAAATACACTAGTATGAACACTCAGAAGTTGTTCTAGAAGGTATTCATGACAATTTTTTGGTAGTTATTGGACTGAGAGGATGATTCAAAGGGTAATTCTGTTAAAATTTTTAACTCTGATATGGCTTAGAGAATAACTCAAATGCTTTTCAGTTTTGGAACTTCATGAGTGATTCAACTCAAAAAGTAATTTAGAAGGTGTTTATAGAAAATCTTGGAGATTTACTAATCTCAAAGATTAAGGCAAAGGATGAATTTATGATGGACTTCAATACCTAAGTAGTGTAGAAGATATCTTAGAAGCTTTTTCAGTAAATATTTCAAGGACACCTTAACTCAGGAATGACCTAAAAGGTAACATAAACTTATACTACTATTTTAAGTTTTTGATACTTAGGGCATAGGATAATAGACCAATAACTAATCAACCTAATTCCATGATAAATGAGTAAATTAGCAATATTTCCTAAATTATATGTAGAGTAAAGTACTACATTAGGATAAACATCAAAGGATCACCTATAAGGACTGTTGAACAATCAAGCTAGCAAGCGGTTGAGTTCTAAGTAAGTGGGATCAGTACTTCACCATACTTTAGAGTATTACTTGAGCATACTTGGAGACCTTAGTATGTATCTTGTTTGTGATTATAAGTTATTATCTTGTATGTATGCCATGCATGTGTTTAAATATTGAACAACTGTTGTGGAGGGCTAGATTATATGCATTGGTTATATTATGGTATTATCTATTGTGGATTGTATGAAATTGCTTGATCACTTAAAAAGTAATCTAACATAAACTCGACCTAATTACTAACCTGACTTGCATTGCAATCCAATAAGGGAAAACAACTGGAAAGTTTAGGCTAAATACTGACCCTTTAATAAGGATAGCAAAAATGGTCCTTTCTCCACCCTTACTTGAACTAAGTGACAAGAGAGGAGATCGCAGCAAGGTTGAGGACCATAGTTCGAAGGTATTCTCAGGCAGAGCATATTTCCCCATTATACAAGCCTCGGTTTAGTGTCCGATTCGCGAAGTGGGTAGCGTGAAACCCCTCAAAACCCAGATTAAAGCGAGCACAATTTCTTTAATCTCATGATAACCAATCAACATCATGCGATGGCATTTGCTTGATCATGCATTGCATTTAATTAACCTTGCTTGAAAACCCTGACAGCTTGATGTTTATTGTGTACCATTGTCTCCGTCCCACTTACTAAGCCAGTTGTCGCTCACTTCTCTATAACTATTTTATAGGTTTCTAGTAGACTTACCAATATCACGACAAGTTCTAAAAGATTAGAGAATGAGGTCGAGAAGTGAGATTTAAGACCTATGGACGGTATTCTTATTTATTTGTTGAATTTACTCACTAATACGGAAACTAAAAGGGTCTCTATTAGTAACCCTGTAGTTTTCATTTATGAATACCGTTACTATACTCTAATAACCTGTGATCTTTTATAAACCCTTTATTAATTGCTCTATTTTCTCAAACTAAGTTACTTTTAGAACATCTATTGAAATTGAGATTTTATACTATGAATGATTTGTAAAGTTTGATTTCTCAATTATCTAAGCTATAAGTTTATTTTCCAAAGCTATTTTAGAGCGTTACATCACAAGTTGTTATCTATTAAACACAAAATTGGATGGCTCAAAGCAGGGAAGTAGTAAACACATTGTATAAGCCATGCCTAGTTAAAGTGGCTAGCTTCTAACTTAGATTGGTTTATACAACGAGGGCTATTACGACTCTCTAGTTTGGAGCGTACACAACTCAATATAGGACAAGAGGCAACAAGCATATATAAGCTGTATAAAACAACTAAGGTATCAATCAATTATTACATGTAATGCAAAAACAAACAATGTTTCATCAGTACGACATTATCCGTTCCGTCGTAAAGTTAAAGAAATTACACTTGCTCTAACCTACGTTGAAGAGTTACGATATAAAGGCCATAATGCCAATCATAAAGGCCATGATGCTCATGGCCAATTTCGAGCTTATGCAATGAAGACCTTACTTCTCCCGCAACTACCTTTGAATTGACATCTCTAACCTTGCCGGAACCTCCTCTGCAATCATTTTGTTTGACTAAGGGTGGAGAAATGTCAATACTCTATACCTCATTGAAGGAGTTAGAATTTATTTGGAGAAAAACCTAACCGTCTCCTCATGGGATGTAATGCATGTCCTTTTAAAGTTTTAATTTGTTTTTATATTAGTTTAGTTAAGGGTGATAAATCAATTTGTAACATACCAAATAGAGTCAAGTAACACAACAAAACGTGTAGCTCAGTTACCAACCAGCGCTTCAGTAACCATGCATAAACATTGCATGCACATAAACAACTACTTACAACCATAAGTAAGCATATACTCCAGTCTCCACAAATCTCACTTGCTTGTACAAATGCCCACTCAAGTAAGTCGGTAACATGAGCCTCCTGATCACTTGGAAATCTTATATGTATCAAAATTCATATTTAGTTTTCGTAAGGTTTACGAAAATATTATGGTTCTATCTAATTCTTCATATTATTGTACCCTTGGTAGTAATATTATTTATATAGTTATTTTAATAAAGATACATATATATACACATTATATACACCTAAGGTATATTATAAACATCACATCTTTACCTTGTTATAATTTATCTAATATAGATACACATACATACATATATATATACCTAAAGTGTATTATATATGTTATGATATTTATATTCTTACCCTATATTATCTAATATAGATATATATACATATACCTTAGTTATCATATTTTCATTGTATAGGCTATATCAAATTAGCTAATATTAATAGATATACACAATTAAACTACTACTTATGATATATCATTTTGATCGCATTGAAATGTAGCCTTTTTTGGTTAAATCTCGTATCAATTATGGAAAGGTCATTGTATTTCTCATAATATCATAGAAAACATCTATTCTATTACTTAAAGTTACCTAATAGTAATAAAATCAGTATTATCAGGTTCGTATTCTGAATTATGTTCAAAAAGGCAATTTTTGAAGGATACTCTTAATCCTAATATACATATAAATCCATATGGTAAGTAATATTACATTTATATAATATTATTTAAATAAAATATATTTTTACATAATTTCTTAACATAACATAATAACTATACTATCTACCCCTAATACGCAATATTGCAACCCGAGTTATATAATACTACAAAATATATTGAAAACAACTTATCATCATATCTAATCAGAGTCATTGTAGCAATGTATGGGAATTGCTCCCATATCCACACCTATAAAATCACCAATAGACCACTAATCTCTCCTACGTCAATCTTAGAAGCTAAGCACAACTACGGTACAACTACACCAAGTAAGTTACTCCCCATATGTATCACTTGGTCATAGTAAGGTCTAATAGGAGAGGGAGAAACATAAGGTATACAACATTATTAGACTTATTTGAGAACAACATACCCTCAACCAATTGCATGATATGTACCTTCGTAAAGCGTTGCACTGTCTCTTCGTCCGCATGAAAAGGAAAATCAGTAAAGTTATCCTTCAACCATGACAACTTCAATCTAGCACGCTTTAAGGTACCCTCTAGTGGGCGAATTCCTAATAGGTGGTGACATATCTCAGCCTACCCAGTAGAAGTCATTACTTTAGTAACTGCATCACCATCAATTGGTATACTTATGAGTAAAGATATATCCTATAGCATCACCATCATCTCGCTAGTGTAGAAGTGAAATGTATGTATCTTCCCCCCTTCATTGCTCAACTAGGGCGATAATCAAGTACTAATATAATTATATGAAGGGAATCTGATGCACACCAATGAAACTTGACTGCTTCAGATACAGGATCATACTTAGATCTATCGGGATCTCTTAGCTATGCCAATGCCTAAATATTGCCTCACGTCTACGACACCTAAGCTAGTAGCTTTCTTGTCACCAAGGAATAAGAAATATTGTTACAGTTAGTATAGGAAATGGAATAAGTTGCAAATATGTTTTCCATTTACTATTCTTTACCTAACCACCCCATACTAACTCAGATCTATGGGATGACTGGAAGTGAAGTAGTGACCTATATGCCGGTCTTGAATCCATCTACTCTTGTAAGTACAAAAGAGGAAAGAAAATTTGTAGGCTTATTAGAAAACTCGTATGATAAAAACAAAAAGTTAGAAAAAATAACTACTTTTTAAATATACTGCCAAATATATAACCAATAAATATTATCATAGGTTTTTTCATATTCAATAAGTGAACTACTGGTGGATCCACCCAAAATTGGTTGTCTTCCTCGCTGTAGACATCTTCTCCTATTATGTCTATCCCCACCTCATAGTCCACAAGTGTAAGTTAACAGTCCCTTCCAGATGTTCATCTCATTATGGAATCGTTTCTCCTGTGGCCTGCTTGGATTCCTAACCCTGTTTGATGTTGCAATGGGATGCTATACAAGAATGTGAAGATATGACCAATTAGACTTATCGACATAGGGCATGAAGGAATACGTGTATATACATAGTTGATTTTGCATCGTATACCAATACCTAATGTATGCAGCATAGTCCATGCTTATTTTTCTAATAACAGCTATAGCATGTGAGTACGAAATTTATATGTTTGCCATTTGTTGCAAATACACCGTGCAGTCTTAAGGGTGACCGTATAGATGTTCTCTCCTTTTTTCTCGTGTACCGTTAGTCTAGGTGTTGTTATGACCTCGAATATCTACTCATTATAGTAAAAAAATCATGACCCGACGACTACTAGCCACTTCATGTCACTTGTCAAACTTTCTCTCTGCAAATTTGATCAACACTTTGCTAATGCCTATTTGCTCCACTAACTTGATCCTATGTTTATTAAAGTAATCATTGCTGTTGTAGAAAGTTTTCTTAAGTAGTGCCGCGACGAGCAAGTTTCTAGCATCATGCAAAGCACTATTATCACTTTCTGCAATGTTGGTTGTCCTATGACCAAACCGAGCTTCATCATCATAAGCCCGCGTCCATATTTTAAGATGTAGGCCTCTAAAGTAAGTTCTAGTATGAGGGCTCATAATCTTGGCCTTATCATAGTAGGCACAAAACTTTTGAGGCTACAACTAGTAAGTGGCCTTCTTTATCGTCTCTTTGTAGTCTTTGTTCTTAGCTAACCCCTTGGCTATACTAGATTCTCGCCCTGTATTGAAAATTGGATGCCAGCATGACGATGCAAAATCAAACATATATCAGTACAATCTCTTATAACGTGCATGAGCACACACGTTATGAACTAACTCCAACTATCAAAACATTCTTTATCAACTAGGGCAAAACCAAGTGGGATTATGTGATTCTAACCATCAACTCCTATCACAATTAGTAGTTTATGCTGGCACTTCCCATACAGGAATATTCCGTCGATTGTAACTACAAGCCTATAATGTATAAACGCCTCAATGCATAGTCCGAATTGCCAAAAGACTCTATCGAAGAAAACACACGTAGCAATATCATTGTCTCTCCATTTCCACTCTATTATAGTACTAGGATTAGCCTCTCATATCACATTTAGTAGATGTGGAAACACCGCATACGATTTTTCCCACTTATCGTAAACCTGTTCAATTGCTTTGCATTCTGCTTCCTTAATTCTCTTGATGTGGATAATATAACCATATTGCTTGCAAATAGTCGCCTGCAAGTGTCTTACCTTAATGCTTGGTGACTCTCGAATATCCTTAATCAAAAAGTTAGATAATGTGTTTGAGTCTAATTTCGAGTGGTCTTAGTTAATTGTGGGATTGAGGCATGTGTGTGGATCCACGAACCTAGTTATTACAAAGTATCTTATATGTTGCTTCTTACAAGCTCAAAGTCTCACCTACAACCATTTCCCTGATCAATGCATTTGATAGACCATAACGTCAATTTGGACTCCTTTACAATGAAGTCATGGTGGTTCATAACATGATGCAGCCTCACAGTTGTTTGTAGATATATTTTACTCTTGAGCTGCATACCCACCTTCAATTCATCGTCGAAACTCCATTCACTACCACTAATACTATCATCAATTACCAGTCCAACCCCTACACTTGATGTGTAGAAAGGCACTAGTTCCGATATCTCAACCATATCCATAGATGTTGATAACCCATGCCTTTAATTGTTCTGTCCATGTGACTGTTATGCTTCTTCCACTTCTTGCAACCAACATTCACTCAGGGCCAATGTTTACATTATAATCTGTATCATCAGAATCTTCATCAATGTTGGCAAACATAAGTTCATTCTCTACATCAATATCTCTATTTGACTAGCTGGTGATCAAGACATTAGGTTTACTGGATATGAGACTAGTGCTCTGTATGTACCTTGGTGAGACTGTTCAGGATTCGAACACCTTAATTTCAACTTACAGTGCAATATCATCACTGTACCGTCTAACATCATCCTCAACTATAATAAGGGCTATCGGTGGTGGGTTCACTTCATGTATTTCAATATATATTTCCGAATAACCACTAATTCCACTATGCCCTACTGAGGAAGCCATTAACTATTGGACATCGTAATCATCGCTGCTAAGGATGTTATAGAACATATCCCTAATCTTGCCTATAAGGGGGCATTTATGAATTAGCTCGATCCGATGTGTTGTTATGTCAACTCGAAGCTGATTATATATCATTCCAACTACCTAGTCATACGTAGCCTTAAATGGAACTCCGACTACTGTTCCTAGGCACCTATCATTTCGATTAGTAGGGTAGTTTCTTAAGGAAGTATATAAAATATTTAAAATTTCATCCAAATAAATTTACCACGTGATAATACATCTAAAAAATCTAGGAAGAAATTTTTTTCATAATTTTTCCCATACATTTAGTATTTTTAGAAAATAAGGGAAGAATAGGATAGAAAATTTCACACACTGTTTGTTAAAGCTCTAATGGTCACTGGCTAATGAGGGTATGTTGATGGAGTGGGGTGATGGGGTTTTGCCAAAGGTCGATAGGGTTCAACAGCAGACTTCCATTTGGTCCCTAAACTGTTCTAGGTTAGTAGGCTCCCTTGTTTTTCTTTTATTTTTCCTAATTTTTCTTTAAGTACCCTATATTGCTAAAATGTCTAATGTAAAGTGCTGAAGGTCTATTTATACTGTTAGAAGGCGACAAAAATTTTTCTTAAGTGTTAAGTATTTAACTTTTGCGTCTTACCCTAGTCAAATTTCAAGTAAGAGGTGTCTTAGAATTTCTTCCCATCCACGAATCAACTATAACTTTGTTGATGGTTGCCACAATGATCACAATCCATTTCCATGCACTTTAGTTGATTTTAGTTACTACTTTAGTGAAACTTAAGCAATTTAGATGTATTTTATTATTAGTTAGATATTTCTATTAATATAAGTGTATATATACCCTATATACTAGTTATGTGTAGTGACCAATCATATTCATGAAATTATGTTTACCCATATTATTGATTTTTAAGATATATATATTTTTTGAAATTTTGGAATTTAAGTCTAATTTTTTTTCCAAAAAAAAAAGTCTAATTTATTCATATTGGGGGGGTTTATATTAATATATACAAATATTTATTATATATAATAGGTATATTTGTAAGTATATATATTTCATATATTATTTTATATGATATTATTCACTTCATATCGTGAATAATTTATCTTTAGTGCCTTATTATATCTTAATGCTTAAACGAGATTTTAGGGGCTCACAAAAAGGTATTTTTAATATCTAATTAATGTAGGGGCCAACCATGAGTAACTATCGTGGAGATAAATAAATGCACAAATATCAATTTAGCCACGAAAGAGAAAGTATCAAAGTAGTCAACACCATGACTTTAGGCATACCCCTTAGTAATAAGATGGGCTTTGAGGTAAGTAATAGATCCATCAGGATTAACCTTGATTGCAAACACCCATTTGCATCCAATAGCCTTTTACCTATAGGTAAGCTGATAGGAATCAACTACTCGAACCCATGACTAAAAGCCAAGCTAGAAGACTACAAGGCTTAACTTGACATGTCATAACTTAAGAGCCATTGAGAGATGAAGATTCCCTTTATAACCAAAGCTTATTACACTTCAATCGACTAACATATAGGACATTGGTCGTTGTTTGGAAAACTATTGACCTATCTCAAAACAAGATAGCAAACCTTAGGGAGTTAGATGACCTAACCTTCACATACCCTGGCTGGGAGGCACAACAACACTAGCATGGTCTCCAATAAGAAAAGCCTTTGTTTATACAGTGTCATTTTCAAATATCTAATCAACTTGGCAATTGAGTTAGTTGAGTTCTTCCACCACCAAGCGACCACAACAAAGAAGAGAGGCAAATTTGCTATGGCCTTTATATTACATTGTAGGTCTAAGCAATGCAATCCTGCCCCGTAGATTGGTCTTCCCTCACTTAGCCATTCAAGTCACCCTTATGTGACTTAGCTCCTTCTAACATATGAACCTTCTACCATCTAGCACTTAGGCAAGATAAGGCCAATCTAATTCTAGGGGATAGACGGCTACAATTGGATGCAATGACAAATTTGATCTATTGTTGAATAGATTCCACCAAGTCCAAAAGAGTATTGATAGACTCCACATCAAGCAGGACAAATTAAAAAAGTTTTCTCAAGATGAAATGATCAAATTCGAATGAGAAGGAAGAAGAGGAAGATGAGGAAGACAATAAGGAGAGTGAGGATGAGGAAAGTGAGGGCAAAGAGGAATGAGATGAAGAAAAGCAAGATGAGGAGGAAGATGAAGAAATGGAAGATGTTAAGGATAAGAAGGCTGATAATGGAGATGGAGATTATCATCCCTCTAATTATTTTTTTTTTCCTTATGTTATGTTTGGCTGATATATTTGAGTACTTAAGACTTTCCTTTGATCTTCTTTTTACTATTAATTTTCTTTTCTATTTTTCTTAGTTAGTAGTTAGTTGACACTACCTATACAGAATGGATATGTAACAATGATAGACTCCCGAATACAAATTGTCTGCATGTTATTGGAATAACAAGGAAGTGTTAGTTCTTTTCCAATACATGTTTCCCTTTTTAATCCCTTTTTCCTCTATGGTGTTATCCATTTATTTCATATCTTTTTATTGAAGTTTATTAGCTGTACATTAATGACAATGTATGTCACTAAGTGTGTGGAAGCAAGATGTATAAATTTGTTACTACTTAGGAAACCAATTTTTCACATTTGACCTAATTGATATATGAGTTAACTTGCAATGAATAACTAACAATTGTCAGAGTTTGAAGTGGTTAGTTGGGTTGAATTGACTAGTTGATTAATACCTTGATCATGATTGATCTTATTATACTTTGCCAAAGTTAACTTGTGAAATCTTTGGAGGGCAAAGTTATAGGTTATTTAGCCCATGATTCTAAAATTTGAGATTGGAGTAACATTACTAGTTAAGAGTTAGTCATAATTATTTTAAAATTTACTTTAATCTATACCTTTTTCTTGGAAGTTTTTAGAGCCTTATATTCATTAATAAACAAACAAAAGAAATTTGTCTTTTGAGAAGCCCTTAAAAAATCAAATTAATTAAAGGTTGAAAGTAATAATAAGTGCGTAAATAGTCAAATGAACAAAAAGGAAAAATTGGTAAGGATTTGCCTTAGTTTCTCAGAAGAGCGAGGTTAAATCTTGCTACTAATGCTAATACAAGCATAAAGGATGAATTGATATGGATCGACCTTGGTTCCTCAGAAGAGCGATGTTTTTTCCCATTGCCAATGTAAGGGCTAACTTAGTATAAATCGGTCTTGGTCTATTAGAAGAGTGAGATCCTTTTTCGTTGCTAACACAATCATCCTTAAAATAATAATTATGCTTAAATAACATAAATTGAATGAATTTGACAAAAAGAAAACAACCTTCTAACAAAAATATGAACTAAGGGGATGATTAGATGATGATTGGATGTAAAATGTGTTTATCTTGGATTATGGTGCTTAGAAAGATTGAAGAGAGAATTGTATACACTTTAGTTAAGTAAATAAAATTTTTATAACTCTTTCTCAGCTAACGAGATGTTAAATCTAATTTTGAGTTTAAAAATCCTTTGTTAAATGATTCGAGTAAACTTTGACTTACATAGATTATGAAATTGTTAAGAGTGAAATTGATTAACTTTATGGTTGCAAGTTAATTAGGGATTGTTTCCTGATTTTCTTCAAGTCAAGTGTAATTATCTATGAGTTCCTAAGTAATGATAAATTTTATTTAGTGTTTCTTGTCCCGATTTTTTCATTTTGGTTGATTTATTTGCTTGGGAACATGCAAATGCTTAAGTGTGGGGAAGTTTAATGAGTCGTAATTTAGATACATTTATCATAGTGACTTTATAACATTCCCCTTGTAATTTTGGCTTGTTTTAAATAAATTGATAGTTAATTGAGTAAAATTCTAATTGCAAGGTTTGAATTCATTCTTAGATTGAAAACGAAGAAAATGCATCAAATTTCACTCAATTTAGGGCTTATACAAAAAAGTTAGTGAAGTTTTGAAGCGAGACATGACCGGTTGACATGGTCATATCCAACCAGGAGGCTCCTTTTTAAGAGAAAACAAGGCTGAGATCATAAAGTGACATAACCTAAGGATACTACTATATCCTAGGTCATGTCCACTTAGGTTGGAAAAAAAATCCTAGTTTTAAATAGGGAGTTACATGATTTTGGGATACAATCATGTCTTAGGTTCTATCCAACTGGGATTAATTTTTAGCACCTAGAAGTTGTGAGATACATAACCTCTAGGACATGACCATGTCCAAGTTGTACTAATGTTGCCTATTGCAATTTCCTTTTTTAATATAGAAGGACATGTAAGGATTTTAGATATCACCTTTTGCATCCAAATCAAAGAGACTTGATAGGGAGATAGTGGCATAAGCAGAAGCATCACCAAAACTTCAAGATCAAGAAGATTCATCACCAGAAAAGGAGTTTTCCATGGATTCTTTCTTGTTTTTGCTACAATTTTCTTTCCAAATCATCATTATCGCTTAAGTTCTTGTATTTAGGATTGTGAAACCTAACGTTTACATGTGACTATTGGATTGATTGTTAATTTTCAATGAAGTTTCTAGTTTTCTTGATTTAATTATGTGTATTGCATTGTTAATTGATGTTTCTATGGTATTAATTCTTGATGTTATCCATGAAGATTGAGAAATCTCATGTGTAGTGAGATCTTAACATAATTGAAAAGATTACATGTACACTTAAGATAAGGTGCATAATTCTTTCGGAAATTTACGATCTTTGTGTGAGAATTCATTGTATGTTAAAGTAATCCTAAATTATTTTACTAGCGAAGAGATTTCGGTAAGTATTTTAAGGTTATAGTTAATATGCTTGAGAAAGGTATTATCTTTGATTGAGAATTCCCTCGATTAAGAACATTAGAGATTGAATTGGATAAATTTTAGGCAGTCATATGCTAGACTCTAGGGAAAACAAGTCCTAAATACATTATTCGCTTTCTTGAAGTAGTTCCTAATTTTGTTGCTTCTTAATTCTTTAGTTTAGTCTCATAAATAGTTTAGTTTATTAGTTTTAGTTCTTTTAATTCATTTAAATTCATCCCAATTTTTCAGTTAAATAATAGAGTTAAAGTTAGTATTAGTATTTAAGGTCTCTAAGGGATCAACTCGGATTCATGCCCATTATATTAGAATTTGATAAGTATGCTTGCCTCATACAAGCATAATTAACGTTTAATGGGTAACATGGTAAACTAATAAATCATCATTCTCCCTCTCTTTATTTGTAGACTTAGAAGAAGTAAGAAAGAAAGGATAGTGTTCCATAAAGGTACCATTAGCAGAAACAATGAATTTGACAAGATTAGGACAATAACAATAATATCCTTTTTGTCTATGAGAGTAGCCCGAGAAGACACATTTTATTGACTTTTGGTCTAGATTGGTGACCTAGGGCCAAACATCTCAAATAATATATATACTATCACATATGCAAGGTTTAATAGGAAATAAGGATTTTGTGGGAAAAAAGAATATTATAGGGAATCTCACAATGAAGAATGCACAATGGCATATGATTAATTAAGAAACAAGCTATTGAAATAACTTCTACTTAAGAATATTTAGAAACATGATTCTAAAATAAGAGAGCCCTTACTGTTTCAAGAAAATATCTATTTTTACTTCCAGCCACACAATTTTAAGAGGGTTTGTCAACACACAAGATCTTATGAATAATGCCTTGCTTTATCATATAGTTCTTGAATGAGTTAGACAAATATTCCTTGGCATTATCACTTCTTAGAATACGTATAGAATACTACACAAAAGGTAATGAAATGAGAAAATAATTAAGAGTAGTGTTTCATTAGATAAGGCCAAGTCATCTAAGAACAATCATTAACAAAAGTAATGAAGTAAGGAAATCCAGATTTGGACATAATTAGACAAGGACCCCAAACATCTAAATGAACTAACTCAAAAGGAGAATATGCTCTCTTATTGACATGAGATACATAAGACCAACGATGGTATTTAGCAAACTGACATGTCTCATAATCTAATGACATTACATTCTAAAATTGAGGACATAATCTCTTCAAGGCAGAAAGAGAAGTGATAAGAATCAACCCCTTGAACCGATCACATGAAGCTGACCTAGTAGACTCCGAGGACTTACTCAAAGAATATTAGCTCAAAGCCTTAGCTAAGACGGAAATTCCTATCCTAACGTCTCTATTTCCCTTTTTGTTAACTCAACTACTAAGCCTTCACATACGCCAAACTTGTTGAACAGCTGCACTATGATAGAATATCTGAACAGGCAGTCTCAAGACTATCTAAGTGGAGCTCTTAAACTAACAGCAGATGTCTGACCTAAACCAAGCTGACTACTCAATAACAAGATTGATGACTAGGCCGAGACCTGATCTAGATCAAGTCGACCCCTGACTATAAATCCTTTTTTCTCATCTACTCGTACCATATTTCTAATGCCTAGCCACCGCGTGACACGTACCTTCTAGCACAACTTTCTAAAAGGATTCTTTACTTTCTATACTGAATATTCTTTGTTTCTTTTACTTTTTTTAGTATGTATTACATAACCTAATTATAAGAATATCTTTTTATCTTTTCATACATGTAAAATAACCCTAGTGGATGGATATATAAAACCCTTACTTATTTGTATGTATACAATAATCATCAATATTAGAATTTTATCCAAGTTTCCTTTGAGTAACCCTAGTGTTCTCATTATCCTTTAATTATTATCTATTCCCTTTAATAAGGACTAGTAGCGAGTAACCGTTCAATTTGAATTGGTTAGTCATATTGTATAAATTGTAGGCTAAGTAGGATCGATTGATGTATCATATCTAGTTAATAGCTACTTAGACTTTGCTAGTTTTTCTTTTGTTTCTTTTTGGTTTACTTCATTGTGGTGTTTCTCCGTGTGTTTGGCCTTGAAGACGTAAGAGGGAATGTGTGAAGTGTAATGAAAACTTGGCTTATTTTATTGTTAGTGGCTATTGTGTTCCTTTCTAAGTGCTACAGTGTGTTTGTTTAGAGTAAATCTAGAGTTGTGAGCTATGTAGTAAAGATTTGTATATTTGTAAGTGTAGATTCATTACTACTCTATTCTTACTCTATTTTTTCACTATGAAAGCAAAGTAAGTCCATTTTTGTTCTATTTGAGTGATTATTGGATACTAAAGTTGTTAATGTATTAATTGAAGTTTTGGGTAGTTCAGTAGCAGTATTCTCCATGTAGTGTGTTGTTAATATGTTTGAGAAGTACTGAACTATGTCATATTCGAGTGTTTAGGGTATAATTAGTGACCAGAGTAATGGTGCTATAAGCCCCATAACATGCCATTCGAGGTTTCGATCGGTTGAAAGACTTGATCGAACCTAAATTATAAAGTAAAGTTAGAAATATTAGTAAAAATGATCCCGTAAGTTTGAATTTAAGAAAATAAGCAATAAAATAAAGGACTATAAAAATTCCAAATTTTAAATATATAACTCGTTATTTATCGAAAATGCGTAAAATGCATTCCGATAATTAACGAATCGCTAGAGATAAATTATATGTATACTAAAAATAATAGAATGACCTAAATAATATTTAGGAATATTTATTTATACTATATATTAATTTACATGTAAGTAGAAATACGCGTAATTACTTAAAATACGCCAAATGTGCTAAAATAATACTAAATAATTAAATAAAATTCATAATTAATTAAGGAAAAATCAAGAAAAATCAGAAGAAATCAGGAATGATCCAGAATTGGGTTGTGGCAGCTGGGAAAAATAAGAAAAAATTTGGCCAATTAAATTAAGACAACACAAAAGTAAAAAATTAAGGGATGAGGCAATTGTCTTGTCCCATTTAATGCACAATAAATCCCCTAAAGCCCTATAAATAGCAAGAAAAATCATAGAGCTCATTTAGGCAATTTGGAAAGTAAGAAAAATAGAGAGAGACGAAAATTGAGAGAAAAATTCGAGTTAGAAAAAAAATAAGAAAAACTGTGCAATTAGGGCCTTTAAAGGGAACCCCCACCAGACGAGCAGTTGGAAGTGGACGGCCACCACCACCACACGGTGGTGGCAGCGCCCAAGCCTGCCGACAAAGCTACGGCGGCCGGTGGTGGCCGGAGCCACTCAGATCGGTGAGTCTAATTTCTAGCCCGATTCTTGTGTAATTTTTTAAAAATAGTAAATATTATTAGAAAATTATGAATTTTGTCATTATAGAATATTTTTGTATATAGTTTGTAGAAAAAAATATTATTTTGATGAAAATATGTCTTGTGATATAGGATTCTTAAGAAATCATGCAAAACCGAACATGTTTCGGTTTAGAAATAAATGACCTTAGGAGTGTAGTTTCGAGCCCAAAATTTTTGTGTAGATTACTTAGATGATATAGAACAGTGCTATGAAGCCCGTTTTCAAAAATTAATTTTTAAAATTTTTAGATAATTTTTAGGCCTTAAAATAAGGCATAAAATAGGTAATTTAGGGTTAATTAAGTAATTAAATTATTAATTACTGATTTAGTGAATAAGTATATGTTTTAGGATGTTGAAATCTGATGGAGTATGATACTTGTAGCATTTAGGGTGTTAGATGTAATTATTAGGTTAATTATGTAGTAAATTAGTAATAGAAAAACATAGTAAATTATAAGTTAATTTTGTAAATTAGGATAATTAGGTGTAAAACCTGATCTAGGATGAATTTAGACATTTTGAAATGATAATTGATGTTAGAGATGGTAATTAGGGTGATAGAAATATTAGAAGTGCATTATGTACATAAAAGGTAACAATATATGATATGTAATTTTTAGAAATATAATAAATAGAAAATATTATAATAAAAATTGATATTTTGAGAATAATAAAAATGTACAATAAATCTAATAGGAAACTTGAATTGATGGAATTATATGAAAAATGTAAAAATTTATCACATTAGGAGTGAATTCGGTACACTAATACAGATTTAAGTGTACCGAGTAAAATAAATATTGACTAAGGGTAATGATGGTATTTAGGAGGGGTTGAAACGAATTTTTAGGGTTGGAATATAAAACACTACTTAGAAATCAAACTAAAACCTAATTTAGAAATCGATGCGGAAACCGAATCGGAACTTAACCCCAACCCTAGAATAATTATAAAAGACCTAAAACCTAGATAATTAAGCATATTAAACCCTAAACAAAACCTAACAATAAGCGTTATAGGATAAAATGAACCTATCATAGTTATATGAAAAACTGAAACCACGTTTGTGTTATAGGGATGATCGGCGATGGCTTGAGCAAGTCGGACCTCGAGTGAGTGAGCGAGAAGTCGAGGTAAGTTGGGATTAATACGATGCGGTATTTTGGAGGCTTAAGATTATGCTTGGTTGTGCTTGTTAAATAGTTGGATGTATGCATGTGCTTGATTATGGGTGATACTATGATTTTGTTTGTTCCTCTGTCATGTATTGTATGCTTTGTATGAAATGATTGATCACCCTAAACTAGACTTAATCTAATATACGACCAGTAATCATAATCGGATATGCATGGCAACCCATTAGGGGAACTTAGGACTTTCCGGCCAAATACCAACCCCTTCGAAGGGGATAGCACAGGATTATAAAATGGTCCCTTCTTCATCCTCAGTTGAACTAAGTGACAGGAGAGGAGGTCGCGGCGAAGGTGAAGACAGTGGTTCGAAGGTAGTCGCGGGAGGAGCAAGATTTCCATTACATAAGCCTGGGTTTGGTTGTGAGCTGTTGCATTAACGGCAACTCCTTAACCCGGATTAGAGCGGGCGCAATTTCTCTAATCTCATGACGGGCTGGACAACGTTGTGCGATGGCATTTGCTTGCACATGCATTGTACCTAATAAGTTGAAAACCTTGTTCTGTTTGGTATAGTTTTAAGTCCTCCATCCTAACTTATTGAGCTGTGGTTGCTCACATCCCTATAGACATCGTGCAGGTGCTAGCTAAGAAGCAGCATATAACTACTATGAAGCTAGTAATTGCTGGATCCTGGAGAATGAGGAAAAACATTTGGAGAACAAACATATATTTTTAAGGTCTAAGCTTTTATTTTAGAATTATTTTTCATTTCTGAATAATGTAATAACTCGGAAATCTATTACGGAGAAATGTTGTAAACTTTAATTGTAATAATTGCATTATAGTAAATAAATATATTTCCTCACTTTCTTAGATAAACGATTTATTTAAATTACAAACTGTTTACTTCAAAACGGGTTAGTCGTGGACGTTTTGTATAGATCAGGTCTAAGATAGCGGTTGTAAGGTCAACTTCTATCTTAGGATGGTTTATACGGTGGGGCTGTTACGACTCTGCTGCTTCAGGGCGTGATAAGTGCTTAACTTAATCGTGATCATAATTATAGTAACACTTCAGGGTTAGTTGATGATAAACTCAACAAACTTACTAACCTTGTTGAGAGTCTAGTCATAATAATGCAAGTTAACAGACAACAACCCAAGATGTACTGCACCATAACCTACCAAAAAATGCCCCATTTGAGGTCATCTATGGCCTTAATCCTACTATCCTCCTAAATTTGATTAGTACCCCTATAACTACTAAAGAGAGTTAATTCGGAGTTGACTATGCTTAAGAGCTGCAAGAGCTACACTAGTCTATAACTAGGAAGATGGCCAAGTTCAATGAAAGGCAACAAGAGATTAGTAACCAAGGTCGTTGAACTATTTATTTATTTATTTTAATAGCCAGGAGACTTAGTATGAATTCACTTCAGTAGAGAACGATTCTCGTACTTGAGACAATGGTGTCTCCCTGACTTTTAATATATCAGACATGATTCCTCACCAACCAGCAGAAGACCCTACGAGTGTCTCAAAAGAAGAGCCAAAGATTACTTCAAATTTGAGGACAAATCTTTCCAACCCCTAGGCAAATGATAAGAATCAACCCCCTAAACCAATCATATGAAGCTAAGTTAAAGGACTTCAAGGACTTCAAGGACTTACTCGAAGAATACAAGTTCAAAGCCTTATCAGAGATAGAAATTCCTATCCTGACCTCTTTGTTTCCCTTTTCTGCTAACCTGACTGCCAAGCCTTCATGTGCGCCAAACCTACTAAACAGTTGTGCTATGATAGAATATCTGAGTAGAAAATCCTAAGACTATCTGAGTTAAGCTCTCAAACTAACAATAGATGTCCAACCTAACCCTAGTTGACTACTCTACAGCAAGATTGACTAATTAGGCCCCAACCTGATCCAAATCAGGTTAGCCCCCGACTATAAATCCCTTTTGATCGTTTATTTGTACCATATTTCTAATGTCTAGCCACTGTATGATACGTATCTTTTGATACAACTTTCTAGAAGGATTCTTTATTTTTTGTATAGAATATTTTTTGTTTCTTTTACCCTTTTTAGTATGTATTGCATAACCTAATTTGTAAGAATACCTTTTTGTCTTTTCATACGTGTAAAGTAACCCTAGTGAACGGTTATATAAACCCTCACTTAATTGTATGCAGACAACAATCATCAATATTAGAATTTTATCCAAGTTTCCTTTGAGCAACCCTGATATTCTTATTACTTTTCGACTCTTATCTATTCTCTTTAGCAATAAGTAGTAGTGAGTGACCCTTCGATTTAGACTAGTAAGTCATATCCGGTAGATTATAGGCTAAGTATGATCAATTGGTGTATCATATCCAGTTAATAGTTGCCTGAACTTTGCTAGCTTTTCTTTTTAATCTTTTTGGTGTGCTTCATTGTGGTGTTTTTTAGTATGTTCGACCTTAAAGACGCATCAAGAAGGATGGCTAAGTTAATAATGTACTTTAAAAGGAATCAAGATACTTTAGCAAGCAATGGGTTTAGGTACCTCCATTTAAGCATCTAAAACATAGAGTTCTCCTAAAATATACCCTTTACCAATAATTCTCTTTATTATAAAATCCTAAAATAAACAATAATCGAGAAAGAATGAGACACAACAGTTTAAGCCACAAGTAATCTGACTAACTGATATGAGATTAAAGGAGAAGTTTGGTAAGCTTAAGAAAAAAGATACAGAGAGTGATGGAGTAATACATACAATGCCAGAACCATGGACAGATGATGTAGAGCCATCTGCTAAAGTGACTAGAGAAATGAGTTATGTGGTTTAAAAGTAGTTAATAGACTAGAATTACCTATCACATGATCAATAGCACTTAAGTCAATGACCCATTGTGATTTGGAGGAAAGAAGGCACCTACTAGAATTACCTAACTCAGTAACAGTACTGATAGGTTGAGATGAATTTTTCAATGCTTCCTAATACTGATGAAAATGAGCAAACTCATCTGCAGAAATTATAATTAAATATTTATATAATGGATTGGGCGTACTAGTAGCTGCTATAACATGAGCTGAATGAGATTTCCAAGATTTATGCAACAACTCTCGATAAGTATGTTTGGTGTGACCATGCTCATGAAAATAATCACATTCAACTCCCCCCCAACTCTTGGCTTCTATTATTTCCTTTTTTCTTAAATGACTTTGTAGCTCCCAATACATTACAACTAATAAGTTCACTAGAGGTCGAGGTAGATTGACTAATAAAATTACTATTATCTATGCGAAGTGCTTTAGTAAATACCTCACGTAAGGAAAAAATGTTAACACCAAACAAAATTTGGGATTTTGGCAATCTCAAATTTTTGGGTAAAGTCTTACTATAAAACTCATAATCGCCATCTTGTCTCGTAGTGATTGTTATACTCTTATATCAACACTCAATGGCAATAAGATATTTAACTCTTCACAAATCTTTTTAAAGTCATAAAATATGCTTAAAAAAACTGATCATTTTGTTCAGGATGATAAAATGCCTTATAAACTTCATAACTACAAGAAAAATTCTCTTTTATAAAAGTTCCAAAAACTCCATCAATTCTTTCACATACTTGTAGTGATTAATTAGACCAACCACTTCAGTATCAATAAAATTCCTTATTTGCAAAATTAATCTATCATAATCTTTTAACCATTCTCTATGTGAATCATCAATGGATGGGTTATTAGTAAGATGATGGTCTTGAGAAATACTCTACAAGTATATCTTAATCATCTTACTCCATTCCATATAACTAAGATTGATAAGCTTACGTTTCGTGATTTTAGACATTATTGAAATAATGTTTGTTATAAGAGTTTCCTGATCTTCAACTATGAAGTACCACAAACAAGACTTCAATAGTAATTGGAAGATAAATCTAATATATAAAACTTTACTCCTCAAAGTTAATCCAAAAGGCTACTAACTAGAGAAATAAAACAGTAGCAACAAGTAATAATTAAAACATAACCTCTACTAGTCAGCTTACACTTGCAACTAACAATAAACAACAACTAGCAACTTACAATCAATCACCAATAGGTCCAAATAGATCTAATACACAGACTCATGCTCTTGTAGCAAGTCTAACAAACATAGCCAACAATCACCAAAGAATACCATAAATTTAGCAATAGAAGAGAACACACACTAATTTGAAATTTAAGGTGAACCTTAGGCTACCTGCAATGCAAGAAAAGACCACTATATCACTCCAATAGGATGATCTATGCAAATAAAAGTATGCACTTAAAGAGTTTTAGGAATCGATACTCTAAGACTAAGTAGAAAAATGTAATGTAAGTGTATATTTGTGTGTTTTCTGTACATACAAGGAGTGATATATAAAGATAAGTATTCTTAACAATTAGTGTACCAACTCTTACCTAACATTACAATAATTCCACTATCTAGTAATTATTTAAATGCTTATTATGTAACAAGTTGGAGAAAATGAGTAATAAGAATGAACCCATAATAGAAAGTAAAAGGACATATTTGCCTCTTCTTCTTCTTCTCTCTCTTTCTCTCTCTCTCAACTTTGTCTCTCAAATCTCTTGATCTTTGCTCTCTTTCTCTAATATATGATCTCAACCCTCTCACTCTCTAATTATTTCTTTCTTATTTCCTCCGACTCTAACCCATCTTCTCACTCCTCTATTTATCCCTCTCTCTCACATCATAAAATAACAATAAAAGATAACAATTTCTCTCTCATTCCCATTACATTCTTCACACAAGTCCATATAATATGCAAAACAAAGCATCATTCCCTAACCTCCGACTTTGTACCCTAACCTAAACCTACCAACATAGTCTCATCTGCCATAGATTGGATATGTTAATCAATCAAAGGTAGATTCTTATTAGGGCTAGCAATTCGTGTTATCATGCCGTATCTCATTTTTTTTTTATCTAAACGAGTTCATGTTTGAAAAATCTAAACCTATGACATGACTCATTTATTAATCATAAACAACAACCTAAATTCGTGACCTAATATGTCTCATGTTGGTGTTGAACCCATTTATATTAGGGTTGATGAGTTGTGTTATAATGTCATATCTTGTTTATCTTATATTTGATACCATTTGTTAATTAAAAGGTTATAATTAATTTCATAAAATATATATAGATACAAAGGGAAAAAAAGGATAACAATATTTAAATTTTATAAAGACAAATGGTATAGCATATTCATACTTAATAAAAAATTATAATCCAAACAAAAGTTTTTAATAAAGTAAAATCTTACTAAATATAGAAAATTCAAAAATTTAACTTATGCAACATTATTAAATTAAGTGGAATAATAAATTAAATGGATATTAATATTAGTACAAATATTGATTTTCAAATTTATCACATTGTTTTTTACATTTTGAAGGGAGAAAGCCAAAATATCTACACATAAATTTATAATTTTTGTCAATTTGAATTATGATGCAATAAGAAGAAAATATACTTAAAAGTATTTCATATTTTTAATTGGGATTTCTTATTGAAAAAAAAAAATTTATTTGTGCAATAAAATGCAAATACGGAAGATTTATAACGTATCTTATATTTCACGTTCGGTTATGAGATTGGAAGCTTGATTCAAACCCAAACACAAATTTAACTATGTTTAAACAAGTTTGACGTGTTTGTGTATTGTATCAAATTTTGCCATATAATATCCTATTAAAATCGTATCATATTGTATCCAGATCCATTGTGTTTAGGTCCCAAGTTGCCAACCTTAATCCTTATGCTATGTAGACTTCCATACGTGAGTGAAAGGAAGGGCCTTACCTTTAAGTGATGTCTTCTCTAACTGTAAGTTGTTGTAATTGGTTGGTGCATAATGGTGAATGGTGCATGGTGGTTAGTGGTGGTACATGGTGGTATAGTGGTCTTACATTATGGTGGTTACATTAGAGAATGATGTTATTTTGGGAAGAAAAGAAAGACTTGCAAAGAATAAGGATTCTTAGGTTGTAGCAAGAAATTAGGATTCCTTTATTTTAAGTAATAGAGATTTCTATTGAATACTAATTTCGAGACAAAAATGATGTGAACAACGTAATAAAGAGTTAGGGGAGGAAGGGTGGTAGGTAGGTTGGGATGGAATAACTATTCTCCCCAAGCAAACGTAATAATTGTATTTGCATTGTTGTTATGTGTTACGAAATTGTTTTCAACAATAACCCGATAATGTAACAGTTAGGCTGAAATCTTAATCGAGACATATATTTTGCACCCTATAATGCATTAAGTATATGCTACAAAATATTGACCTTAAAAGAGTTGAAAATCATCTTTTCTTGATCTTCGTTGAACTAATTGATAGAAGGGAAGGTTGCAATGGGTTGTGAACTTGTTCGACAAGGTCTTTAGCTAGAGATAAAATATCTCCATTGCACAAACTTGAGTTCAATATCATTTGCTTGCATCTTAAAAACTTAACTCCTTAAAACTAGACTAAACTAAGATTATTTTTTAAATCTTACATCAAACGAGATAAGGATGTGCAAATGTCATTTGTTTATTCATGTATAACACTTAATTTGAATGAAAAGCTTGATTAACGTTATTTTATGGTATTGGGTGAATCTCTTGCCACTTAGTAAACTAATAATTCTTTACCTCATTTCCTTATAATTAATATGAACAATACATAGAGCCATTTGATATATTAGAAATATGAGCATACAAGAGTTACTTCAAATCTCAATAGAAGTATCATTTCAACATGCAAGTGTAGAATATTCTAAATGAAACTAGTCATAGAATTATATTTACTACCCATTTTTACTATTAGAATCTAACAAAAATAGGGGGAACTAATCATGTAAATTTTGACATTTCAAATATGTTATGTTACATATAAGTTATTAAGTGAAAATTTTGAGAAATTGTATTTAGGCCTTTTGCATTAAGATTTAAGGCTATGAAAATTTTCATTTAAATAACATAAAGTTTTAATAAGAGACACTAGAAGTTAGAGGAGATGCCTCTCCAAAATTGAATTTCGAAAATTGGTTTTATTAAATAAAATTTTATTAACAACCTAAAATTTATTGTGTAAAACCTTAATTAACTTAGATTCAAAAACTAAAATGAAAAGTATAATACAATAGTTTGTTTTTTTTTTAAATTAATTATGGAACTTTTACAAATGATAAATTTAGATAAAATTATATTAGAAGAGACAAGAAATTGTATCAAGTAGTGATAATTATCTATTGTGGCATTTACAATCTTTAATATTGGAGTAAAATACCACCTCCTCTCCTTAGCTTGTCTATGGAGTATAAATGCAAATATAAAAGGAAGAGTAGGTTAGCTATAGAATGACATATACCAATGTGCTTCATTATTTTAATTTTAGACTATAAATAGCCTAGATCTATCCAAAAGTAGTAATATTACGGTTTATACTTTAATTTTGTCACTTTTTATAACTGTATACTTAAAATTTTAACTTATCTAATTATATATTTAATTGAAAATTTAGTTATTATTATTTATACCTCATTTAACTCCTATTTGTAACGATAGTTTACTTGGTACGATAAGTCGATTTGAGGGGGGAAAGGGCTATCTACTGCTTTGGGAAGGTCATGCGAGCCCCTTAGGATTGTGCATGACCACCTATGGTTGCTAGTGGAACTCTCGATCTATGTTTTTTAAATGGGTTGTGATTTATTATTTTATAGTAAGTGGTCGGCAACCATCTGTGAAGTATTGCACAAGTCTCATAAGGTCATAAGTGGTCACCTCATTTACTAATTTTATTGACTAGATTAATGATGTGAATTAGATTTAATTGAGATATAAATGGTGACAATTAAATCTTTAATTGGGTATATAATTAAACAAGTTAAAATTTCAAGTATATAATTGTACGAACTCTTTAAAGTTGTGCACGACTACTTATAGTTGCTAGTAGATCTCTCGATCTATATTTTTGAAGTGTGTTGTGATCTATTATTTTGTAGTAAGTGCTTTGTAACCACCTGCCAAGGATTGCACAACTCCTATAAGGTCATAAGAGGCCACCTCATTTACTAATTTTATTGACTAGACTAACATTGTAAATTAAAGTTAATTGAGATATAAATGATGATAATTAAATTTTTAATTGTATATATAATTAGATAAATTAAAATTATATATATAATTATAAAAATTAATAAAATTAAAGTATAAATCGTAATATTGATTATATTAAAATATCATAAAATTTTGACGACACGAAAGGCGAAAAAACAATTCATCACACCGATGCACTGCAACTGTAGCACCACCACTAGCCATTTCTAAAACTCGTTTAAAACAAGGAAATATTAGCAAAAATAGCATATAAACTTGAAAATTTGTGAAAATTTAATTGAAAGCTCCTAACACCATGAGACGTCTATCGACAAACTTCCATAGCAGAAGATGCCACCGCTGTGCATAATTTTCTTGATAAAGGTACATCCTCTATTATTATATATATATTTTTTATGATTATAATGAGAAGAGATCGACCTATACCATTTTTTAAAAAGGTGTAGCGTTTATAGCAACTAACTTATAAAGTCACTACCGAATTATTATTATTATTATAGTTGTAGAAAATATTATCACTAGGTAGAATGGGATTAAACGAAAATTGTGGTCCAATCTATCCATTTAATTTTAGAGTTAAAAGGGAAAAAAAAAAAACGGGGGAAAGAAAAAAGAAAAGGGAGCAAAATGACAATCACACGCCGTATCACTACCTGGCCAGTAGTAACCCAGAGCCAAAACCGAACACAAAAATAAGCTGGCTGTGCACCTTGTCTCGTGTTTTTTCCACGGCAACAGATGTTTGATGTGTTCGTGGCCTTCCTTCCTTATCCTTGCTTCACCCTTCTCTCTCTCTCTTCCTCCCTCTCTCTCTCTCTACCCCCTCTCCCCGCTTAAAATGCAAATCCTAAGACTAAGGCCACCATTAACAACCCTATCTCCATCTTCTTCGTCCTCTTTCTCTTCTTCCTCCTCCTCTTTTCCTCAAATATTCAGTTTCCACCATTTCTCATCTCCACCATCATCATCATCATCCTCATTCCTCTTCAGCTTCAGACCCAACAAGCGCTTCCACTTCCTCACACCATGTTCCTCTCTCAAACAGACCAAGAAACAGCAGCAGAAGACCACAAACACGCCTGTCAGTGCTCCACGAAGTTCCAAATGGTTGTTTAGTAATAATGAAGATGATAAGCTCAAAGGCGAAGATGGTGGTGAAGAAAGTGGATTGGAAGGTGAGAATGCTGTTAAAGGTACCATCTTGGCTGGTGTTTTTTTAGTGGGCGTTGTTGGTGGTTTTGGTGCTGTTGGGTATGTATATAAGGATCAGATCAATGCTTTCTTGAACAACTTCTCTACTTTTATTGAAGGTAAATTCTCTATGCTCACACTATTGCTGTAAAAGTTGTTCTGTTCTTGGTACATATATAGACTGGGTGCTATTGGATCACTGGGGCTCAGTTAGGTCTCAATAGGGGTATAGAAGAACCAATGTAAGCTGTTTGAGTTGAGCTTGATTTTTACTCGAGTTTGATACTATTATGGTCAAGCTTGAGCTCAATACTGCGTCATTGGCTCGACTAGTTTACATTCTATGTCTGAATTTCAATGTGGAGGTGATTGAGTATGTCCATGTTGAATTAACAACTGGGGAATGTCGGTTTTCTTCGTCAATATTATTGGAATTGTCTCCATATCAGAAACACAGTCTAATGTAATGCAATTCCCCTTTTTTTACGTCAAAGTTACTTGAAATTCGGCTGAATGTTGATGCTGCGATGACTAATATTATGAATTTGAGTTCTATGCTACTAATTTTTGTTTTGGTTGTTTTTTATATTTCCAAGGAGATTGGACAGAATTTTGATTGCTCAGAAAAGGAATTAAGACAAGAAACTGACTAGTACATTGGGCTTCAATGAACAATGTGTCTATTTTATCTTCAAGAGCTTTTCGTTGGAACTAGAAAGCCATACAGCCTTAAATTGCTAGATGATATGCAACAGACAGAATAAGAACATTTAAGAAGATACATCTATATTTAAAGGATTTTAAAGAGCAATTGATCTTCAATCAACTGGAAACTCTGGTGGTTGATTGGCAGCCTTAGTTGGTTGACTTTGTCATTGCCAAGCACCTTTCATTTCCTTATTTTGTCCATTTTTGTTCCAATTCATGTATACTTCATTCTTATTGCATATGAGAATAGATAGAACATTATTCTAGGATTTCCACACTAGAGTGAGAAATTGGTGAGGGTTGTTTTTGCTCTTTGAGAAAGATTGCTTTGTGTAACTTGACCTTGTACTCCTAATTTCAAGTATTGAATGAATTCCTCTTGCCCATGGGTTTTCTTGTCCTGCATTGAGTTTTTCTCATATGTAAGTGTTGGAGCACTTTTGTTTCTTTTCTCACATATTTGTTATTCTTTGATTGTTGACTGTTTTTTACATTACTATTTTACTCCTTTACCGCACTTCCACACAACACTCAGCATATCCACTTTGGATCTGCTCAAGAGTCATTAGCTCATGCTATTTTATATATAATTTTGCATTAGATTGGAAATTTGGAATTATGTTTGCCAGTGGCTCCCTTTTGTCTGCATTGGGATTGATTTTTCTTGCTTGCTAAAAGTGCTTTAGTTAATGCCCAACTGTTTTTACCATGCACAGCTTATGGCCCTGCTGGATATGCATTATTTGTTGCTGTTTATGCAGGCTTGGAAGTATGTATTCTATTTTTGTCTTGACTATAATAGCTCTTGCTTTCCAATGTATCTAAATATCTAGTCATTCTCTTCCTAGAGGAGCATGAATTTAATTACTTGAATGGTACATACTCTTCCAGATTCTTGCAATACCAGCAATTCCTCTCACTATGTCAGCTGGTCTTCTTTTCGGATCACTTATTGGGACAATTATTGTATCCATCAGTGGCACGGTGAGTTGTTTGCTCTCTGAGTGTTTAATAATGAAAATTTCAAATTGCATCAGTGACCATGTTATCTGCTTCTTCCAGGTGGCAGCAAGTGTGGCATTTCTCATTGCCAGATATTTTGCTAGAGAACGTATTCTTAAATTAGTTGAAGGGAACAAAAAATTCCTTGCAATTGACAAAGCAATTGGTGAAAATGGATTCAGAGTTGTGACTCTCCTGCGTTTGAGCCCGTTGCTGCCATTTTCTCTTGGAAATTATTTGTACGGACTGACATCTGTTAAGTTTATTCCTTATGTGTTGGGGAGGTGAGCATTCAGCTTTTGTTGTTTGTGTCGTATTTACCTTCCCTACATGGCTTAGTGTTAGAGATGGTTCTCATAAGTGGGTCAGCTTTTTTATTAGTCCATATCTGGCCCTTCCTGTGAGAATTCTACCTATAAGTTACTTAGTCGTTTTGTTTTTTGTGAAATGCTTTGTGTCCTCAAAATTCTTGTTTTTGCATGAGGCACAGTCCTGTGATTATCACATATTTTTTGTGGTAGGGATAAATACTTTTTTACTTCCTCTAAGCATTATATGGGGAAACTTGTTTCACATCGAGGTCTTAGCTTAATATGTCAATCAAAGCTCTATATCTTTTGGCATTTGTCTTGGTGCTTTTCTTGGTGGAATTTCCGTGTTGTCTTGCTTGCCTTTTTAAAACTGATTTTTAAAGCTGATATGCTGATTTCATTTGCTTTATAGACAAGTCCCTTGTAAATAATGCAAAATACATATTTATTTTCATATTCAATAAAGATGAAAATCAATTGTAGCCAGTAAATTCCGTAAAACCACTGATATAGAGAATATAAAATACGGGTTAATTGTCACAAAAAAAGTTGCGATCATCAAGTGACTCAAGTCAACTGAGTTGTGTATATGTTAGGTCACTACAGAATTAGGATGTTTAAAAAATCAATTCCAATATCAAATCCTTCTTTGTCCTTTGCAATATATATTGAATCTAATAATTATGGTGCAGTTGGTTAGGGATGCTTCCGGGAACATGGGCCTATGTAAGTGCAGGGGCATTTGGACGAGCAATTATTGTAAGTTGATTTTCTCTTTGCTTTGTTCCCAAATTTGTAATTGACAAAATAGTTTCCAGAGCTAAAATTTTTTTTGATGTTTTCTTTTTCAACCTTTCCACTTCGTTTGCAGTTTTGGATTTGTCAGGCTCTAACTTATTATTTGTTATAATTCATCCAGTTTAATTAGCAAAAGGCTATGGCACCCTCCCCAGTGGATGACCATTTTCTAGAAAGCGATATGTTTTTTTCTTCCCCGCATAAAATGACCTATTAATGATCTTTCTACAGGCCACACTTCTACTGGTGCAACTGTAAAGAACTGAAAGAGGCACCGTGAAGGGAGATATAATAAATAAATGGTTTTTCAACCAGTCAATTTTTCTTCCCTAAAATCTTCAATTAAGAGGAGCTGAAAAAAGTTCTTATTTCCCTCAAAGCTCTTCCATACAAGTAACAACTGAACCACTAACTTTGGTTTTCAATTAGTAAATTTTTCTGAAAGGTACTTAAAACCATGAAATGGAACAGAATTGTGAGTGAAGGACTCGGCTGGAGGAGATAGGGAAGGAGAAAGCATCGTGCAACATCTAGGCTTGCATTTTCTATAATTTTTGAACTCTTTGAAGAGAATAAAACCAATAAAGCAGATTTAACCCTGCTGAGCTAGGTTTTGCTGGTTCCTGGGCCTGGTTAGGTGGGGCGCCAGCCAGCAGGTCCAACCCAGTTCCTGGCAGAACCATATGATCTGGTTATCCCAAAGCCACCCCTGTGTGCATGTTTTGATCATTTTATTGAGCAGATTCAATGAGAGGAATAAAGAAAATTCTTGCAATGAGTGGCACAAGGAACACAGTACTTAATATGCCTCCCCCCAAAAACCCTGCTGCCCCGTCTCTGTGGAAACTTGGTGTTTTTTAAGATATTAGCTATCTACATACATAATTGCCTGCAAAAAACACCAGTGGAGATAAAATCAGTCATTTGCTGGTATTAGAAATATGCAGGTGTGATTTGGACTGTAAATATGGAAAAATAGCTCGCTCATCCTGGCTTTCAACAATTCTTTTAAAGGCTGTTAAAATGGTATTCTTTGATGCTATGAGCCCCTTCAAGAAATACCCCATCATGAATGAAAACATACAATATCTTTATTACTCATTTACATAGATTTTCATTTGATAAGGTGATGAAACACCAATGGGAGAAAGGAGTAACCTAAAATAATTGCTTCCTCTTTGATTATTTTATTTTTTCTTTTTAAAGGTTCTCCACAACCCCTTGAAATGGTTGCACACAGTATTATTTCTCAAAAGCAAATATTCAGCTGATTGCAGCCTCCTTACACTATTCAGGTGATGGGGCTGCAGATTCCACCAGGGACCATTTTAGGCACCATTTCACATTTTTTCTTTTCCTTTTTGTTGATTCAGTAAGTAAAGTTCTTTTGTTGTTCTTCTCTGGGCTCTAGGCTGGTACTTTAACTAATTTCTAGTTCCATGCATGGACCTTATAGGCTACATTGATTATGTTGTTAGGTGTGCTACATTTTTCCTTATGCTCCTATATATTTACTCTGAAGTCCAAAGGAAGGAGAGCAGGGAAAAAGAAGCACACCTAACAAGATCAAATTGGCTTGTGGACAGTTCCATCTGTTCATGCTACATAAGCCATCAATGAAGCTATTTGGTTGACAGCACTAGTTTTTTCTATGGACTTCGCTGTTTCTGTAGGGGGGTCAAAATGAGAATTAATGCAATCTGGTGGTTTTTCCTTTCTTGTCCTTTCTTTTTCTTCCCCAGCAAGAAGAATCTGATATTGGTCTATCAGGAGGTAATGGTCAACTCCTGACTCTTGGTTTGGGATTGTTAGCCACAGCAATAGCAGCTACTTATGTGACGCGGCTTGCAAAGGTATTGCTACTTTGTTTCCATCCAGCTTTTGAAAGAAATTTTCCTTTTCTTGATTGATGATATGAGGTGGCTCAACAGCCTGATGAAAAGTAAACTTTTATCGTTGAATGCATACTTTTTCCCGCTGTTTGCACATTGAATATATAGCATTGCTTATTGTTCATAAATTTTTCTTTTATGCTCTTGAGCATCTCTTATGCTTATGATGATTGTTGCTTTCTTGCTAATATTTAATGGCACTGCTATTGATTATTGCCGTTTTTAACTT
Source organism: Lumnitzera littorea (assembly GCA_024138015.1). NCBI lineage: Eukaryota > Viridiplantae > Streptophyta > Magnoliopsida > Myrtales > Combretaceae > Lumnitzera > Lumnitzera littorea. Next base: position 54,560,994 of record JAMXBB010000011.1, read on the forward strand.
GTGAATAGGTTGCAAGCATCTCTATTTCTATCAAACTGTTGCAGTAAACATTTGTATTTTCTGTTGTTTTCAGGATGCCGTAAAAGATATCGAATAAATGGAAGAGCATAGATTTGCTGTGATTTAAGCAGATACCAATACACGTGAATGCTGTAAAACTTGTAGATGCTTCAAATTGTAAAGTAAAAAGGTGTAATTCAATAAAATCTAATAGGTCATCTTTCTCTGTTTCTTGATCTTGAATTGTTATATTGAACCTGCACTTTTAGAAAGCAAGTATAGTTCGATTCATCTCTCTCTTACTTGTGAATGATTTTAGAAAATGCTGCTCAACAACTTGGAACAATTCTGTGGTTACACTAAGTAAATAAGAGAAATTTCCATTTGGTAAAAGTAGGCTCAGCTGTTGTAATCTGAGTTTTATTGTCATGTTTAAAACCATTTTTGGTGTGTTACAAATGGACTGAATTACGATTTCTAAGACTCGAACTATTACACAAAAGGAATGGGAATTTTTCTTTTCTTGATTTTGTTTCGAATTCTTTATGTTGTTTGACAAAACCTGACAAAGAGTCATACTTTGGATATGGGTGATTTGACCTTAGGCATGGAATGGTTAGTTGACTGATGCGTTACAATCTTAGCCTCCTTGTTTCATTATCTTTTCATATTCTTGTATTTTCATCCCTCTTTGATATTAGTTGCTTATATATCATCCTCAGAGTTTGATATGTCTCTTTTACATAATCTATCTACATATAGTATTTTGAAGCACTTTGGGAATTTTGTGAGGTCCTAGTATGTTTGTAACCAATGTTACATTGTTAGTGCATTCCCAGTGCTATTTGTCCATGCTTGTCTTTCCCTCACATTAAGTTGATTTCTTTGTGTGATCTTTTCTCTCGCATTTTAATTTCCTTTGCTTGGTTTTTTTGTTCTTCTAACGTTGCCGCTGCATTAACAATATTATTAAGAAAAATGCTAGAACCTAAGAAATGTCTACATGAGACATCACATAGATCACACCATACCCTATCATCTCTTTGTAGAGATCATGCCATGTTTTAAGAAATCCTCCTTTAGTATACTCGATATAACTTATGATGTAGAATTCCTCTATAATAAATTAACTGAATCATGGAGGGTCCTAGATTGGCAATAGCTAAAGCCATGACCTTATTATCGAATAAACTAAATGTCATTTTACTGTAATAGATGCGTAATAGAATTTCAATTTATTATAAACAGATGTAATGACTTACTGTGTTGCTTACTTGGATTCAAAAAATAATGACCATGCATTTTCTGAAACCTTAACTCCTATATCCAACCTAAACCCCAGTCTCCGTCTTAACAGACAATTGGACCAAAGCAACCTAAACTCTTCCCGTTGAATAAAGGATCCAACCTAAGTTAACCAAGGTGGATCAAACCTTCATGTAAATCTAGCTGATGTCTTCAGTTGGTGAGTTGGCTGTTGTGGATCTGGTCGAATGTGCCCATGGTTATGGCAGGTGACGTATGGATGAGTGAGATTGAGACAGAAGTGACAAAGATAGGTTGTGATGCCATAGGCTGTGTTTTGAAAGGTTGGGGTGAAGCAAGTCATGAGTTGGCTTAATTGGTATCTAGGTTCCTCTTTGCAGTCAAGGATTAATTAGGGCTATTGTAGTCGATGCTTACTAGTTTGTTTGGTGGGTCAAACATCATTGGTTGGAGAAGAAGGGCAGGGTGAAGCAGGTCGCATGGGTCATGAGTTAGGATAGCAAGCTGATATTTGGTTGTTGCAAGTGGCTTAGATTGCTATAGGAGAAGTAGGTCACCTTCGTAGTCAATGTTAGTGGGTGTTGTACGGTTGGAAAAGGGAGAGGATTCCGATAGTTGTGGTCAATTATGTGTCAATAGTTAATCCGAGCGATGTTTGTGGTGGTCGTATGTCTAACTTGTGGTTGTGTGGCTAAGTCTCCAAGAACCAAGGGCAGATGGGAAGTGTGGAAAGAAATAGATGATAAATAGCCATTCAGAAGGTATTTGTGATGAATAGTTATCATTGTTTCGGAGGATTTTTCCATCTTGGTGAACTGCTATTTATTCTTAAGTAAACAAAGTAAATAACGTGTTTTAGGGAATAGGAGGGTGATGGAAATACCATTTCCCCTCTATTTGGTGAAATGCATGAATAAACCATATTACCATTTACTTAGGGGTTGGAGTTTTCGTGCACTGCAAGCTATTTATTTCCATTGGAAGAAACACTATGAAGTTGGTGGATTTAAAGAAAGGTCCATATTAAAGGTATATAAATGGGTTTTGGTACGTAGATCGATCTATTTAATTTATTTTTTAAATGAGTTTAGAGTCAGTTTTTTTTACCTGTTGAAAAAGCAGCTTAAATAAATCCAGTCGTTTAACCTACGAGCTAAACTGAGCCAGTTTGAGTTGACTTATTTAACACATTTATACTTTTAGTATGTAGATTAGCTCTTTTAACTTGTTTTTTAAACATGTTAGAGTTGAGTTTTTTAACCAGTTTAAACAGTAAACCAAATAAAGCCAACTCGTTTAACCAGCAGGTCAAAGTGAGATAAATCAAATTAGCCTGTTTAATCCACTTATATACCTCTAGTCCATGTATAGGCATCTATATCCATTTGAATCCTCATTTTAGTGTAATTTTAATTTTATTGAAAATGACCCTTTTATATAGCTATAACTCTTTTTGTATATGCTCTTTGTTCTTTTCATTTTTCTTTTTTACTTTATAATTGATTTTTTTTTATTAGGTGCATAATCAACGGCTATTTTTTTCTTACTTTTAGATACTTATAGTATAGTTACATCATTGTCTAGTATAAAACCCATAAAATAAGCATGATAAAGATTCATGTAGCATTTGGTTACAAAAACTAAATAACACAAGAATAAGGAGGATTGGATAGTATAAATTTATTGTACCATATTTTGTTTGTATAATACTGAATACAAAATTTTGAAAGATAAAAAAAATATATAAAAAAAAGGATTTGTGGAATAAATATTATATTTAGGGGTCGTACAGGCGCCTCTTAGAAAGGTACCTTCGGTTTGTGTTAATTTTGTACTAAAGACGCCTTGTTAAAAGGTACCTTTCTGAAAGGGGCCTTCAATTATAATAAAATACACACAAAATAAATAAAGCAAATAACCCCTTACATGTACAAAACAAAGTAAAAGCAGGAATAACAATACTACTAAAACCCTAAAACTTTAAATTTAAGCCATCTCTCAAACTCCTAAGACATAGCTATAGCATGTGATGGTATTTGTTACTCAACATCCAATTCACTCCACAATGGCCTAAATCATTCATTATTACGATAATACAAAAAGTGGAACGTAAGGCGTATAGCTCATTGAAACCATTACAAATAAGTTAAACTGATATGAAGTTCTATATAAACATAAATGTCATGAAGTATAATTTGTAAGAAATACAATCTCATCATCTCCTAGTCTTAATGAACACTTGAGACACTCTGGACACAATACTCTCACTGCATCTCCTCTCCTCAGAAACAAGAGGAACCTGAGACTCATAAGTCTCTAGCAGTTGTTGAGGTAGATTTGAAAACTATATGTTATCGATAGTAACCACTTAGGAAGAACTTTCACCTTGGGAACTGATGGACTTCCTTCCTCTCTTAATTGGTGTTGATGGTGTGAAAGGGGGTTCGTCTTGAAAACCTAAAGTTGAGGTCTCAAACATACTCTCTCAATGCATACCCTTGGACGACCCTTCTAAAGGGGTTAGAGTTGTATTGTCATTGCCACAATGGTCCTGTACCCTAATATACTTAACTCCTTTCGTTCGTGTCCGTTTGCTTCGTTTAGGGGGGTTTAGAGGGTTGAACTCCACCTAGGTATCCTTGTTTGGTTCGTCCGCCTAAACTTGAGCCACATGGGGAAGGGAGAGAATGATTGGGAGATAGTTGCATAGTAACTAAATCCTACGCTCGGTCGATGATCGGGTTGCTTGTAGTCGACCCCATCGAAAAAAATCTTAATCTATTGAAACTCTTCAACTTATAAAAGATAAGATATTTAAGACATCGCATAATAATGAAAGTAGGAAAAAGTAGTCATAATTGAAAGTAGTTTTACCAATTGCCTAAGCAATGCTCCAGTCTGGCCAATGTACCATCGAGTGATCCTCTTATAATATTGTTGGTACCTACGCTCCACACTTCTAGGTCCATCGATCTGGATGACCCAAAAGTAGCAATCATTGCATGTGGTAATGTGGGGAAGATGCTGTGTAATCCAATGCACATCCATCCTCCTATATAAGTCGATGTGATGCAACGAATCCTCCTTATTGCATCTTGGTGGAACTCTCTGTGATCTACAAAATTGCTTAATGGCTCGCTCAAAAAGTGTTACTCAATAATGTAGAAGCATACGAGTGGCACTTGAGCTCCTTAGATGTGTTAGCCACTATAGTAGAATTGAGGTAACATCTTCAAAAGCTCGTCCAAATATGGTTATCAAATTACCTGGAAGAAGTGTTTGTTATAATTACTATAATGATAATATGGTGAAAGAGCTAATAATTAAACTGCACGTAAAATAAGTACCTGATCAGGGCTCTATCTATCAAAGGCATCGTAGTATGCTGTTATGACATAGGAAGTATATATCTTCATGTCGCGATTAGTTATCTACCTAGTAGCCAACGGTCTCTCGTTGTCTACTATCATTCCATGCTTGGGGATAGGAGCTATGTGTGGGAACCTATTATACGCCCATACCTCAAGGAGAATTGTTACACTTCCCATCTTATGGTTAGTCTCTAACAAGGAACCAAATAACTACCTGTGTAGCCATGCGAGGCACATAGATCCCCAATTATATTACCCAGTTCTCTCGAAATCATCTAATAAAGGTAGGAACATGGCATGCACTAGGTTGTTGGATTTTTTGGGGAACACAAACCCCCTTAGCATTTGCAACATGTAAGCTTTAGTATGCCATTTAAACTACTCATCATCTACCCACTTAGGTAGGCAAGGAAAGTAGTTGCTAGCTAGCCCATACGTAAGCGCCTTCCTCACCCACCAACAGTATCTTCCAAAACTACTCTAAGGCAAGTATCACATACCTATGGCTACGTCTTGTACGTGTTCCCTGTCACCGATAATCTATCGACTCTAAAGTCCAATTGAACCTCTACATTCTGGAGTATAATCGTCATCTCTTCATGGGCCATGTGGAAAGTATGGGTCTCCCTCCTCTACCTCCTCACCAGTGTTGTGATTAAGTGGTGATCCAGCTAGATGTATGGCAGACAGCTCAAGCCTATGAAGTAAGCTTGATCAAGGTAAGGCAACATGCGGTCGTCCAGCAGGATCTTGCTGGCTTCACTTGAGTGTCCTCTTCTGTTATTGTATATGTAAAGCCTCTATGCCCTGCTAGGGATACTAGTAAGTATGTTACGATTAAGTGGAGTAATTTATGTTTGAAAGAAAAGTAGGTTCTCTTACATGTCCTATCCATATGCATCTAGACCTATGCCTATCTTGTCTAGTGAGAATGCATCCATCAATTGGTCCAGGCTCCATTTAGCCTACAAAAGCTTCAAACAACATGGTTAATACAGTGAACTTACGGAATACTATACCGTCATTTAATAAACAAATCAAACCAAGTATAAGCCAGTACAACTGGTTATAATTACCCCATTGATTCTCATGGAGACACCTTCTTCTGTTGTGTCCCTTTCTCCTACATAATGTGCAAGTCATTCTATCTAGTTGGTCTTTAACATCTATCTCCATATGGAAACAATTAGTCTTGGGCTTACCATTCTTTTGCTCTAACGATAGCTCCAGTCATACTTTCTAAAGGAATGGAATGATTAGCCAAGTTAACTCATCACCGATTGCAAAGAAGTAGGCTATATACATTTGAACTTGATACGCGGATTTATACCAATCCCCGATATTGGATATTATGTTGAAGTGCTCAAAACCGACAACAGTAATGGCATGTGAATAGAGAATCCTATATATCTATCACTTGTTGCATGTACACATGTGCTTGTTGAAGTTTACTGTCTGTGCGAGCCCACATACCTTCATCCCATTCCTGATATGCTTGCTTCCAATCTCAACCTCATAAATTTTGCTATATTGGCTAAAATGAACTACTTTGTGCGAACTTGCCTGCTTAACCCACTCTTCTAACATCTCTGTCGCATATTTGGTGTATACTTGGTTTGCACACACCAACTTAAGCACCTCATCATGTCTCTTATCCTAATGGAATACATAATTGTGGAAGATCTTCCTTACAAGCAATGTTATCGAAAGACCACAGGTGTGCCCGAACTATACACTTTGACAAGGTTGACATCATATATTGAAACCGATAACCCCCATCATGTGCAAGCGTCTACTATTGCATGGGTAGAGGAAAAAACCAATCAAGTGCACCAGGCTTGATACTATGCACTTTCTCCAAGCATTTTTCAAATTTTTGGGGCTAAGCTTATACAATTGCAAAGGTTGCCCACTTCTTGCACAGCTGCAAAGGTCGCTCACTTCTTGTACGACTAGCTTGCAATATGTCGAATGCACTACCACCATACGGTAGAAGGATGTTTTCAACCGTTATCCACTTTATCTAATGTTAAGTGAATCCTTACCCCTCTATCATATATCATACAGATGGATTCATGGCTAGCCCTATTGATGGGAATCAGATTATTGGGTCTTTAACTTGCAATCGAGCCTGAGGATTAGAGGGATTGGCGAAGCAAATCCTTTTACTCCAGTCAACTCTTGCCGATGTCGAGTTACTCCTTACTACCAATTAACTCTCTATGTCATGCTAAGTGATTGCATATCTCTCGAAAATTATGTGTCGATTAGAGGAATGCCCTAACAACAATCAAACTTTGCACACTAACTCGGTCTTGTTCGACTCGGACACTTGCTTGGCATCATTACTACTGAGAGGCGAAGAGACTTGTCATGAACGAATACTCGAGCATTTTTGTTCGGACTAACCTAAGCTTACTTAGCTGCCCAAGTAAATCATATTGTTTTATCTGCATCTTCTAATGGCATCACTGATGCATCGCTGCCACGTGTCAAGGACCATATGGAGAATCTGCTACACTAATCATTATTATTCTTGAATATTCATTTTTACCCATTTATATTCTTTGTACATTACTTCTTTAGGACAATACTCTTTTTTGTTTTTTTTTTTCATTTTTAAGTAAGTTGCCCTAATTTCTCAAGCATATATACCTCTTATACATGTAGATAAAAACATTAGATTATCATTAATATACTGGATATTTTCCTTTCGTAAACGTTGTTTGTTTACTCTCATTTCACTCTTATCCTTATCCTTAAGCAAAACTAGGTGGTGAGTAACTTTATCGAACTAACTTGTGCATCATATCGAGCTATGCTGTGAATCCTCGGAAGTTCTATTGATACATCATATCTTTTGGAGTTATTTGTGGGTTTTGCTTACTTTTCCCCCATTTCTGTCCTTTCCATGTGTTTCCTATCACCCTTTTCAAGCTTTCGGCAAACTTAGACCCATCCTTACGACCGGCCTTATCTATTCTTGGCTACAGTACGCATCATATTGGTATTAAAGTAGAGATTTCGTTTGGTTAGGTTATGTTTGAGGATTTGGAAAGTAGTTCCTATTTTCTTAGGGTGTAGTAGTTGTAGATAAGGACTGTTGAAGTAGTTTAAACAAGCGATAGGTTATAGTAGCTTGTTTTCAAAGTTCTTTGTTTTTACCTTGTTTCAAGCTTATGAAAACAGAAAAACTTTTTATGTTCATTTAGTTGATGTATTTGTTAGTCATTAAGTTTCTAGTTTGAAGAGAGTATGTATGGTGTGATTTAGAGGGATAGTGTCAACCATGTTGCCGAAGTAACAATAGTGGTATTATTCATAATGGCCAACAATCCCAAGGTAATCCAAGAAGCACGGATGAGAGACTTGATGAGATGGCTAACCTCCTTATAGATTTAACGCGAGCTGTTCATGCATTGGCTTATAGACCTGTTGAAGCCACACATAACACTCTACAAGTTGCTTGACCTGCTAGAGGTCAGAATCTAGCTTAACAAGTTTGAAGTGAAGGAATAGGCGGATGAGTGAGAAGAAGAATTGACTTGGGAGAAATGGACGACATTGAGGAAGAAGGGTACGAAGAAGAAGAAGAAGAAGAATGAGCTTGAGCACCTCGAGCGTCTGACGTTGTAAAGTTTTAGATTCCGAGCTTTAATAGTTTTGGAAGTGCAAATGATTACTTAGATTGGGAGTAGAAGGTGTTTGATTATTGCCAATATGAAGATTGCAAGAAAGTAAGAACTGCTATTGTTGAGTTTTTCAGATATACCGTCATGTAGTAGAAGAATTTCCAAGCCATGAGAAGATGAGAAGGTTATCGAGAGATTACTACCTGGCCTGAGATAAAGAGAATACTCCAAAACTGGTTTGTACCAAATACCTACATGTAAGACACTTTTACTTGGCTTCAAGAGTTGAGATAAGCAAGCCAAATTATTGATGAATATGTTCAAGAGTTCTAAATACTCATAATTCAATGTAAAGTAGAGGAACCATCAACGCGAATAGTCTCCAAGTTCCTTACTAAGTTAAGAAATGATATCCGAAACATCCTAGAACTCCAACAATTCACTACAATGGATGAGGCTATATGAATAGCCTAATGAGTAGAGAGGCAAAAAAGAAACATAATGCCAACTCGACCTTTAGCGAGCCAAACTGGTCATCCGAGATGACTGATCAAGGAAGTTATTGAGCTCAATCAAGTATCGAGCCCGCTCAAAAGGTAAATGTTCAAGTCAAATAAAAGGGTCAACCTGACGGTGACGTGTCGACCCAAACATACGAGAAATGATAGGGATTTAGAAGGAAAACGAGCTGGATCAAATATGTCAAATGCCAAGAGTTTAGACATATGATTGCTTAATGTCCAAACCGAAGAATTTTGGTCATCAAAGATGACATCTCAAAGCTTGAAGTGGATAGTACTAATGAAGAACCTGAGGAAAAGGGTATTTCCAAGAAAGAGACCACACAAGAGAATGAACTGATTGAAGAAGATGTATTTACTAAGAACTTGGATAAGTTTATCTTAGTTGTTCAACGTGCAATGAGTTTGGAGCCTTCATACGAAAAGGAGTAGAGGAAGAACTTGTTTCATATCACCTACAAGGTAAATCCTCAGCTATGCGCGCTAATTGTTGATAGTGGTAGTTATACCAATGTAGCATTAGCCGATCTGGTCATGAAGATGAAGTTGTTGACTATCACGCATTCGAAGCCGTATAAGTTGCATTGGCTGAATGAGAAGGGAGCACTACACTTCACTCAGCAAGTACTACTATTGATCGCAATTAGGAATTACTCCGACAAGATTTTTTGTGACATACTGTCCATGTGCACATCATACGTGTTATTAGGCTGACCATGACTTTATGATAGGAGAGTTATCCACGATGGATACATGAACACCTATGTGTTCAAGAAGGATGAAAGGAAGATTACATTGAACCTGATGCTGCTGAGTCAAGTTAGTAAATTGCAGGTAAAACTTGCTCAAGGATTGAAGAAGATTCTCATGATGAGTAGAGCTATGCTCAAGGAGGTTATTCAAGTTGATGCCAACCTTCATGTTGGTTAAGCAATTATTAGAGTTAAGGGAGTAAAGTGAACTACCCTTAGAAATAAGCGAGTTGCTGAATGAATACATCGACCTATTTCCTAAGTATTTGCCTAAGGAGTTACCTCTTATCCGAGGTATATCTGAGGTATAGAACATTGCATTGACTTGGTACCCAATGCCACCCTACCAAACAAAGCAGCTTATCAGATGAATCCCGAGCAAGCTTTTGAACTTCAACGGTAAGTTAATGAACTCTTAGAAAAGGGATATGTAAGGGAGAGTTAAAGTCCTTGTGTTGTGTCAACACTCCTAGTGCTAAAAAAGGATTATATCTAATGGATGTGTGTTGACAACCAAGCCGTAAACAAGATTACGGTCAAATATAGGTATTCTATCCTTAGGTTGGATGACATACTAGATAAATTGAGTGGAGCCAAGATTTTCAACAAAATTGATCTAAAGTCTGGATACCATCAAATTTACATGAGGTTAGGAGATGAGTGGAAAACTGTATTCAAAACTCGACATGGACTCTACAAGTGGATGGTAACGCCATTTAGTTTATTGAATGCCCCAAGCACTTTCATGCGATTGATGAATCATATGCCAAGAACTCTGATAGGGAAGTGTGTCGTAGTCTATTTTGACAACATCCTAATGTTTAGTACTGACATGTTAAGTAAGTACTATGAACATCTCCATACTATACTAGATGTCCTTTGAGCCGAGAGGTTATTTGGCAATCTTAAGAAATGTTGCTTTTGCTAGGAGGAAGTGTTGTTCCTAAGTTATGTAGTTAGTAGGAGAGGCTTACGAATGGATGATGAGAAGATTTAGGCAATTGTCGAATGGCCGACTTCAACCACTTGTATTAAGGTGAGAAGTTTTCGTGAACTGGTATCCTTTTATAGAAGACTTCTAAGGAATTTCAACACCTTAGCTATACCCCTTACTAAGCTGACAAAGAAGAACACCGAATTCAAATGAGGAGAGGAGCTTTGTTAAGGTAAAGGAAAGATTGACTTCCACACTTGTACTTGCTTTACTTGACTTCGAGAAGATATTTGAGTTAGAGTGTGACACGTCCGGCATTGGTATAAGCATTGTCCTAATGCAAGAAAGCCGATCAATCTCCTTCCACGATGAGAAGTTCAAGTGACTTCAACTAAACTACTCCGTATATGACAAATAACTCTTGGCTCTTATCTAAGCACTCTAAGTATGGCAGCATTATCTATTGCCAAGAAAGTTTGTCATTTATATCGACCGTGAGTCTCTAAGGTATCTTTAAAGTCAGACGAAGTTGTAAAAGTGATAGGCAAGATGTGTTGAATTCCTTGAGGGATTCAGTGTTGTGATAAAATACAAGGAAAGAGCAACATAGTTACAAATGCTCTTTCAAGAAGACATGTGCTCTTAATCAAATTGCAGACCGGATTGTTTGGATTTGCAAATATCAAAAGGAAATATTCCCAAGACCCACACTTCGGACCCATACTTGGGCAATGTACCGATATGAAGACAGTGGATGAGTATCATGTAGAAGATGGATACTTATTTCAATGAGGGAAATTGTGCATGCAACTTATTCATTAAGAGAGTTATTGATCAGGGAAGCTCACAAACATTTTGGTGAGAGAAGAACATATGAGTTGCTGAGTGGATGATTCTTTTAGCCAAGAATGAGGCGAGACGTGCACCGAATTGTTGAGGGCCGTGCTACATGTAAGAGGGCTAAGAGCCAAGTTGAATAAAGGAAAGCAATACCTTTGCTTGTCCCGATGAGATCATAGATTGAGTCAAGTATGAACTTTGTCCTTAGATTACCAAGAACAGCTCGAGACAAAGATTCTGTAATGGTTGTCATGAATAAATTCAATAAGATGGCACACTTTGTGCCTTACTCTAAGACTAATGATGATTTGGCTATTACTTCTCTTTTCTTGTAAGAGATTATTCGATTACACCATATGCCAAGAAGTGTAGTATCCCACAAAGATAAAAAATTTGAGATATTTCTAGATAACCTTATAGCATTGGATGGAGACCAAACTACTATTAAGTGCTTCTTGTCACCCTTAGATTGATGGCCAAACAAAGGTAGTTAATCGTACTTTGGGATCATTGCTCCAAGCTACAATGGGTAAGAACTTAGCTGATTAGGACATTTGTTTGCCCGTGGTTGAATTCGCTTACAACCGAACAATGCATGACACCACCAAGCAGATGCCCTTTAAAGTTGTCTATGGTTTTAATTATGAGTTGCCCCTCGATCATACCCTTGTACCTGTATTCGAGCAAGAAGACCCTGATGCAAGAACTCGAGCACAATCCCTGCAACATATTTACGACAAATTTACTCCTTAAATTGACCAAGCTCCCAAAAGGATGCGAAAGAAAGTCAAGGGAAGGATGACGAAACAATTTTAGCTTGGAGACTTGTATGGCTAGACCTGAGCAAGAAAAGGTTTCAAAGCAAGAGGAGAAACAAGCTATTTGCACGAGTTAAAGGACTTTTCAAAATCCTCTAGAAGATCAACGACAATGCCTATAGATTGGAGTTGCTTAAAGGATGTAGGGTTTCGGACACCTTCAACATTCTCGACCTCAGTTCATATCATCCTGATGAAGAATTGAACAAAGACTAGTCAAATTTCATTCTAAATCCAAATCAACCCAAAGGGAATGATAGGAATCAGGCTATTGGGCCTTTAACGTGCAGTCAAGCTCGATGACTAGAGGGATTAGAGAGGCAAATATGCCTGCTTTAGCTGACTCTTACTGAGGTTGAGTTACTTTTTGTTGCCGATCAACTCTTTATGCTGTGTAAAGTGATTGTATATCTCTTGAAAATTATGTGCCAACTAGAGGAATGTCCTGACAATAGCTATACTCCACACACCAGCTCAATCTTATCCGACCCAAATGCTTGCTTGACATCATTACTACCGAGAGGCCTAGAGACCTATCTTACACGAATACTTAGCCACTCCTGATCAGACAAGCCCAAACATGCTTGAAACCCTTGTCGGTTGTCTAAATAGATCGTATTGTTTTATCTGCATCTTCCAACGGTGTCACCAATGCATCACTGCCACGTGTCCAAGACCACGTGAAGAATTTACTACACTAATCATGTTTATTCTTGAATATTTATTTTTATCTTTTTGTATTCTTTGTATATTACTTATTTGGGACAATACCTTTTTTTGTTTTTTCCATTTTTAGATAAATTGCCCTAATTTCTCGAGTATAAATACCCTTTATACATGTAACAAAAAACATCAAATTATCATTAATACACTGGATATTTTTCTTTCGTAAACATTATTTGTTTACTCTCGCTTCACTCTTATCTTAACCCTTAGGTAAGATTAGGTGGCAAATAACCTTATCAGATCAACTTATGCATTATATTAAGCTGTGACGTAAGTCCTCAAAAATTCCATTAGTGCATTATATCTTTTGAAACTGTTCGTGGGTCTTACTTACTTTTCCCTCATTTCTGTCCTTTCCACATATTTCCCATCACCCTTTCAAGATTTTGACAAGTTTGAACCTATCCCTACGACTAGCCTTGTCTGCTCTTGGCCACGATATGCATCACCTATCCTCACAAACGTACTACCTCAGGTTCCTAAGAAACCATGCCCATTCATTGATAGTCTCACCATTAACCAGTACAAAAGCAAGCAAAACTATGTGATTCACCTCATCCAAACCAGTGGTGACCAATAACTTATGGTAATACTTTCTATCTAAGAACATCCATCAATACCTACTACAAACCTACAATGATTCCATGCCTCTATGCATGGGCTGAATGACCACCATACCCACTTTAAACTTAAACTCAAAGTGTACAAGTATAAATCAAGCATTTCCGGTTGGAAATTTCAGATGGTGGGTACCCTAAGCATAATAAGAGGTACAAGAGGCATCTCATTACCATCATACCCATCCCCCTTGTCTTCCTTAGGCTTGTAATCATCATTGTCATTATCTTTAAGTAAGCCTCTTATTCGTTGAATTGCGCGATCATGTGAAACTTCTTTCTACAAAATTGATCCTACAGCTTCATCCACCACATTATCATCGTTTTACATGGGCGTAGACATGGGTAATGGCTTATATGCCATTTGTTCATTCTCCTGCACTAATGCTACCCCTTCGTTCTCTTCCACCAAAGTCACATACATTTCCTATTCTTGGGGGGGGGGGGGGTTTGTGTCATGGGGTGGGGGCTCCTTCTGCTCCTCTAATCCTAACATACAATTGGTAGATATGGGTCTGTCCGAATGTCCCTACCATCTCAAAGAGATTTTCGATGTTATGATCGTTCTTGATGGCAACAAGTGAATAATTAATGACACCTAAGTAAGCATTTGAATGTTTGTACAAAATCTTAACCCCCAGCACTTGGATCTACTCTAATACCTCGACAAATCTTTTTAAAGTGATCGATGAAATTTGCATTACTTCTCAACTCCAACAACTTCATCAAGTCACTATTGTATTCCAATCTCGAACTTTCCCTTAAAATGTTTCCATGGCTAAAAATCATAAATTTCACAATGCTCACCATTTTCAGCTTATTCACAAGGTAATTATTGTTTCAATTAGCATATAATTAATGCTGAGCCGTTCAATGAGACCACATGCTTTATCTTAATTCCTAAACTACATAACCCTCAAATGGACATTTTATCGAATACTTAGCGTACACATTTCATAATAATAAAACTACAATTTCGTAAAACAAAATCTATATGCCTATACACAAATCCTTTACATATATTGCTAAAATACAATATAGAATATATATCGGTATGCAAGCACAACAATTACACATGCTAGATAAGTAAAATAAACACATATTTAAAACTAGGGTTTTACATGGGAAATTATCAAAAACAAGTATAAATGATGCATGAAATTTGTTAAATTTACATAGATTAAGTATTTAGGATGTTTACCTTTATTTGTTGGAGAAGTTTTTGCAAAAAAAAAAAAGGGATTTGAGTGAATGGATTTGGAGAGGAGTGGGTTTTTGATTGCGTATATTTTGTTTATATGTATAGTGAAGGCGCCTTTTAGAAAAATGTCTTCATTTATAAAATTTTTTGTTTAATTCATTATCATAAAAATTATATAACCAAATGTTACATTAATATTAGAATCAACACAAGATCTTTTTCCTAATTCTATTCATTGGTTGGAATAGTTTCTTTCATATAAGGTATTGGAGAAAATGCTTTAAATATATTTTTTCTGTGAATATTTAAGTGATTTAAGAACCATTTGTATGTAAGTGATGGCGGGACCCATATGTGCATCCTACTTTGCTTTATATGTGTATGGTGTATTTACTTAGGAAGAATTATTATTCCATTTCCTCCTTTTTATCAATTGAATATTTATTATTATATTCACCTGCATTTTAGACATGTAATGACTATTTAATAATAAATCTTTATTATGAAAAACATTAAATAGGGTAATCCTAGCTCTATGAGTCATTATTACATGGCTATTTATGAGCTTCTTCTACTATTACACTTAAAGTAATACATATACAATATACTATTACGATGTGCATAAATAATTTATCAAGAATATAATGAATAAACATATCATTAAATAATAGGGAGAATTACCTCAAAGAGTATCAGCATTTATGGGTAAATTCTAATAGGAAACCAATATTTTAAAAAGTTTAAATAAGGAAGCAACATTTCATTGAAAGGTAAAAATAAAAGATTACTATTATAATACCATTAATTTCATTTGACGTGATCATTAAGTGATACATGACACCTACTTGGCTCGTTCATATCATATGTGTGGCATTTACATGTATATTTAAATAATAAGTAAATAGAAAAAACTAAAAAAATATTTTGAGAAGACAATGGAATCAGATTGTATCAAGTACGTGAGGCATTATCACCTGTATCAAGTACATGCTAATAAAATCAATGCTCCTCCCCAAGAATTGCAGGTGTTGTCGACTCCTTAGCCTTTCTTAATGTAGGGGATAGATATGATTGGTCCAATTTCGCCAACGACTTCAAATAGGTATAGATTTATTTTAGTCGCAATCGATTATTTTACTAAGTGGGTAGAAGCAACGTCGTATGCTACGGTAACCAAACGAGTGGTAACGGGTTCCCGAAAAAAGATATCATTGCAAGATATGGTATACCTGAGTCTATTATTACAAATAATGAGTTGAATTTAAACAACAAGCTGATGGCTGAAGCATGCAACTAATTTAAGATCAATCATAAAAATTCAACTTTGTATCGACCTCAGATAAATGGGGGATAGTTGAAGCCGCTAATAAGAATATCAAGAGAATCATTAAGAAGATGGCAATCACTTATAAAGATTGGCATGAGATGCTTCCCTTTGCTCCATGACTTATAGAACCTCAGGTAGAACCTCTACAAGTGCAATACCTTATTCATTGGTATATGGAACTAAAGTGGTGCTATCTGTAGAAGTAGAAATACCTTCTAACTAAGTGTTGGCAGAAACTCAGCTCAATGAAGTAGAGTGGGTAAAGAAGCGAATGGAGCATTTGAACCTTTTAGATGAAAGGAGGCTTGTTGTGATATGTCTTGGTCAATGCTACTAATAGAGAATGATTCGAGCTTTTAACAAGAAAGTATGCCCAAGGTACTTCAAGGAAGGAGACTTGGTGTTAATGAAAGTATTACCGAATGTAAAAGACCCTAGGGGCAAGTTTGTTTCGAATTATGAAGGCCCTTATGTGGTGAAAAGGGTATTATCTAGAGGTGCATTAGTGTTAACAGAAATGGATGGCTCAGAGTAAAGGGGACCTGTGAATTTAGATGCAATCAAGTTGTATCATCCATGAAAACTAAGTTCAATAAAGATTCCTATTTTTCTTAAGAAATATTTGTGGTTAATCTTTCATCGTTTACAAGTAAAGTTGATATCTGTAAATGTTCTCGAATTTGGATGGTTCTTGACTGACAAACACTTCACCAATAAACACTTGTATATCATATCTCTTAGCCTCATATACTTAAACACCAAACACTTACCAATGAATTTGGGTCACGAAATAAATTGAAATTGAATATTATTAATGATTTAATCTAACTTTTCAAAAAGAGATTTATATTTCAACAATCATAGAGAAGGTAGAAATTGAGATTTAATGACGACAAAAGCAGAATCAAGACATGAGCATGGAATAGTTAAGCAAAAGGTTTCAATCATGAAGAAGACCTTATTCTAAGATTAAAAAGAGAAAAGAAAGGAAAAACAAAAAAACAAAAAAGAGAAGAAAGAAAGAAAAAGAAAATGCCTTAGTGATATTCTACCAATTAAATGAGTGAATATCGGGAGTCGACATGAGGTAGGCCGATTGGTTGGTATCTGCGAAATTCTCTATTCCCAGGTAAAATTATCATAAAAGTCCTTGAAAGAGATATTTAAGAAAATTAAAGAGTTTTTTTTTTACCTAGGAATAGAGAATTTTGCAGATCTCGAAGAGATATATCCTTTTCGGATTATTCACCAAACCAAAATAAATCTAAAAAAGATCTATCCCTATTCTCTTCGAATTATCCACCAAACCAAAACAAGTTTTTTTTTTTTTTTTAAATCTCAAAGAGATCTATCCTCTTTGGATTATCGACCAAACCAAAACAAGTTTTTTTGAAATCTCGAAGAAATCTATCCTTTTCGAATTATTCACCAAACTAAAACAAGTTTTTTTTTTTTTTTTGAAATCTCAAAGAGATATATCCTCTTTGAATTATCTACCAAACCAAAATAAGTTAATTTGATCCCTAGTGGTTTTTGCCCTATCCTTCCAAGATAGGTTCTTCTTAAATTTTTGCCTTATCCTTTCAAGATAAGCTCCTCTTAAATTTTTGTCCTATCCTTTCAAGATAGCCCCCTTAAATCTTTTGCTCTATTCTTTCAAGATAAACACCCCAATTCCTTTACCTTATCCTTTTAAGATAGCCCTCTAACCTTAATTCTATTCCTTTACTCCTTCCTTTCAAAATGGGTTTCCCATTCCCTTTGCCCCGTCCTTTCAAGATAAGCTATATTATTCTTTACATCAACCTTTCAAGTCGGTATCTCTCATTAAGATAAAATACAGTTTACTTAATCAGTTCAATGTAGGGTTTAGTAAAAATAGGTCTCTCTATTGTCTTTGTAACGACGTTCTAATTGAACTTCACTACAAAGAGGGGCAGTTGTAAATACCTCATTTTTGCCATTTTTTTTTAGTAGTTTTGTTGAGCCAAAAATATAAATAAAATTAAATTAAATTATAATTAAAAAATAATAAAAATAAAGTACGAGTCAAGTTATATTGAGTCAAGTCATATCGAGTCGAGTTGAGTCGTTTTGGAATTAGATAATGATGAGTTCTCAATTTAATAAATTTTAAGTCATTAAAAGATAGGGCTTCATTAAAATATTTTGGTCCAGTCTGATATAAAGAGGATTTTTTATCTAATTTTTATTGGGTTAGAATAGATTTAGGATTTAGTAAGTGGGTTTTTGGTCTAAATTAAATTGGATTGAATCAGGCTTGGAAAATAGTAAGCCTAAATTAAGTAGGGTTTTTAGAAGCTAAGTTGAATCTTCAAAAAATCATTATTGTATCTTCCATATTTGAGTTTATGATCATATCTTTCGATATGAAAGATTCAATTGTAGATATTATAAATAGGAAGTCGATAGTAGAGTTTAGGAGTTTTTTCACAATCCCTACATTGCACGAAAACACAAGTCTATAACCTAACACACAATCTACGCCGACAACCTAAATACACTAGCACTTCATAACATCCTGCTACTGTACGTCCAACAAACACCGAACTGCACAGTATACCGCACTCCGTGCCTCAATACCCTGACATTATCACTCATACTTCACTTGCCCACTATACATGCTCGAACACTCACTATCCTTTACCACATAGCATGCTCTCACAGCTACACAGCTCTCCCACACCACACAGGCCTTGATACACCACAGTCGCACAACCACAACACCTACACTACCTCACAGCCGTACAACCCATGCATTGCATTCACCATTTACATTCACCAACGCACTACACACACACAAATAAACACTCAAAACACTACATGCACACCGAAGTCTATACACAGCAACACCACTTCACTATGCAACACTTTCACTATTTACACAGCAGTAGAATACTGAGCCACTACACTGACACACACGATCTCACTTGTGACCAAGTAAAGGCAGCAATGGTCCACCCACGATCACACCTGTGACTAAGTGTAGACAACAACAATCCACCCCACGATCATGCCCGTGACCAACTGAAGGCAGCAAAGATCCACCCCTCGATTACGTAATAACCAAGAGAAGGCAACAACAATCCACCCCTCGATCACGCCCATGAGAGTTAAAAGTCAATGACTACGCAACTCAACCCAATTACATAATAAAAATTATTATTTTATTATTTAGTTAATTAATTATTCTTACTAATTTTTTTTAGTGCAATTTTTTTTTATTATTATTTTTGTCATATTGTTTGCTATTTTTTAGATAATTGTTAATTCCTAATAAATTTAGTTAGGTTGCATTTTTTAGGAAAACCGCGTATCTTTTCTTGGAAATCTGTATCTTCGAAGAAAATACGTATCTTAACATATATTACATAAAAGGTTTAGAAAAGATATCTTTTGACACATAGTGAATTCTTTTTTAAAAAAAAAACTCTTATTAGGAGATTTCAAAATATTTAGTTAATTAGAGTTTTCTTAAATTCGTAAAATTAGATTTTTTTAGGTTTTTTTAAAATAATAACTGGTTAAATAAACGTAAATCTAACTCAATTTTCAAAATAAAAAAATCCACCCACTAAATATTTTATAAGAAAAATAGAATTATGTTGGTTTGATCCCAATTAGCAGATGTATAGACACTTTCGGGACAACCGTATAAAAGTAAAAAAAAATTTCCTTTTTTTTTGAAAAATTCATAATAAAAAGTTTACTTTAGTTATCCTTTACATATTTGTATATATTTTAGTATTTTTAGGAAAAATATAAAAACAAAGCCCATTAGTTTTTTTTTTTACATGGTGACTTAATTTTAATAAATTAGCCTCCGAACTCAATTTTTCTTGTTATTTTTCTAAAAATTATTTTCTTAGAAAATCTGCAGATTAGTAGCCAAATTAAGGTTTTTCCCACTTGAAAACCCTAATTTCTTTTTTTATCAGTATAATTAATTGGCGACTTCAATTTTTCAAAATAATTTTTTTGAAAACATTTTTTAAAGAAAAATGTTTTCTTAATTTTATGTCAAGTAATCTATATTAAGCGAACTAGGTTTAATATGTATTAAGTTAAAGAAAACCAAAATAAGGAATACTGAGCTATTGCCCTAACACATATGATCACGTCTGTAACCAAGTGAAAATAGTAACGATCTACCCCTTGATCATGCTTGTAACCAAGAGAAGGCAGTAACAATCCACTCCCTCTTTGTAGCGAAGTTCAATTAGAACTTCGCTACAAAGACAAAGGAGATACCTAATTTTTGCCTGACCTTACTTTGAATTAAATGAGGATCACTGACTTAAATAGTTAGTTGAGCTGTGTTTTATCCTGAAGAAGGATATCGACTTGAAAAGTCAATGTAAAGAATAAACTACCAGCCTTGAAAGGATGAGGCAAATGAATGGGAAACCCATCTTAAAAGGATGATGTGAAGAAATAGGAAGTCCATTTTGCAAAGACTAGGGTGCCTATGCTAAAGATCTAGAGTGATTAGGAGGCCCATCTTGAAAGAGAGGACAAAAAAGAGAACCTGTCTTAAAAGACTAGGATAAAAGATAAGGGCCTATTTTGAAAGGACAGGATAAAGGTAAGGGGTGCCTATCTTAAAAAGATAGGGCTAAAGATTTGGGATACCCATTATGGAAAGATAAGGAAAAAGTTTTAAGCGGGCCTATCTTGGAAGGATAAGGTAAAAGTTTTAAGGGGGGCTATCTTGAAAGGATAAGGCAAAAACCATTGGGGGTCAAATTAACTTGTTTTGGTTTAGCGGATAATCCGAAAAGGATAGATTTCTTTGAGATTTCAAAAAACCTATTTTGGTTTGGTAGATAATTCAAAGATGATAGATCTCTTTGAGATTTCAAAAAAAAAAAAAACTTGTTTTGGTTTAGTAAATAATCTAAAGAGAATAAATCTCTTCCATATTTGTTTTAGTTTGATGGATAATTCAAAGAGGATAGATCTCTTCTAGATTTCAAAAAACTTGTTTTAGTTTGATGGATAATTCGAAAATGGTAGATCTCTAGAATTTAAGGTAGATTCAGTTAGAAGAGTGTGAGCAAGATCACATTTGTAAGAAATGTGACCATTTGGTGGATAATCAAAAGTTAGAATCAGCTTCTGCTACCCAAGCAAGATCACTTCGTAAAAAAATTAGGCCAGTCATATCTCTCATGCGGGTCCAGCTTCACTAGCCTCTAATTCAAGTCTTTATCCATTATTGGAATCTAAAATCTATAGCTTTTAAGTTCGGCCTACATATGTTGACCTTCATTTTAGAAGAATACTCGTAATTACTTAGTACTCCACCTCTTGAAGCAGGCATAACCATCCCAAATTTCAAAATCCAACCCGAGAAAGTTTCATGACCTTGATAGGAGTCAAAAGGGTAGTCATAGCACCATTCTTATCTTTAGAAGGCAAAAAGTGTCTTAATATCTTAAGGCTAGTATAATGGTTTTCAAGCTTAAACACTTATCAGAAACATCATCATATCTTTTATAAGGGATATGAATTGTAGGCCAAGAAGAGGGTAAACACCTTTATCATAGCAGTATTCGGGACAATGCTATTTCCCTTCAAACACGGTCATGTTCATTATAGGGTAGCCGAGCTAGTAACCTAATTCTTAGTTAGTAAATCCTATATACCGATGTTATTGGCAGAGCAATTTAAGACACTCACCCACTTAAGGAAGTAGGGGCATGGGTACTTCATAGGTAACCTTATAATTCTTATTGTATGGTTTCTCATTCACATACAAGGGTATGGAGGAAACCTTCTTAAAGCATCCCTGATTGAAAACGTGAATCTGATTGACGACTTTGCCCTTTACCTTAAGGTACTAGAAGAAGCTTAGTTTAAAGGATAGGTATTAGTCATAAGCAAGATGTAGCCAGTAGATTTTATGTGGATAGCTAGGTGGAGTAACTATACTTGAGCCATCCTAGGGTACGTCGATTATGGAGGGGTCCCTCTTATCAGTATTACGAGTTATACAGGATATTTCCTAACTTGTGTCACCAGACAACTAGGTCCTCTTTAAGAGATAGCATATAGAGATTCCCTAAACGACATCACATTGAGTTATCAAGATCTTTGCTTACCTACCGCTACTTTGATTCAATGACTAGCAGAACTTGTAAAGTTGTAGGAGTAGAGCGAAGTTAAGAAGATAGTCAACAAAGGAACTTTGAGGGGCAAAGTTGGAGAATACCAAGCTACTGAGTAGTTCATCTATGATCAATTGAAGAAGACTAGAAAGATACGATATGAAGCTCTAGACGTATTCAAACATGAGCTAGAGCCAAAATATCTGTCACCTACAAAACAGGCTTATCGAAACACCATACGAGCCAAAGTTGTAGCTTAATTCCAAGAATCCAAAAGAATCATTGAAGAGTTTGGAGAATGAGAGATTGTTGGAAGAAAATCAATTCTTGAGGAGTAATATTCGGGAAAGAGATGTTACAATCCAAAGACTTATAAGAGAAGTTGATGAAGCTTGTTCTAGCCAAATCTGTTGACTCTTATAGATATAAGATTTGAGTTTTTAGGAAGATTAGTTAGGAGTTTTTTTTTTTTCTTTTAGTCCATTGTATAGGTTGGATTTTATGATTATTAATAAATTTACAGCTTCATTAAATGAAAACCTTTATTGATTGCTTAGTCTTTTGCTCATTTTTGTATAGTTGCCTTTTAAATAAAAAATGAACAAAAAAACGAAAATAAAAGAAAGAAAAATAAAAAAAGAGAAGCAAACAACAAAAAGAAAAAAAAAATTAATTCACAAAGATGTCTAAAACTTAGGTTTTCTTTTAGGATTTTGAAGATAGTGCTCAAGGTATTGGAAACGTTAGTCAAACTAAACCCAACCCAAGAGTCATAACCCTGGAAAAAAACATGAACAAGATGGCCAAACAAATCCAGGCTCTTACTCAGGCTATTAGAAAACATGAACAAGATGCAGGAAGGAGATTGAGGAAAAACACCGAAAGATGGAAATGAAGTTTATCTAAAAGTAGACCGAGAAAATGAAAACCTTAAAAATGGTTAACGGGTTAGAGCCGATGGGAATGATCAATTTACTAATGTATGAAGATGATGATTTTTCGGAAAGATTTAAGGTGCCGGAATTCAAGAAATACGATAGGATCGACCACCCAAAGCTCCACACTAGGTTATACATTAGAAAAATGGGGAAATATACGAAGTATGATAAGGTGATAGTCCAAACCTTTCAAGATAGCTTGATTAGGCCAGCCTTAACTTGGTATGCCCAACGAGACTTAAACAAGATCAATACTTGGGATAAGTTAACACGGGTTTTCTACCACCAGTATAAGTTCAATATTGAAGTGGCCCCATCCATATGGGATTTGAATAATCTACGAAAGAAAACTAATGAAAGCTTTCAAGAGTATGCTTAGAGATGGAAGGGCATGGTAGCTAGGGTAACCTCACCCTTAATAGAAAAGGATTTGGCTTTCACTTTTATCAATACTCTTGGAAGCTCATACCATCAACATCTAGTTAAATACCCTACCTCTAACTTTGTAGAAATTATGGCCTCAAGGTATCGAATTGAGGAAGCTATTGCTACTGGAAGGCTTCCTAATCTCGAAGCAATTGAGAAGAAGATGCCTCCTAAGAGATTTTCCAAAAAGGCTAAAGAAGCTACTGTAAGCATTATCAATACCAGCAACCTTATCAAACCGATAACCATGGTAGCCATGAAAGGAGGACCTAATGCCTCGCCGAATTCGAGTCAGAATAATCACTCACAAAGGAGACAGTTTACTCATATACCCATTCCTTTAAGCCAAGTTCTTGCACGATTAAGGAAAGAGAATCTCTTGATGTTTGAAATATCGAAGGAGGAACAAAGGCCTAGACAGTATAACCCGAAGCTTCGTTGTGATTATCATTTGGAGCAAGTGGAGCATTCTACGGACCAATGTTGGAGACTCAGACATAAGATCCAAGATCATATTAATGTAAAATTGGTTCAATTGGATTTCATTCAAGAGATTTTCCAATAAGGCTAAAGAAGCTACTATAAGCATTATCAATACCAGCAACCTTATCAAACCGATAACCCTGGTAGCCATGAAAGGAAGACCTAATGCCTCGCCAAATTCGAGTCAGAATAATTGCTCACAAAGGAGACCGTTTACTCATATACCCATTCCTTTAAGCCAGGTTCTTGCACGATTAAGGAAAGAGAATCTCTTGATGTTTGAAATATCGAAGGAAGAACAAAGGCCTAGACAGTATAACCCGAAGCTTCGTTGTGATTATCATTTGGGGAAAGTGGAGCATTCTACGGACTAGTGTTGGAGACTCAAATATAAGATCCAAGATCATATTGATGTAAAATTGGTTCAATTGGATTTCATTCAGACCCTCGCTCCTAACGTGGCTAACAATCCTCTATCGGATCATAGACGCTCAATCAACATGATCATTACTAAAGTATCTAAACTAGAGATTAATCTAAATAATCTCCTCATCACTATTGAGGAGGTGGCTTAGAATCTAAGGTAGGCTGGATACTTACAGAATATGAATCTTAGAGATAGAATCCGAACTAGACTAGCAATATATCAATTGCTGAATGATGGGAAGTTAAAGAAAGTTGACATTATGACTATGACAGTTCCAAAACCATAGAAGAGAAGTACTTAAAAGGAGCTTAGAAAGAGGTATGAAATCGGAGATCCAACGATCCATACCTTAAGAGAGCCATCGAGAAAGTTTAAATATTTAGTCGATTACGTTGGTTCACCCATCATATATGCTGATGAACCACCTACTAGATGGGGTTCCGAATTTAAGGAAGAAGACAAACTTATTGAAGAGGTCAAGAAAATAGCTGAGATGGTTAGGATGATTGGAGATGGGCCAAAACCCTTGGTTTTTGAGTACCATAAGAAGACTGAGAAGGTTGAAGAATTGGGTAAGCCCAAAAAAAAAATTGCTTTTAATGTCCCAATAGCTCTAGAAAATTACAAAGCAGCCCCTTTAGATTACTAAACAGTGAATCAGACAACTAGATCTTCATCACCTATGGTCGGTAGGCTTGCTCGTTCAGGACGAGTTTATGACCAAAATGAAGAGGCTAAGAAGAAGACTATTGTGGAATAGGCTTCTTAAAAGATCTTTGAAGATACGGATGAGAAAAATAAAAATGTTACCAAGAAGATAGTGAAAGTTAGTAAGTATAAGATTATAGATTAGTTAGCTAAGGTACTAGCCCAAATCTCCCTAATGGGCTTACTATTGTCATCAAATATTCACCGGGAAGCTTTAATCAAAATTCTGAAGGATGTCGAAGTACTTAAAGGGATTTCTACCGAGAAGCTGGGATTAGTGGTTAATTTAATATTTGCGATGGATCCGATTTCATTCTTACTGGATGAGCTAGGTGAAGAAGGAGATTGGCACACGAAGTCCTTTTTCATAGTGGTCAAGTGTGTAAGGGAAAGTGGTTGCTTATGTATTAATAGATAATGGGTCTTCACTGAATGTGTGTCTATTGGCAACACTAAATTTGCTTGAAGTAGATTCGGCTGAGATAAAGCCTAGCTCAATTTTAGTAATAGCTTTTGATGGATCAAAGAGTGAGATACTTAGAGAAATTGGGCTGCAGGTTGAGATTGATCTGTAGATATTTACTATTCCATTTCAAGTCCTAGATATATCTCGAACTTTCAATTTTCTATTGGGAAGGTCGTGGATTCACTCAACAGGGGTAATCCGTCTAGTCAACATCAGAAGGTGAAATTCATAGTCGATGGGCAGTTGGTTACTATTCTAGGGGAGTAAGACTATGAGATTTACAAAGAGATAGCTATTCTGTATATCGACAATAAAGAATTGGAGGAACCAGGATTGTAGATTTTTGATGAGGTAAGCATGATTAGAACATTTGGGCTTAGATATAAACCCACTGAAGAAGAAATCTAAGAAATGAAGGGCAAAACTAGGGGGAAGAGATCAGATCAACTGTACCATGTTCACATGGATTTTCCAAACATTCGTCAAACATTCCCAGTACTAGCTTATGTTCAAGAACTTGAAGTAAGCAGTTTATCCAAAGCTTTGACTCAACAATGTAGTACCGGTCCAGACGAGAAGAAAGATATTAGCATCCTAGTTTCCTTATGAAACTAGTTTTTCGTTCCCATTAATAAGTCTCTTTAGAAAAGCAATATTAGATTAATTAAGAGCATTTGATTTCATAATTAGTCCAATTAGTTAGTGTCACACCCCAAATAGAAGAAATCATAATAGTCCCACCATGTAAACTAACCTAAGATAGAAGCTAACCTCACAACTGCTATCATAAATATAGTTCACATAAGGCGTGCATAATTTAACCAACTTGAAACGTCCGTTTTAATACTTACGAATAACCAAACCTGTGGTAAAGCTTTATAAAATATTTGTTCTATACAACCTATTATCTCATAATACAATAGTATTTATATAAACATTTCACCTCCAAAGTTAAAGTGTATAATCAGAGTTTATAAAAAACCACAGGTTTAACAGTTTATATACAATAAGTTAAGAAACTAGTGCGTATCCTAAGGAATTCCCAGTTAGTTTCCTCAAAATACAAAAGAAAAGTCAAAAGCCTAAGTTCAGTTGATTCTTCGTTCCTTACTTTCCTAAACAACAGCACACTAACTTAAGGGCGATGGTATCAAAACATCTTGATCCTCACTGAGTAGCTACAAAAGAATCTATGGAGATGTAAGCACAACTAGCTCAATAAGTGAGACGAACTTAGAAGAGTACCATACAATTACAAGCAAGGTTATTAATTATGATGAAATGTAATGCAATCAATCAAATGAAACATCGCACAATGTTATTCAATCCATTGTGAGATTAGATAAATTACATCCACTCCAACTTGGATTGAGGAATTTTATCTCGACTCAAATCAGATCAAACTTGAGCTTGTACAATTATAAACCCCATAAATTTAGCCATTTAAGTGTAAGATTAAGCTTTAATACTGTAAATAATTTTAGGAGTCAATAAGACTGAGTAAGATAAAAAGCTTATAAAATTATAAATTTGAATATATTATAAGTAATAAAAATCTTAAAAAATCGATCAAAACCTAAATTGCATACAAAAAATCCTAAATTCGATGTTTGCACAAATACTTAAAATCGAACTCGAACCTGACTAAAACCATAAAACTATAACTTTAAGTTTATAAAATGAATAAATATTACTTAATAATAATATAATCATAGTTAATCGCAATTATCGACTAAATCGTATAATCATATATAAATCCCTACAAAAACGTTGAAATAACTCGTAAATATTATAATCGTAACGAATACTGATTAAATTAATAAATTTTCATAAAATTTCAAAATTAATTTATAAATATTATTTTATGATTTTTATGTTTGGAAAAATTACATATATTTATTTATATTTTCCTTTTCTTCCTTTTTCTTTCTTTTCTTTCTTCTATTTTTTTCTTGTTTCCATGTGATCTCCAAGCTAAAGTGTAGTTGCCCATGCGATCATTTTCTTAATACAAGTGTCAAGTAATTAAAGGATAAAGGACAAATTTGATAAAGTAAATGTCTTATCTTCATTAATACTTGATTTACTTGGATTTATTCCTTTATTTTTCATTTTATTTGCTTTATATCTTCACAATTGTACACGTTTAGAAGTTGAAATCTGGAAGTTCAAAACAAAAAGAAAAAAAAAAAACAAAGCAAAATACATACACACACCAAAATCGAAAGAGAAAAGGGAACAAACCAAAGTCATTACTTAAGAAGAAGAAGAATTTAGGGGGAATTAAATCAAGTAAATTACTAAAGTAATTAGGTAAGTATTTATTTAATTTTTGTACATATATATATATATATACTCTATAGTATGTACATGTATATTGAGTATTTTTTTATTATGTATGTATGTAAATGTGAATATATATGTATGTAATACATAGTATATGGTATGTACATGTATGTGTATATAATATATATATATATATACCATGTATTTTCTTATGTATATGTATGTACATAAGAATATATGTATATAGGTATATGTACATAATGTTTTCTTGAAAATATATGTATGTATAAATGGGTATATATGTGTATGTACATAGTATTTATTTTAATATATGATATGTATATACATGTATTATGTATTTTTGTATATATATATGTACATATGTATATATTTTGTATTTCTTTTATGTATATATATATATATATATATATATATATTAGTAGGCATGAATATGTATAGGAATATATATATATAGTATTTTGATGTTTGATATATATATGTATATGTGTATAACAAGAATATGTATTTATGTATATACTTATTATTTTCAATTTGTAAAATTTTTGTATAATATTTGTACATATTTGAGCTGGATGTGATATTTAAATGTATATATGTATGTATATTATTAATTGTATTTCATATTTTAGTATATATACATATATATAATATAACCGTATATGTACATATGTATATAAAGTATAAATATGTGTATATTATACTCATACATATAGTATATACTATATAATAAAAGTTAGAATAATTTAATACATAAGTATATTATATGTATAAATGTGTGTATATGAATAGTAATATATGCATAGAAATATGGGTATATTTAAATAATATATAATATACTATAATATTAACTTAATAAATATATATAGGAGTACAATAAATTAGGAAAAAGGATAATAATTAAGTAAATTAGAAAGTTTAATGAAATATAATAATAAGTATATACTTATACCATAAAATACAAGAAATAAGAAAATAATAGAAAATTATGAAAATTGCACAAATGTGACATGTAGCACTTCCACATGCTACTACATCATCACTTATATATATATATATTAAGTAATTTTCGTAATTAATAATAATAATAATAATAATTAGAAAAATAACAAAGTAGAAAAAATTGAGTTAATAAATGTTAAACCCCAAAAATAAGTAAAAATAAGTAATTTTAGTAAAATATACTCAAAATAAGAAAATTACAAAAATATATGATACAAATAATTATTAAATCATAATTATACTAAGAAAAACTTAAATTGATATTTTACAACTATTTAAGTGAAAATAATGAAGTTTTTGATATTTTTATATCACAGTCAAAATTACAAGTTACAATATCCAAAACGGATCCTGCTACAAGAAAGTATGCTCGAGAACGATCAAAATGGACTATGAGTTCATAAAAATCCGAGTTAAATTGAAAAAGTTATATATGATTCAGTAAAAAACTCAAATCGATAATTTCACGCAAACTAATAGCTAAATTAAGTAAATAGTACAAATTACAATACTAGTTTAGTTATTTAATTCCTAAACTTATTACTTTTCGTATTCCCTAAATGTCAGATTGTCTTGATATAGGTACTAACTTACTAAGTGGACTATTTTGACTGTTAATAGACTCAATGACCAAGTGAGTATTCTCGATGACTCTATACTTGTTTTGTACTTATAGTTAGTACACATAAATTAAATATTAATAATTTGATGCATGGGGGTTTAAGTTATACATGTGTTTGATATTGATTAATTACTGTGTAAAATACTGTTAAATATGATAATTGAAGATTGTTTATATGATTAATTGTTGCATAATTTGAATGATTTGTTGATAATGTTTGTTCATCTCATAAATTGAATTAATCATATTTAACTTAACTAAAATTGAATAGATTATGCATAAGTACGAACATTACATATAATGGTCCGGCTGTTACCTCACACGGTTGGTAATGAAAGGCCTTGGAAGGATGGATTCCTATATGATTTAATTAATACAATGTAAGAGCATTCGTACAACAAGACCCTACCCTTAACTCACGGGTTTTACTAGCACAAGAGACGTTAGGGTTGCATTTAGAGACTATGGTTATAAGGTATGAGTGTGGACTGCGGGGGTTACCTTACTATTAGATCTGGATATTTGTATACTACTAACGGTTGTAAATAGAAACCTATTTCATGAAATAGGGAATTTCCATATACATTTATATATTATTAAAAAAAAATTCAAGTGTTAGAGTCCAGTTGTAATTAGTGTTGATGTATCTCTAACCGTTATTTCAGAGAACGTTAAATCCGATGTTGTATGCAGCACCAGCTAACTGCATATATATTGTTTAGCATACTGCTTAATCATGTATTTGTATGTTTGTTAATAAATTGTTTGATAACCTACTTATAGGTATAGTATGAGAGATAACTCACTAAGCTCTTGTAGCTTACTCCCCAATAGTTTTCTCTTGTAGATTGTTAGATAATCAAGGGCATAGGCTAAGAGCTAAGTGTTGAGTTCCAGCGTCGAGATGTTTAAAAGATAGAATTTAAAGATAGATTGTATAAATGGTTTGAATTATTATGTATAATTATTAATACTATGTTCAAATTTTATGACTTTCGTAAGTTTATGTTTTAGAATTTTACTACTTAATCTTATTGTTTGGTAGAGGATATTGATTTTCTACGGTTTTGATAGAATGTGGCTTATCGATATCCATAATCATTTATATGTTATAATAAGTTAATTAAATTAAAAATTGAAAACTTTAATGACTAATCTTTTAGAGTCTTGCAACTTCTAACTTGCAAGGTAATTATCGTATCATGAATGCACATATGATATGAAAATTTTAGGCCATCCTATTAGACCTCCCTTAGGGTCATGATAGCAATAGAGAATACCCTCTTCCCATGACCGTCTTCGAACCACCACCCCTACCCTTTCTATAACCTTATCGCCTGTTACTTAGTTCAACTAAGGATAGGAAAATGACTATTTCAGCTATTCTCATCGAAAGAGTTGGTATTTGACCTGACACTCTTAATCGTTCCTCCTAAAGGGTGTTATGTATGTCAAATTTCATTTTAATCAAATAAATATTAATTTTAATCAAGAGTGATAAAACAAGTTCATGCAATATAGAAACAATGTAAACATGCAGACCGGTACACCAAGGAGCTCAACTCCTATCATAACTAAGTATCATACACACACAGAGTATGTACACAACCAACTAATTACAAATATAACCAAAAGTACTCTTAAGCCTCTAGATAATTTAATATAGTATCCCAACAAGTAGTGAAGCTACGATTCCAACTTACTTGTTTAGACACTCACTATGGCAAACTCGAGCCATCAACAGTTTGAACATTAGGAGATCTTATATATACACAAAACCCAAATTAGGTTTTCATAATAATTATGAAAACATTAAAGTTTGATCTAAAACGGTTACATATATATAAATATTATCTCAATAATATGTAGTTTTATCATTATTATATATCGAGTTAAGTTGTTAATTATTGATAATATACGTAATTTATACTATTATGTATTATATATCATTTCAATCGTATCAAAACGTAATTTTAATTTATTAAATCATGTTTTAATTCCAGTAGGATTACCAAAATATGCACATTCTAGGATATTATAGAGTTATAGGATATATTACCTAAAATTATCTGATTTTAATAAAATTAATGTCGTTGGGTTCTACAGACCTAACGATACATGTTATGGGTTATGTTTCTAGAAGTGACTTTTAATGAGTAATTTGAGTTTTTAATACAGTTTTACGTATCTATATAAATATTATCGTATTATATGTAATTTACATTATTAAACTATATTTTACTTGATATGTCAATATAATTCTATAATATGAGTATTACCTAATCCTAATATACCTATAACGTATTCCGGTCAAAAAATATTAGTACATATATTAAAAATACCTTCTTTTATCTAATCTAATCAGCAACCTCATACATAGTTTTTAATTAACTATTTAATTCATTTTAACTTATTATTACTAAAAATACGTTCTGATTTGTAATTTAAACTATTTTACTATGTAAATTTGTAATAAATATTTCGTATCACCAAATAATTCCATAAAAATTTTTATAAACTCCTAAAAATATGGAGAACTTAGCTATTACTTAGTTTCAAGTTTTTGACTTATCGCCTATATATTCGTATTTACAATTTTACCTTTGAATTATCTTAATTTACTCAATTATGATCCTTTTTACACCAAATTAATTTCAATTTGAACCAACATTGTTATTATTCACTAGAGATTAGTACATGTCTATTTCATCATTTAATTTCATAATTTCCTATTTATTTCATAATTTTAACCTATTTTCGAGCTATTTTTAGGCCAAAAATGCAATAATTATTAAAAATATTCAAATCAAAATTTGGGCTACATAGAAATTATCCATATATCATACACATCCTACACAAAAATTTTAAGCTAGAAACAACATCATTTAGTACATTTATTTTACAATTCAAATTTTGGATGAATAGTATTTTTCTTAAACAAATATACTAACTATTACAAATTTTTCAAAAATAAAAATATCACACAAAATCATGTTTGAAATAACCTAACTACAATTTTTTTTCATAATTTTCTAAGTGGTTTAAGTATTTTTTACAAATTATTGAAAAATATAATAGAAAATCAAACCTTTGTGTTCTTAGATTCTTCGATGGTTGTAGAGTGGTGGGGCTTTGTCAGAAAAGCTAGTCGCTGCTTGGACTGGTGGTAACCGGTTGGGTTGGTCATTAGGTTGTCGTTTAGGTCGAGTATGGTGGAGACACGGTGGTTGCTCTATTTTTAGGTATTTTTTCTTAATGTGTTCTATTTTCCAGATTTTTTTTTCCTCTCAATTCTAGGTTCTAATTTGTTAAACTAAGACTAGTCTACTGGGTTTTGCTATTTACAGAGCTTAGTTCATTGCCTAGGATTTTTTTTTTTTAATTTTCTTTCTCCTTTTTCTAAGTAAGAGGTGTCTTTGCACATTTAATTCCCTTTAGAGTTAGCTTCTTAGATCTTCATATTCAAGCTATGATGAAATCCAGCTGGTCCAAAAAAATTTAAAGGCTTTTAGATAAGTTTTGATGAATATCTTGCTTAAATATTATTATTATATATTATATTAGTATTTAGTTATTTATCAATATACGAGTATATATCATGCGTAATATATAATTATACTCATATAATTAAGTTTCTAACATATCTTTTATTTTTAAGATATGTTTTCTTAGTTATTCGTATGAATTCAACACATTATATATATAATTACATAAATTAGGATTAATTTACGAGTATAATTATTATTTATACCGGGTATACTCGTATATTCATATTGTAAATTATACTATATTATCTCGTTTTGGAGCTCAATTAACTTATCTCTAAGTTCTAATTGCAATTCAAGCTTGATTTTAGGGGTTTCGAGCATTTTAGTACTATATTAAATAATCCTACTTCTAAGAGCAAAATTGGGATTTTAGGTTATTATTTTTAAAATCTAACTTTATTATGTTATTTCGTTTAATTTTTTTTATCTTAGTCATAAAGTTTGGACTCAATCAATTAACTTTCTTTAAAAGCCCTAAATCTAAGCTCGGTTGTCCTAAACTTAATTTTAGTGGCTCACATTTCTACCCATCTTAAGAAAGCTTTGTCCTCAAAACTTCAAATCTAAACATAATAACTACTTATCTATTGATAAAACTTATGATTTACCTTGTTCTTTGAAGAGTGCCAAGTAACAATTCTACATCACTGACTTCGGTTCCTAAGTTGGCTCTATCGTTGGATTGCTACCCCACTAAACTTTCATGTACTCTACTTCTTGATTTCTTAACTTCTAAATTTGGTTTTCTAAGACCTTGATCGGCTTTTCCTCAACAGTATAGTCTTCTTGTAAGTCTACTTGTTTCAATTCCATGACGGTATCTTCTTCATGAATTTTGGTAACATTGACACATGGAATATGTCATGATATCTAACTAAACTTAGGGGTAGAGCAATTCGGTACACAACATTTCTAATTCTTTCTAAAATTTCAAAAGGTCTAATATATTAGGGACTTAACTTTCATGTCGAACTGAAACACTTAAATCCCTTAAATGGACTTATCTTTATATATACATGATCTCCTATAGCAAATTCTATAAGTTTCCTTTTCAAATCATCCTAACTTTTGTATTAATCTTATACTTTATCATTCATCTAACCAATCATGTCAAGTCCTAACATTGCGTATTCATCATTTTCCTAATACAGTGGTGATCGACATTTTCTTCCATATAAACCTTCATACGATGCCATTTGAATCATTACTTGATAACTATTGTTATAAGCAAATTCCACTAATGGCAAATACTAATCCCAATTGCCACTAAAATCCAAAATACAACCTCTTAACATATCCTCGAGTGTTTGAATAACTCTCTCTAACTATCCATCAGTTTGTGGATGATAGGTTGTACTAAACTGTAGTTTAGTTCCTAAAGATTGATGTAAACTTTCCTAGAACTTCAATACAAATCGACTATCTTTATTTGATACAATGCTTATTAGCACACCATTCGATTTAACGATCTCTCTAATATATAGTCGTGCCAATTTTTCCATTGAATCACTAATTTGATAGGGTAAGAAGTGAGCACACTTCATTAACCTATCTATGACAACCTAAATTGAATCGTAGCCTAATCTCATCCTTGGAAGTCTTGTTATAAAATCCATAGTAATATGATCCCACTTTCATTGAGGTATTTCTAATGGTTGT
The DNA here is from genome assembly GCA_024138015.1 of Lumnitzera littorea. NCBI lineage: Eukaryota > Viridiplantae > Streptophyta > Magnoliopsida > Myrtales > Combretaceae > Lumnitzera > Lumnitzera littorea. Next base: position 54,595,713 of record JAMXBB010000011.1, read on the forward strand.
AGTAACCCACTGGGTCTGTGATATTCTGCTTTTACTTGTTGGCATGTATTACACCCAGCCACAGATTGTGCTACATCCTTTTTCATGCCTTTCCATCAAAACCATGATTTCAAATCACAGTGCATCTTATTCCCACCAGGATGCAATGTATAACTCGTATCATGTGCTTCGGTCATTATTTCTTTCCTTAGCTTTGAATCACTAGGCACATAGACTCTATTCTTATACCTTAACACACCTTCAACATCAATTGTAAAATCAAGTATATCACATATATTCAACTTTTCCTTGATTTCTTTCAACCTTTGGTCCTCATCTTGTTGAATCTTAATTCTTTTGATTAAGGTTGGTTATACTACTAAACTCATCAATTATGCGTCAATTTCATGCCATTTAAATTCAATTTCCAACTTTTCAAATTCTTTGACCAATTCACATTGAGTAGTGAGTAATGAGGCCACTTGCTCATAGTTTTTGAGACTCAACGCATCGGTAATGACATTGACTTTGCTAGGATGATAGTTTATGGTCAAATCATAATCCTTGATTAGTTCCAACCAACGTCTTTGTCTTAAGTGTTGCTCTTTTTTAGTGAAGAAATATTTCAAACTTTTATGATCTATGTATATCTCACAATGTTTCCCATATAAATAATGTCTCCAGATTTTCAAGGCAAATACTATAATCACTAATTCTAAATCATAAGTTGGATGTTTTTTCTCATGAGGCCTTAGTTGTCTGGATGCATATGCTACCACTTTCCTATCTTGCATCAATATACATTTCAGTCCACTTTTGGAAGCATCACTATATATAAAATAAGATTTACTTGGATCTAGTAAAATAAGTATTGGTGTAGAAATCAAACAATCTTTCAATTCCTGGAAACTTTGTTCACATTCATCACTCCACTTAAATTTAACATCTTTTTGTGTTAGTCGAGTTATAAGTTTGGCAATTTTAGAAAAATCTTTTATAAATCGCCTATAATATCCTATCATTCCGAGAAAACTTCTTATTTCTATTATATTAGTTGGCTATTTTCATTCAGCTACTACTTTAACTTTCTTAAGATCAACTGAAATTCGTTCACCTGATACAATATGTCCCAAAAATAATATTCTATCTAACCAAAATTCACACTTACTCAGTTTAGCATATAGTTGATTGTCTTTCAACTTTTGTAAGACCAAACGTAGATGCTCGACATGATCCTCCTTGGTCTTAGAATAAATTAAAATATCATCAATGAATACCACAACAAATTTATCCAAGTAAGGTTGATAGATCCGATTCATCAAATTCATAAACACAGTTGGCGCATTTGATAAACCGAAAGGCATTACTAAAAACTTATAGTGCCTGTATCTAGTTCTGAAAGCTGTTTTTGGTATATCCTTCGGCTTAATTCGTAATTGATGGTATCTTGATCTTAAATCAATTGATGAAAATATAGTGGCACTATGCAATTGATCAAACAAGTCATCAATCCTAGGTAATGGATATTTATTGTTTATAGTTACCTTATTTATCTCTTGATAATCAATACACAACCTCATGGTTCCATCCTTCTTTTTCACGAATAATATTAGTGCTCCCTAAGGAGATATACTGGGTCATACAAATCCTTTGTCTAATAGCTCCTAAAGTTGCTTCTTCAATTCTTGAAGTTCTATTGGTGACATTCGGTATAGAGCTTTTGATATTGGCTCAGTTCCTGACACCAATTCTATAGAAAAGTCTAACTCTCACTATGGTGCTAATTTAGGTAGTTCTTTCGGAAAGATATCAAGAGACTCACTTACTAATGGTATTTCCAATACCTTTGGTGTTTCCTTCTTTCCCTCATTAGCAAATATCCAACAGAATTTCCATTCTTCAGTAACTTCACTTACTTTTATTATTGATAATCTTAGACTTCGCTCACTCGTTTTTCCTTGAAATATGACTTTACCCTCATTTAAGATTATGTTCTTATTTTGGCAATCCACTTTAGCTTTCTATTTAAACAACCAATCTATTCCCATAATGACATCATATCCTTTAATTAGTAATACTATGAGTTTTATTAGGAATTCTTATCCTTGGATTTGTAATTATCCATTATATACTATTTCTCGTGTTAACACTTGTTCTCCTGTAGGTGTTCTTATCCTAATGGATTTGACTTCACTTGTCTTAATTTCATTTCCCAAGATAAACTCCTATCTACTAAACAAATTTAATGCTCCAGTATCAAACAATGCATAAGTAGCTCGTCCATTTATAAGTGCATTTCCTAAGACAATTACTAATGCTATAATTATCTATCTCTTAAGCACTATACTTAAGTCACATCTTTCTACCATTCCTAACACCATCCACAAATACATGTACAACTAAATCATTGATAAGTAAAAGTCATAAGTTAGTTTTACATACCTGTTACTAAGCCTTGGTCAATTTCATCAATCTCCATTTCATCATTCGAGCCTTCATGAAAGTATTCTTCCATCTATTCATCAAAACCCTCAGTATCCTCTTCTATTCCCTTAATTGCAAACACTCATGCTAGAACAATAGTTGTCTTTACTCTTCCGGGTTTCTTTTGTTCAACTTAACCACATATCTAAAGAAATGTCCTTTCATTCTACACCTATAGCATTTTACTGCTTTTATCTTTGGACACTCTCTCGACATATGATTGGGATCTCTACATAGATAGCACTTGCCTCTTAGATAAGCGCATTGCCTGAAGAAATGTTGGGCTCCATACTTCCAGCATCTCACATTTCCTGCCTCATCATAAAAACTAAATCCAGTCATATTTGAAGCAGGGCCATTAGTTACAGCAGTTAGCTTTTTTCCTCTCTATTATTTGCACTTGAAAATATTCTCTTGAAAGTAGGCCTATATAGATTAACTCTTCTCAATTTCTTACTCCATTTGTTTTGTATGGCCAATCGATTATTCTCCAGTTCACATGCCTTATTAACAATCTGATGATAAGTGGTAAATCCATAATCCATTAATTTGCTTCTCATTGTGATGTCAAATCCATTAAGAAATAGATCTTTCTTCGGCTCTTGATTATCCCTGTATGATTTAGGCACATATTGCAACAGTCTATTAAATTCATTCTCATATTGTGCCACACTCATAGTACCTTTCATTATTTCCATTAATTGTTGGGTCATCGGATTTTGCACACCGACAAGGAAATATTGCCTCTTGAATGCTTCCTAAAATACTTGCCATGTAATAGAGCCTAGCATTATTCTCGCTGTCGAGTCCTACCAGACTCGTGCTCCCATCTTTAGCAAGAAAGTGCCAAAAGAGACCTTGTAGTTTTCAGGAATCCTAAACGCTTCAAAACTTCACTCAATCTGAGCTAACCAATCATCAGCTAAAGTAAGCCTGCCCATTTTACCTTCAAAATACCAATTTGATTTCATAAACTCAAGAAGTTGACTTGTATCTTAAGGTCAAATTACTCTAGGTTCAGCTTCTATTGGTCTTTGGTTCATCACATTTTCATTGATGATCAAATACTAGATTAAAGCTCCTTGCTGTTAGATTATAGTATTCATGTTAGCCAACATTTCTCCTAATTGAGTTGGGTTCATCATGTTCAGAGCAGGTGGTGGTATGTCATTTCTAAGTGGTTTCAGTAAATTAGGAGGGTTAGGAGATGGTACTTTTCCTTCAAGTCGATTATTCTCATTTCCATTTCTATTTACTTTCTCTGCCATATTCAGATCCATAATTCACTAATTATCAATCCTATACTTACAATATGTGTACCTAAGGTCAAAATCTAGCCTAAGTAATTCATATTCACATATAAATTAATTACTCTTTACATTAGCAATACACAACTACAAATTTCCTTATCAAGGATTTTAATTAACATAAGACTTGTAATACTTTATTCCTATATAAGCAATGATATATTTATATATCACACTTATACCTGTACATCAAGTCAAGTTGAGTTTAGTCGTCTTGAGTTAAGTTGTATCAAGTCGAGTCAAGTCATTTGGGGTCGAATCAGATAATGGTGTGTATTTAATTTAGTAAATTCTAAATCATTGAAAAATCGAGCTTCATTGAAATATTTTAGTTTGGACTGATATAAAGTGGATTTTTTTTATTTAATTTATATTAGCCTAAAATAGACTTAAGATTTATTAAATAGGTTAATGGGCCAAATCAAGTTGGATTAAGCCGGGCCTAAAAATTAGAAAGCCCAAATCAAGATAGGATTTATAGAAACTAGGTCAAATCGTTAAAAGATCTAAATGGTATCTTCCATATCTGAGTTTATTATTGTATCTTTTGATATAAAAGATTCAATTGTAGGTATTATAAATAGGAATTTGACAGAAGACTTGAGGACCTTTTTTTTTTATACAACCCCCTAACACGCAAGCCTACATTCTTCACATCCCTATCCCCCAAACACATCCACTCACTCAACAAACACAAAGCTGCACCTTACACTCGATCATTCTCAACTGTTAATCCCTCACTATAGCATAGCAGACTCGCACACCCTCATAAGACACACTGTCCCTCATTCCATCACCAATATGCTAGCACATTGACTTGATTACACGATACACACACAAACTCCTACGCCTGTACACAATACGGCCATTCGCTTGTAGAAACAAACTCTATACGCCGACACGTAGACACCCTTGCTTGATCGCCAATAACACCTGATTGAGCAGACACATACCAATTCACAACATCACATCACATCGCACGCTCACCCGCATCACTTGCTACACTCAACACATAGCACGCATGTCAAGGATCACATACAATACGCCTACTAAAGTCTACACATAGTATGCATACCAAGGTCTACACATTGAAGTCAACACACTATATAGACACACCATACAACTTGATCCCAACCACGAGCATGATGTACGTCGTACATCATACACGATCCATTGCTATACACACGACTCGAATTGTTTAGGTAAAAAAATTATTTTATTTTATTAGTTAATTTAATTATTACTAATTTATTTTTTTAAGTGCAGTTTTTTTTTTCCATATTGCTTATTTTTTTAGATAATCTCAATTTTTAATAAATTTAGTTAAATTACATTTTTTAGTAAAATTGTATTTTTTAAAAAATAAGTTTATCTCTTTTCAAGATTCGTATCTTTGAAGAAGATATATATCTTAATGTATCTTGCATATAAGATTTAGAAAAGATACGTACCTTAACATATTTTGCCTGTAGGATTTAGAAAAAATACGTATCTTAATGTATCTAGATCGTATCTTGCAAAGATATGTAAGTATATCTTACATGTAGGATTTATAAAAGATATTTTTTGACACATAGTGAATTTTAAAAAATAAAGTAAAATAAATCTTAACCGAAATTTAAAAAAAAGATTTAGTTAGTTAGTTTTTTTTTTTAAATAGATTCATAAAATTAGATTTTTTAAGGTTTTTTTAAATAATAAATTATTAAATAAACATAAATCTGGTTTGATTTTCAAAATAAAAAAAAAATCCATCCACTAAATATTTTATTAAAAAAAAAAGAATTACATTGATTTGATCCTGACTAGTGGATACATAGACACTTTAGAGGCAACTATATAAAAATAAAAACAAAAGAACTTTTTTCATTTTTTTGAAAAATTCAAAATAAAAAATTCACTTTAGTTATCTTTTACGTATTTGTATATAATTTAGTATTTTTAGGAAAAATATAAAAATAAAGCTCATTAGCTATTTTTATTTTTGTTTTTATTTTTACATGATGGCTTAGTTTTAATAGGTTAGTTCTTGAACTCAATTTTCTTGTTATTTTTCTAAAAATTTTTTTCTTAGAAAATCTGCAGATTAGTAACCAAATTAAGGTTTTTTCGCCCAAACCCTAATTTTATTTTTACCAATGTAACTAGTCGGAAACTCCAATTTTTCAAAATATTTTTTTCCAAAACATTTTTTAAAGAAAAATGTTTCCTTAATCTTATATCGAGTAATATATATTAAGTGGACTGAGCTTAATATGAATTAAGTTAAAGAAAACTGAAATATGGCTTGACACATAAGATCCTAAAAAATACATAGATGATGGTAGAATGTTAAATCTTCTAGCACATGATCTTCAATTATGGCTGGAAGAAATAGCTAAGTGAAAAAACTTAGTAGTATAATGTTTAAATATTTAGAAACATTCTTAAGTTCAATTAGTAGAGTAGCATGGGAATGATATAAAGAACAATTTCCTAAGAAATTCCAAGAACTTAGAAGTTATGGAGTTAACCCATACAATTTTATAAATATAATAGAAGAATTATTAATAAGTATGAGTCCAAATAGATGAGCAATAGCATTGTAGCAAGATAGCATTAGAAAGTTAAAACAGCTACAACTTAAAAATTGGATGAATGTTATATTTTATTTTAAGAGGTTATTATTATTATACAAAATTAGTAGGTTGTTTTTTTTATAAGGCAATAATACGAAAATTAATGTTGAAGTTACTTAAGCAAAGAGATAAAAGAAAAGTGGGATAATGAAATGGAAATATCAGAAGATAGCCATGTATATAAAATAGCTAAGGCCATAAGATTTATTGTAGATAGGTTAGTAGATAAATCTACATTTATACAAATATAGAAATAATTAAAAGGTGACCATTCTTTTTGTAAAAATATATACACACCACAACAATATGAACATGGAAAAAGGAAAAGGATACCTAAAAGAGATAATAGAAATAAAAGAAAAACAAATAAATACTATTGTAAAAAAATTAGCTAGAAAACTATTTCTTAATAAAGATAGACATGTTAGAAAATTTAATAAGAATAGGAATTATAAAAATAAGATAACTTGTTATACTTATGGAGAAACAAGACATCATGTAGAGATTGTACAAAAAGAAATTTTTTACACAATAAAAATTTAATTTTGGTAGACTGTATAAATGCATATTTAGTTGAGGTAGACAATGATATTAGTGAAACAGAATCTATTTACAACATAGTAAGTTATGAAGACCAAGTAGAAAATTTGAATAGTGATGAAGAAAGTGTAAATGAATTCATATAATCAATTTTAAAATTTAATTTAGAACAAGAAATTTTTTAAAATATGGATAATAGTCTAGAATACTAACATGATTGGCAAAATAATAAAGGCAATTTTAATAAACCATATGCATGTTGTAGAAAGTATCTTAGTATGAATCTTAAATATTAATGTTAGTCCTGTTATATAAAATATTGTAAATTTTGTTTAGAAAGAACAGGAATAGAAATCTAAGAAAGTACTACACAAACTAAACGATCTAATAGAAATCACTAAGAAGAAGAAATAGAAAGATCAATAGAGAGAAGATTAAGGATTTTAGACATAAGGGAAGATAGAATAGAGGATAGATTAGATAAGTAGCTAGCTATATTAGATGATAAAATGAATAAATTAGTACAAGAAGTTCCTACAATAATAGAATTTTAAGTAAAGATCTAACAAGTATGAGAGTTCTTACAAAGATAAGTATAGGAAAACGATCACAGTCTGTAGTAGCAATGATAGATACAGGATATAATAAAGTAACTAAGGATAGAAAGGTTATCCCTAAATAGTTTATAGAAGATACTAAACCCCAACTATCTAAACAGATGATGGATGGGAAAACATTTTGTTAGAATAAATGTATAAGAAACATTAAGGTAAAATTTAAGAAAAATTTACAAGAATATACAAAGCATTATGATTTATGTTTCGCATACGTATGAGATTTAAATTTATCTAACATTATTAATATTCAGTCATTCCTTTTTAGTCAAACACAATTAAGGACACGTTCACTTGGGAGAATAACTATTTTATTCCTTATTCCTTGCAACATGTCTATTACCATGTTTATTTCGCAAAATTGTAATTCATAAGGAATTGCATTTCAACAAAATGCTAAACTGTGATTCCTTACTTCCACCTACAAATTGCAATTTAACATCACAATTGTACCCACTATCCTTATTTGCTCTTCTATCTTCTTCTTCCTTATTTCTATTTCCACCACCAAAGAACTACCATTGTAAGCCATCTAACAACTCACACATACCATAAACATACCCGTACCACCACTGTCTAGCCACCAACTTACACACGACCATTGGCCTCTTAACTTAGTCCTACTAATGGCCACCCATACCTAAACTTACTAACTTAGTTCTATCAAAGCATATTATCCTAGTCTGACACGATGAGTCCAAAGGCAACCTTTTCTCAAAAGCTTATACTACAATCCATAACTACAAATTCCCACTAACCCCTATCAGAATATCTCAAGCTTGTAATGCTGGATTCTAAATCCATTACCTCATCTCCTCCTCCTCTACTAGCTTAAACTAGCACGTTTACTCCTACATTTCCCCTTATGAATGGACAAGTTGACTTTATGTGAAACCAAGTGATTGTTTAGCAGGAAGAGAATGGTAGATGTGAGAGATGACTATAGGGTTAAGAAACATGACAATGGTTCTCGAGGCAGAGATGAGACCTTTTATATTATGTCTGCTTTTTCTTTCATAGTCAAAATGAGTAATTAGCTTAATTGAAGAGGAAATGCTATTCTTTTGAATGCACATGGATTAGATGCTATTTCAATTTGGTCTTCTTCTATAGCAAAGTGCAATTCTTTTCTTTGATGGTTGATGTTGTCTTGTTTTGCTGCTTTGGAAGATGTGAGACCCTTCCCCTTGTGTTTTCTAATTCAAAGTATCAAGTAAACAAGCTATAAGAGATTGGAAAAATAATATTTTGATGTCAAAACTCTACTCTCAAAGATTAAAGATCTATTTAGATTAAAAACAAGCCGAATTGCTCAAGAATTATAACGTCGAGATCCTAGAGTCCATCGTCTATCATTTGCCAATTTCAACCACTAGGATTATCTATACTCCTTCCTACTATTCTCTCCAAGTCAATCAATGTCTTATCTCCATATCATTGCTTTGAGACCATGTCAAGCATGAAATACATGCCTTATGCACATGACAACATCAATTGGATCCCTTCGTTTACAAATATTTAATTTAATTTTGGAATACTGATGATGCATGTTGCCTACTTAATGATTCTTGAATCCATTGGAAATGTCATATTTAAGTAGTTGTAGCATTGAGGTTTGTAATGATTAGAATTGGGTGGCTACATGAGCTAGTGTTTATTATGATTTGTCAAGCTGATTGTCTAATATTAGGTTGGATACCTGAGCTTTGGACCAGCTATCAAGAGTTGGATAATGAACTGACTATTGATGGCTCGTTAAAAGACGATGGAGAGGAGAAGCAATCACAATATGGCATTAAGCGTTGCTTGCTTGGTGTGCCTAAGTACATTGATTGTAAGCTTATTAATAAGGACTAGGTACATTTTGCAAAATCAAGAAAGATGGCTAGACTAACAAAGAAAAACTTATGAAAAATAACTTTTGAAAAGTCGATTCAGTTGGAATCAATTATTAAGGTATTGGCAACTATAACTAGTTAGTTAAAATAGCATTTTCATCAAGCCCTTCAGTTTCATTTGTTGGTTATGGTTCATGTCTTGTTTCAACTTATTTCTATTCCTGAACTTACTTGACTTCTATATATTTTCAATAGAGAAAAAATGGTTATAAATATATACTGCTCTTATAGATATAGAAAATAAATAAAATTTTCTTGCTTTAACTTTTCTTTTGTTCTAGAGCTGCAATTGAGTTTGCACTATGACTCATTGAAGTTAATATATGTAGGTATGTGTATAAAAAATTGAAATACGATCACAATTTACCCCTTTTGGAGCTTGTAAACATTTTAGGTGTACAGATATTTAGAAAAATGTGAGATGGGTAATATGAGTTGGTGATGTTATGGGCTTTAAATGCCCTCGATGTGTAATGATCTTGTGATTTTTTGTTTTGGTTGGAAAATATGAATTTCATTCTTTAAGTATATTGGAATACAATCACACATAGTATTAGATAAATTAAATCAAAAGAAATGTGAATTTAAAGATCTAATAACAAAGTAAACATATCTACTATATAAACTTGTGTGATATTAACCAAGAAAAAGTTCCTCCTAGCTGTGGAATTAGACCTAGACTCTAGCGAGAAAAATCCCATATTGAAATGACAAACAAAATTAAAAATAAATAAAAAGAACCTAGATTAGAATATAAGATTTTGACACGACCTTCATCCATAAATGGAAGAACGTTTTTAGAACTATAAATGTGAATGGATATCATCTCTTATTTTACTGTTGGGCAATTAAAATAGCAATTGTTCCTGTTCATAATGATATAGGGACGCGTGGCCAAAATATACTGGAAGCATGCCCCATTTATATAGAAGTAAGAAACCCGAGAGAAATTTGTAATGTTTTCGTGATTTATAGAAATAACCAAAATTTAAATTTCCCCGTGCTGAACTCATAATACAAGTTGAATATTTTACGCAGTAAAATATTTTACATCAGAAATGTTTTGCACCTGCAATTACAAGAACTACCCTTAAGCCTACCATTACTCCTATCTTATTCACCTTTGAGAAAAAATGGCAACGTTAAAGTAAGTATTTTTCTTTTTCGATAAAACGTTTAAGTGAGTTGCTTCAATGAAAATCCACGCATGTAAATTCCTTGGTAGGTTTTCTTATGATATACGCATACTAAGAGGTGGCTTCTTCTTTTGTTCTTTTTTCTTTTTCTTTTTCTTTTTCTAAAGGAAAAATTAAATTAAAGGTCATATTATATTCTTATAGTGAACTACTTCAATAATTAGACTTTTAGTTCAATCTAATACCATGGAATGACATCTTAAGCTAATGGTAAAACCTATTTAGAGATATTTTAGAGAGATTTAGCTAAATAAACTTAGAATAGGGATCGTTAAATTAGGTTTTTCACTGTTAGTCTAACTTGTTTATCTTTTGTGCCAAAAAAAGAGGCTTAGGAATGGCCTTTTGGAGCTTATTTGAACTTGGCTTGGCTTTGATGGGTCTTAAGTAGATTTAAGCACGGTTTAGGCTTTATTTATAGCATGGTTTAGGCTTTATTTATAGCAATAATAGGCTTCATTTAATTGCCATAAACCTTGAAGTGAATTCAAATCTGTAAAGTCTATGAAGGTTAAAAGAACTTAAAATTTTAACTTATTTTGAGTTACTGAAAGTATAAAATAAAATATATAGTTTTTTTTATAGACTTTGTTATTGGGTTTAAAACTTAGATAAAAACTATAAATATAAAATAAGATATTAAAAGAGAAAGTAACAGGTAAAAAATTGGAATAGGATATGATAAACGTCGTAATGCTTTAATAGTTTGATTATTTGTAAAAAGTTAGTTGTATTTTTTTTTCTTTAATTTTTTAATCCATTCAATTCAGATATATAGAATCAATAAAATCAATAAAAAATAAAAAGCGTAAGTTTTTATCAAGTTTATATATAAACTTAATTATATAAACTTAGTTAAAAATATAAGTTTTTATAAAAAAAAAATTTTACACTCGAGTTAACTCAAAAAAGTCATCTAAAATCGTAAACTTGTAGAATCACATAGCTAAAATCGTGATTTTGACAACTATTGACTACCACAACTTAATTACACAATTCTTATTAAAAAAAGGATGAAAAAGTATATACTCATTATTAGAACCATCGCAATATTATGTTTCTAATTCTTAAAAATGTCTATTGAAAAGTTAAGAACCCGTGTACATGTCCACAGTATCAGATGTGTCAATACCGTATCTCCAACACAAGTATTCAATATCTATTTTATTTTGCTTATTTTCTTTTTTCCGTTTTTTTTTTAAACCTTGGTGATGGTCTGATCCTAACAGTTAATTAATGAAGTGAATGCGAGAAAGCTATACCATATTGAATGGTGCTTTTTTGTTCTTTTCGTTAAATTAATACAGCATAATAAACGTTTGAAAAATAAAAAATAACGTGGATGCTTAGCATATTCATTGGGATAAGAATATACCTTTTATTGGTATCAACAATGTGTAAGGACATGCAACGAAAGTAAGGGCCCATTTATATATTAACAACACATGTACTGCGTAAGTAACTCAATTTAGATGGAGAACAAATCAGTAGGGGGGTGGAGGTGGTGGTGGGGGGTGGGTAATTCCTTTTCTCAACCCTATTACTTATCAATTGGACCCTCCACCTCTAGATTGGATCAAGCTTTAACATAGATACATCATTGATTGATTTAAATTCCTCTACTACTATTAGTGGAGATGATGCAGACCGTAATCAAGAATAGACAAATCCGATCACTAAATGAATTCAAACTTATCGAAAGTTTGAAAAAAAAAAAAAAAGGAAGCAATGGGGAATGCATAAAAGAACAGACACAAATGAAAAATAAGCAAAAACTTATGAACAGTCCTAATGGATATGTTGTACCAAAGGAACTTCTAAAAACTCATGATACAATTCGATATGACGCACGAATCAATCCAGTACGGTTATTTGTCACCTAACCTTGCTCAAAAGTTAGGATAAGAGTGGTGCCGAGAGTAAATAAACAATGTTTATGCAGAAAAGGAAAAATACTCAAGTATATTAAAATGATAATCAATCTGCTCTTTATGGCTATAAGTATAAAGGATATTTATACCCGAGAATTTAGGGCAACATGTTTAAAAGGGAAAAAACAAAAAAAGGCATTTTCTTGGAAGTAATATACAAGATATAAAAGGGCAAAAATAAATATTAAAAAAAAAAAATCATTGGTGTAAGAATTCTATACATAATTCTGTATACGTGGTGATATTGTATTGATGATATCGTTAGAAGATGTGGACAAAAAGTATAGTCAGCTTGCTTATCCGAGTAGAGGTGGCTTAGTCAGTCTAAAGTCTCTTTATCTCGGCTTTTCAACAAGGGAGATGCCAAGTCATTGATTGGCTTGGCCACAAGTGAATAATCTACAACTCGGTGTACCACGGAGAGATGGGTAGTCATTTAACTCAACATAAAGAATGACTTGGCAAAGAAGTACTCAACCTCGGCTGGAGTAAGAGAATCTACCTTACCAAGCCTTCCAGTCTTTAGGCTCGACTGCAAGTCAAAAGTCTAGTAGCTTAATTCCTATCATTCCTTTCAGGTTGATTTAGATTTAAGATCACATTCGAATGGTCTTCGATCTGCTCTCCATTAAGATGATATGGACAGAGGTCGACTCTAATCTGTAACCGTTATCATTGATCTTCTAGAGGATTCTGAAAGGTCATTCAACTCTTGCAGATAAGTTGATTCTCCTTTTACTCGGGAACCATTTTTTACTAAGGTGCAACCATACCAAGTCCCTTTGCTGAAATTATTTAGCCATCCTACCCTTAGTCTTCTCTCTCATTCTTTTAGCAGCTTAATCAATATATCGAGTGACTTTGTCATAGATGTACTGAAGGGATTATGTCTTAGCTCTCATGTTAGGGTCCTCTTACACGAGCACAGGTACAGGGGTGTGATTAAGGGGTAATTTAGGATTAAAATCATAAACCACTTTGAAGGGAGCCTGCTAATAGTGTCATGCACTGTCCAATTGTAAGCAAATTCGACTACTAGTAAGCAGACGTCCCAATCAGCCAAGTTTTTGCCCATTGCAGCTTAAAGCAGTGATTCCAAAGTGCGATTAACCACCTCTATTTGACCGTCAATTTGGGGGTGATAGGAAGTACTAAATAGTAGGTTTGTTCCCAACCGACGTTATAAGGTCCTCTAGAAATGGCTTAAGAACTTTGGGTCCCTATCGAAGATTATACTTCTTGACATGCAATGTAATCACATAATCTCCTGTAAGAAAAAGAGCAGTAATAGTCGAAGCATCGTTAATTTTAGAGTAGGGTATAAAGTGTACCATCTTGCTGAACCTATCTACGACAAACATTATAGAATCTTTGCCTCAGGTAGTTCACGGTAGTTTAAGAACAAAGTCTATACTCAATTCAATCCATGGCTTTGTTGGAACATGCAGTAGAATTGCTTTTCCTTTCTCAGCTTAGCACTTAGCCTTTTTGCATACAGCATAGCTTTCAATGACTTAATGCACATCTCGTCTCATTCTTGGCCAAAAGAATCAACCATTTAGCAACTCATACGTCCTTTTCTCCCTAAAATGTCTAGACAGTCTTCTACTGTGGGCTTCCTTGATCAGTATCTCCCTTAATGAATAAGTCAGCACGTATAATTTTTCCCTTCGAAACAAGTAGCCATCTTCCACATGGTACTTGTCCACTATTCTTCCTTTAATGCATCGTGCAAATACTGGTCTAAAGTGTAGAACCTTGAAGTATTGCTCTTGATGCTCGCAAACCCAAATAATCTGGTCTACAATTCACTCAAAAGTGCATGTTTTCTTGAAAGAGCATCTACAACTACATTATTCTTTCCTCATTTGTATTTTATTACAAAATTGAATCCTTCAAGAAATTCAACTCATTTTACCTACCGCTTAGATGACTTGATTTGACTTTGGAGGTATCTCAACGACTTATGGTTAGTATATATGATAAATTCTCTTAGCAATAAATAGTATTGCTATACTTATAGTGCTCGGATCAGTGCCAAGAATTTTTTATCATATATGAAGTAATTTAATTGAGGTCTTCTAAGCTTCTCACTATGGAAGACAATTGGTCGGCTTTCCTACATTAGGATAGCACCTATTCCAATGCCTAACGCATCACACTCGGGCTCAAATATCTTCTCAAAATTAGGTAGAACTAACATCAAGGCAGAGGTCAATCTTTCCTTTATCTTGATAAAGCTCCACTCCTCCCTTTCTCTCCATCGAAAGTCGGTGTTTTTCTTCGTTAGCTTAGTAAGTGGTGCGGAAAAAGTGTTGAAATTCCTAATGAATCATCTATAAAATGAAGCCAATCCATGGAAACATCTTACGTCAACATAAGTAGTAAGAGTTGGCCATTCGACAATTGCTCAAATCTTCTCGTTGTCTACTCATAAACCTCCTCCACTTATTATATAGCCTAAGAATATCACTTCCTCTTGGCAAAAGCAACATTTCTTTAAGTTGTTGAATAATATCTTGACACGAAGGATATTCAATACAGCTCAGAGATGCTCACAGTGACTCAGCATGTCAGCACTATAGACTAGGATGTCGTTAAAGTACACTACGACATACTTTCCTATTAGATATCTCAGCACATGGTTCATCAGCCTCATAAAAGCGCTTAGAGCATTTAACAAGCCAAACGGCATGACCATCTACTCATAAAGTCCATGTCAAGTTTTAAATATAATTTCCCACTTACCTCTTAGCCTCATGCGAATCTGATGGTAATCAGATTTCAGATCAATCTTGTTGAAGATCTTGGCTCCCCTTGGTTCATCCAATATGCCCTCTAATCTAGGATTGGGATACTTGTATTTGATTGTGATCTTGTTCACAACTCGACTATCTACATACATCCGTCAGGTTTCATCCTTTTTCGGCACTAAAAGCACTAGCATAGTGCAAGCGCTGAGACTTTCCCTAATGTAAGTCCCACAACTAATTACTTAAGGTTTCAATCGACTGAAAGATCCGATCAAGTCTAAATTATAAGTAAAACTAAAAACATTAGTAAAAAATGATCCCGTAAGTTCGAATTTAAGAAAATAAGCAATAAAATAAAAGAATATAAAAATTTCAAATTTTAAGTATATAACTAGTTATTTATCGAAAATACGTAAAATGTATTCCGACAATTAACAAATTACAAGAGATAAATTATATGTATACTAAAAATCATAAAATGACCTAAATAATATTTAGGAATATCTATTTGTATTATATATGAATTTACATATAGGTAGAAATACGCGTAATTACTTAAAATACGCAAAATGTGCTAAAATAATACTAAATAATTAAAGAAAATTCATAATTAATTAAGAAAAAATCAAGAAAAATCAGGAAAAATAAGGAATGATCCAGATATAGGTCGTGGCAACTGGGGAAAATAAGAAAAAAATTTGCCAATTAAATTAGAACAACACAAAAGCCAAATTGGAAGAAGATAAGACAACTGTTTAATCAAATTAACGCAAAATAATTTTCCTAAAGCTCTATAAATACTCTAAATTTTTCAAAAGCTCATTTGAGCAATTTAGAGAGTGAGAAAAATTAGGATTAGAAAAAAAGATAGGAAAAACTGTGCAATTAGGGCTTTAAAAGAGAACCCAAACCAGATGAGCAGCTGAGAGTGGACGGCCACCACCACCATACGGTGGTGGCAATGCCCAAACTGAGCAACAAGGCCACAGCGGCTGGCGGTGGCCGAAGCCACCTAGACCAATGAGTTCGATTTTCAGCCTGATTTTGTGTAATTTTGTAAAAATAATAAATATTCTTAGAAAATTGTGAATTTTGTTATTCTGGAATATTTTTATATGTAGTTTTTAGGAAAAATATTATTTTGATGAAAATATGTCTCATGATATATGGTCTTTAAGAAATCATGCAAAACCGAACATGTTTTAGTTTAGAAATAAATGACTTTAGAAGTGTAGTTTTAACCCAAAATTTTTGTATAGACTACTTAGATGATATAGAATAGTGCTATGAAGCCCTTTTTCAAAAATTAATTTTCAAAAATTTTAGATAATTTTTAGGCCCTAAAATGAGATATAAAATGGATAATTTAGGGTTAATTAAATAATTAAATGGTTAATTACTGATTTAGTGAATAATTATATGTTTTAGGATGTTGAAATCTGATGAAATATAATACTTCTAGCTTTTAGGGTGTTAGATGTAATTATTAGGTTAATTATGTAGTAAATAAGTAATAGGGAAAAATAATAAATTTTAAGCTAATTTTGTAAATTAGGGTAATTAGGTATAAAATCTGATTTAAGATGAATTTAGACATTTTGAAATAATAATTGATGCTGGGAGATGGTAATTAGTGTGTTAGAAATATTAGATGTATATTATATACATAATATATAATAATTGGAAATATAATAAATAGAAAGTATTAGGATAAAAATTGATATTATATAAATAATAGGGATATATAATAAAATTAATAGAAAACTTGAATTTATGTAATTATATGAAAAATATAAAAATTTCTTATATTAGGAGTAAATTCGGTACACTATTAAAGATTTAAGTGTACTGGATATAATAAAATACCAATTAGGGATAGTTATGGTAATTAGGATATTGGGAAGTAAGGTGATTAATTTCACATTATGAGTAAAAACAAGTTTCTAGAGTTCGGGTATAAAACAACACTTAGAAATCGAACTAGAACCTAATTTAGAAATCGATGCAGAAACTGAACCCGAACCTAACCCCAAACATAGAATAATTGTAAAAGACTTAAGACCTAGATAATTAGGTATATTAAACCCTAAACAAAACATAACAATAAGCGTTATAGGATAAAACGAACCTATAATAGTTATATGAAAAACTGAAACCACGTTTGTGTTATAGAGATGATCGGCGATAGCCTGAGCGAGTTGGACCTCGAGTAAGTGAGCGAGAAGTCAAGGTAAGTTGGGATTAATACACTGCTGTATTTTAGAGGCTTAAGATTATATTTGGTTATGCTTGTTAGATAGTTGGTTATGTACATGTGCTTGATTATGAGTGATGCTATGATTCTGTTTGTTGTTTTGGCATGTATTGTATGATTTGTATGAAATGAATGACCACCCTAAACTGGACTTAATCAAATATATGACTTGTAATCATAATCGGACTTGCATGGCAACCCATTAGGGGAAACTTAGGATTCTCTGGCGAAATACCGACCCCTTCCAAAGGGATAGCGCAGGATTGCAAAGGGTTCCTTCTTCATCCTTAGTCGAACTAAGTGATAGGTGAGGAGGTCGCAGCGAGGGTGAAGTCAATGGTTTAAAGGTAGTCGCGGGAGGAGCAAGGTCTCCATTGCACAAGCCTGGGTTTGATCGTAAGCTGTTGCATTAACGACAACTCTTTAACACGGATTAGAGTGGGCACAATTTCTCTAATCTTACGAAAGGCCGGACAATGTCGTGCGATGACATTTGCTTGAACATGCATTGCACTTAATAAGTTGGTCAATAACCTTATTATGTTTATGGTATAGTTTTAAGTCCTCTATCCTAACTTACTAAGCTATAGTTTCTCACATCCTTATAGACGCCATATAGGTGCTGGCTAAGAAGCGGCAAACAACTATTTTGAAGTTAGCAATTACTGGATCCTAGGGAGTGAGGAAAAACATTTGAAGAATAAACACATATTTTTAAGGTTTAAGCTTTTACTTTAGAATTTTGAATTTTTGAAAAACGTAATAACTAGGAAATATATTATGAAGAAATATTGTAAACTTTAATTGTAATAACTGAATTATAGTGTATATATATATTTCCTCACTTTCTTAAGTAAATGATATATTTAAATTACAAACTACTTACTTCAAAGCGGGTTAATAGTAGACACCTTGTGTAGATCAGGTCTAGGATAGCAGTTATAAGGCTAACTTCTATCTTAGAATGGTTTACACGACGGGGCTGTTACGACTCTGCCACTTTGAGGCGTGATACCTAACATAACCTTTCTCCAACAACTCATTGACTTATCGTTAGAGTTCAAAAGTTTGCTCGGAATTCATCTGATAGGTTGCCTTATTCAGCAATACGATATTGGGTACTAAGTCAATGTAATACTCTATGCCTCAATAGGGGGCAACCCCTTGGATAACTATTCTAGGAACAGATCAACATACTTGTCCAATAACTCTTTGATTTCCTAAGGTAGTTCAGCCCACTCCTTCATTTCTAATAGGCGTCTCACTAACATAAAGGATGGCTCGTCAACGTTAATGGCCTCTTAAAGCTCGGCTTTACTCATCATCAGAGTCTTCTTCAATCTGCGAGTAAGTTTTGTCTATAATTTATTAACTTCTCTCAGCGACATTAGGTTCAGTGTAATCTTCTAATCATCTTTTTCGGACACATACGTGTTCCTGTATCCATCATGGATAACTCTCTTATCAAATAGCCATAGTTAGCCAAGCAACATGTGCAAGGTGCACATAGGCAACATATTATGGAGAATCTCGTCGGAGTAATTTCTAATTGTGATCAATAGTAGTACTTACCGGGTGACATGTAATGCTGCCTTATCACTTAGCCAATGTAACTTGTATGGCTTAAGGTATGCAATGGTTGACAACTTCAACTACATGACCATTTTGGCCGATGCCACGTTGGTGTAACTTCCACTATCCATAATTAATACTTGCACCTAGTCATTTACCCTACAGGTGGTATGAAACAAATTCTCTCTCTGCTCTTCCCGTGAGGGTTTTAAGTTCATGGTGCATCGAACAACCAAGATTAACCGATCCAAGTCCTCGGCAAACAGATCCTCTTCAATGAGTTCTTTCTCGGTATCTTCTTTCTCGATAGTAATCTCTTCCTCTTCAAGTTTCTTATTAGTACTCTCTACCTCCAACTTTGTGATGTCTCCCTTGATCACCATATTTCTTCGGTTAGAGCACTGAACAGCTATATGTCCGAACCCTTGATACTTAAAATACTTGATCTAGCTCATCTTCTTGCTCAATCTTTACCCCTTCTCATAAGTTCGGGTTAGTACTTCACCATTGGGTTAGCCCTTCTGCTTGGCTCAAACATCTACCTTTTGGGTTGGCTTGGTACTTGACTAAGCTTGGTGACTTCCTTATCCGGGTTGGCTAGTCAACATTCTGGTCGGTACTTAGCTTTTTCTCTACCTCTTCACCCATTAGGTTATTCTAATGGCTTCATCCATCGTAGTGAATCGCTGGAGCTCTACAATGTCCCAAATATTACCTCTCAATCCTGTGATGAGCCTAGAGATTATTCGCGTTGGGGGCTCCTCCACTTTACATCGGATCATGTGCATTTAGAATTCCTGAATATAATCGTCAATTGTTCAGCCTTTTTGTCTTAGCTCCTGAAGCTGAGTAAAAGTGTCTTACAGATAAGTTTCTGGAACAAAAGTGTTACTGAGTATTCTCTTCATCTTGGGCAAAGTATTCATCTTTTGGTAACCCTCTTGCCTCCTCATAGCTTGAAAATTCTTCCACCACATGATAGTATATCCAGAGAACTTAATAGCAACAGTTCTCACTTTTTCGTAATCCTCGTACTGATAATATTCAAAAACACGCTCCACTCTTTCTTCCTATTCCGAATATTCATCAGCACTCTTAGATCTAATGAAGCTCGAAATCTGAAGTTTCATATGGTCAGATGCTCTAGGGACTCTAGCTCGCTCTTCTTCAAAATACTCTTCCCCGTCCTCTTCATCTAATTCTCTTAGGTTTATCCTTTGCCTTACTCGTCTACTTACTCCTCTACCTTGAACCGGTCAAGTTAGGTTCTAATCTCTAACTAGTTGAGCAACTTGTGGGGTGTTTTGTGTGGCCATAGTTGGTTGGCAAGCCAATGCATGAATTGCTCGAGTCAGATTTACCAAAAGGTTAGCCACCTCATCTAATCTCTAGTCAGTGCTCCTAGGAGTTCCTTGAGACTGTCATCCATGGTGGATAACTCCATGTTATCATCTCCAGCACCAATGTTTACTCTTGGGTCAATCATTTTCTCTATAGATTCAAAGCTCAAATTCTTTAAGTAGATGATATAGCAAACACTTCGACAAACTAAAAAGGTAATAGTTGACAAGCACAATAATCAAACGAATACAGTAACTTGCTCTATTTCACACATACAAAACAAAGTATAAATAGAACTTCAAACATAAGCCACAACTCAAACAAAACCTTCTCTCTGATACCAAAATGATGTGGACTGTGGCCAAGAACAAACAAGGCTGATCACTGAATGGGTTTAAGCTTGTCGAAAGCTTGAAAAAAGAAAAAGGAAGCAATAGGGAATGTACGAATGAATAGACATGAATGGAAAGTAAGTAAAAACCCACGAACAGCCCCAATGGATATGATACACCAATAGAACTTTAGAGAACTCACGGCATAATTCGATATGATGCACAAATCAGTCTGATGAGGTTACTTGCCACCGAGCCTTGCTTAAGAGTTAGGATAAAAGTGATGTTAAGAGTAAATAGGCAATGTTTATGTAAGAAAGAAAAAATACTCAAGTGTATTAAAATGATAATCAATTTTCTCTTTATAGCTACAAGTACAAGGCATATTTATATCTGAGAATTTAGGGTAACATGCTTAAAAGGGAAAAGACAAAAAGGGCATTTCCTAGAGAAGTAATGTACATAATATACAAGAGTAAAAATGAATACTCAAGAAAAACAATCATTGGTGTGACAGATTCTATACATGATTTTATATATGTGGCAATGTTGTATTGGTGATGCTATTGGAAGATGTGGACAAAAAGTGCGGTTAGCTTACTCATCCGAGTAAGGGTGGCTTAATCAGTCTTGAGTTTCTCTATCTCAACTTATCAGCAAGGGAGATACCAAGTCATTGATCGGTTTGGGCGCGAGTAAATAATCTACAACTTGGCGTATTACGAAGAGATGGGCAATCATTCGGCTCGGTATAAAGAGTGACTCGGTAAAAATGTACTCAACTTCGGCAAGAGTTGGCTAGAGTAGAAGAATCCGCTTTGCAAAGCCTTTCAGTCCTTAGGCTCGGTTATGGGTCAAAGGCCTAGTAGCCTGATTCCTATCAAGAGTAGTTAAAGATGAACTTAGACAATGGATTGGGAGCTTCTCTGGGAAAATAAGCAAAATGGACATTTTAAGTGCCGTATTGTAGAGAATAGTTTGGGGCCTTTGTTATTGCAAATTCGTGGGATTTAAAAAAAAAATTATGAGTAATGTAGACTCTTTCAATGCCATAAAACTTATAAAAAAATATATACAATTACTCTAATAAGTTTTTACAGGTGGTGAGTGTCTATAGGAAAAATCTATCTTGGTTTGATGACGTATAGTTGTAGTTTGTCTATAGAGAAGGGAATATAATTACTAATAACTTAGTAGGATTAGTTAGATATGATGCAGTAAATGAACTAAGATTTTCTGTTCCTCTTTTTGTTGTACTACCTCTTTGTTATCTAATGAATTTTTTTTTTTATTAGGAGTTGCAAACTCCCAAGGACTATCTCAATGATTTGTCAGGTTTGTAATTATGTTTTAATAATGCATGGGCCTAGAGCCCCCTTTCTCTTAAAAAAAAAAGTGATATAAGGTCTACGTTATAAGTAAGAGATGACAATAAACATACCGATTATTATATCCTTTGGATATATAGATGTAACATTTTTCTGTATAGGAATTATGGATATAATTATGTAGTACTTATCAGAATATATAATTAAATAATATATGTAACAATTAAAATGTAAAATATTTAAATAGTAAGTTAAATAAGTTAAAAGTAAAATTTGAAGCCTTAAGCAACACATGGGTCTAAAATCTACCGTAGCAAAATGGGAAACCAAAAAGTTAAAAAGATAAATGAAAATTACCCTAATATGTCTTGTGATGTTTTTATATTATATAATGAATAACCAATACGTATTTAATTATAATGTTATTTTCTTATTAATTTGTGATAAACTTAGATGCATGTTAATCATAAGAGCCTTTTGATATAAATTTACGATGAACTATCCATACATATTTTAAATTATTGCTATTTGTAAACCCTGCAAATTCTGGGTAACAATCCAAGTAATTAGAAACAATCTTCAAGTATTCTCAAAGATCAACCAAACTAAGAATCAAATAAAAGTTATACTCATACTAGTTGACTTCACAACTAAAATAAAACATGAGAACTATAAAACTCAATATCGATCCTAGAATTTACTCAAAACCTTAAACCTTAAGTATAGTAAAATACTTTTAAGCTTGTGAAAACCCGAAGATAAAAGGACCAAAAACCTTAATACTAACTCAAACATTTTTAAATTCTAAAACTTAATAATAATCATTAACTTACTAAAACCTTAAACCCTAAAATGTAATGAGAACTTCCAAGCTTATTAAAAACCTAAATGAAGGATTGAAAACTAAGTACTATGTTGAACACTTAAAAACCCTATATCGAAAGCCTAAACCTAACCGAGCTTAAACTAACCTTAAGATACTTACAACCTATTTGAAAAAGGGAAAAATTTAATAACTAAACCGTAACTTAGCCACTTAAATAAAATAATCAAGTAGGACATTTCAAGAGTGGAAATTAGAGAGCCACACATGAGAACTAGAACCAGTCATTTCCCATCCAATTTCCCTCCCAATCCAAGTTCAAACAAACCAAAGCCAAGAATGTAAACTTACTTGACTTGTTATTTTAGCAAGTTCCCATGTATTTAGATAAGACAATCTCCAATTCCTTATATAAGTTATATCATTTATGGAAAAAGTAACTTAACCATTTTTTGGATTAAGCTAAAAGTAGAGTTCACAAGATAATAAACTATACCCTAAACCTACCCCCTTCACTACCGGTTGGAAGAAGAGGCATGGCATGCCATCTTTTCATCTTTTTCTCACCTGTAATTTCACAATTAATAACTACCCAAAAAGCTTCCACAAGCAATTACATCCTATAGATTTTGCTTCACTTCAACACATCAATATGACAAGATGAGGAAAAGAAACCATAAGCCTACAATCAGCTATTAAACTCCCAAACCTCATTTATCCTTCCACTTTTTTTTTTTTTTTGGTCAAGCCACTTAACAATTAAACAAGCAAGAAGAAACTCCCCCCAAACACCATCTATACTACCTATGAAAGTACCCTAACCGCATGCCCAAACTACCCCATTATAGAGTCTTGTTCAACCACTAAAAAGAACACCCTAAACACTACCCTAAACCTAGCCATGAGAGGGTATACTAGAGCATCAATAAGGCACCAAGATCATAGGATTCAAGGAGTTTAAGGGTCACCAAGAGGAAGGAGTGAAAAATAGGAGCAAAGGGGACTTCAGTAGGGCGTCAACCATCTTTCATCGACCTAGTAAAGTATACTCCATCTTCAAGTACCCTTAGAATACCATGAGTAGAGTTTCCATTTCTTGTTTTTGTAACTATACTATGATTTAAAAAGTTTTTTTTAGCTATGATAAGTGATAATTTTCTTGAAACTGCCTTACAAAGGAGAGACCATAAGTAGCTTAAACTTGTTTTTTCTTTTAGTATAAATGTATGTTACTTGTAGTGGAGCCTTATAACTTGAAGAAACTAATATTATAAGCTTATGTAAACCTCCTTTAAGTGCTAGACATGTATAATTTGAAGGTTACCAAAATGTTATCTCTACTTATATTGAGTTGTTTATGCATCAAAATAACCTTTGGTGATAGAAAAATCAATATATGAAGTTTTGGTGAAGAAATCATCACATAAAGGCCTAGCATGATCATTTGTGCCTAGAACCACACATTTTCCTTGTTGTTCCACTCAATATTATGCTAGAATAATCTACTTACAAAGAGCAAAATAAGTATAAATTAGGGTACAAATAGTGTAAAGCCTTGGTTTAGCACATAAGTTAAAGAAACAAGGAGTTAAATTTGAAAAATGGAATTAAGGGCTCTAAAGCCAAACTAACCAAATTCGCAACCTATTTTTAACCTACTTAAACACCCTTAAAAATATAGTAAATAAAGTGAAAAGGCTAACCAAGACTAGTAAGATGAGTATTAAGGGCCTAAAACTCAAAATCGAGCTCAAAACTCAAAAGAGAAGCCTAAAATTCATAACTGGACTATGTAAAGCTCTTTTGGCTAACAAGTTGAAACCAAAACAAAGGTAATTGATGCCCATAAAAAGCCCACATTATGTTTCCTACGCTTACCAAAGTGATAAGTGTTACCAATGGAAGAACTGTGCTTATCTTTAACCCTAAAAGCCACTTAAAAATTTAAGAAGCACAAGATAATGTGTTAGGAATTGACCTACAACTATCTCCAAGTTGGGGTTGACCTGTACCACTCAAGGCTGATTTGCACCACTTAAGGCCGAGCAGATACCAAAAGACCTAGACGAGGAAGAAAAATAGCTTGGCAACATCACTATCAACTTAACAAAAGCCATGGGACTAAACAACCGTGTTCTCAAGTTTAAAGATCAACTTAGTATAGTATTAGGGATCCAGTGCCAACCAACCCACGAGTTCAACAATTGTGGACTGACCTCATTGGGAGCTTAGCCAAGCAAAAAAGGACTTCAAGAACTCTAACTCCAACTTGGACAACCAGTTGCCAACTTGATCCAGCTCGGCCTTAACTTGCCCTAAGACAGCTTAAATACCTTGCACATTAACTACATTATTAAACACACCATTTAACATAGTTTTGTTTACCTGTAAATATTTTCCTTAACTTAGTTGTGAGCCTACTTTAGGGTTTAAGGCCTTGTATATTATTACAGTTTTGCCCCCAAGGTTTTAGAGTATACTATAAATAGTAAATTTTTATAAGTAGTAGATAATGAATTATCATCAATCATTAAGCATATTTCTTAGAGAACTTCTCTCGTGAGCTTGCTTCAAGCTTGTCTCCTTTATGAATGGTTATTTAGTTTTTTTTTTTTTACTCTTTAATCTCTCATGGTCTTATCAATCTTCTTCTGAAGATTGTAGTGAACTTTCATTTCAACAAGTTAGTAAGTCGTATGTAACTTCTTATTTGAAACTTGAGTATTGATTTAGTGTTCGTTAGTCGTATCGAACCCTATTTCAAGCTCAATCATGATTGTGTTTGTGTTTTGGTGTGTGATATCCATTCACATTCACATTCAAAACCTTATTCCACTTCCTATTCAACATTTCCATTTGAACTTCGAATACCTATTCGTGGTTCATATTCGCCATGTACTCCGAATTGTATCATAGTGATAAGGCTAAAAATATTAAATGAAAAAATTATCTTAAGAAAGTAATTAAGTCTAAATAAAAATCCAAGCCTAAGCCTTAATAATTTCACTAAATAGTAAAAAGCCTATTAACAAAATCAAGCCCAAAGGAAAGTTCTGTTCATAGAAATGCTATTATTCTAGCCTATAACTAGAATTGTAGGCTCCATCTCTCAAATCTAACCATATTACGTGAAAGTACATGGAAAAATGATGAAAATCGACTCTAATATCATGAAAATCAGATTTAAAATGAGAAAGTTATACATGATTGAAGATTTAGCTTAACTGAGAAAAATTTAAGACTAAGTCAAGAGTATAACTTTAGTAGAACCTTAGAGTGACAATATAATATAACAAATCCTTATGTTATTACATTTACTTTGTTTAGGAGACACTGATTTCATGGATAACCTACCTCCGGATTATTATGATTTGCAGTTATGGTAGAGTGAGTAACTTCCGATAACTTCATGCTTGATTTTGCTTATAGTCTAGTTGCACTAAAGTAATATTATGATTAATTGGTTACATGAAGGGTATGGGGAATGCATGTGTGTGAACTTATGATACTTGCATGATTGGTTATATATTATTGTTATGGTATGAGATTACTTTATCGCCCTAATACTTACATAGAATCTAGTTGTCCAGGTAGGATAAATAGGGTTCTAAGTTATGATAGAGTTGTATGTTTGCCTCCTAATTTTATAATTTGTTTTGCAAAAGCATTCTTTTATTAGTTATTTGGATATCTATTAAAAAATACTCTTTATAGTTTTCCATCCATATTGACAAAATATGGTGATAAGTAAATTATAATAGTAAGTGATGGATGGATGCAAGAGTCACAATTGACCATTGGTGGTGGTGATTGACATTATTGGCTATTAAGTGATTACCTTTACTTTCGATCACCATATATTCTAAGAATCACTAGTTATGGAACCTATTGAGCTTGCTTCAACAATATTTAACATTAATAAGTTTTTATTATAAAAAATTTTAAAAACATTCCATAAATGTTATTTGTGAAAGACACCATGAGCTAATTTTAACGATGGACTTGTTGAAATCAATTATCAATTAGGCATTTTGAAATTTAAGCTAAGTAAGAAACTCGATAATTAACGAAAGTGGTACTAAGTTAGGGGTGTTTAGGATTCATTTAGATCACCAATAGAGGTCATTCATATAATTCTTATCCAAAATAAAGAAGCCTGTTAGAAGAAAAAGTTCAAGCGGATTAAGGAAAGATTTAGATGTTCTTCTTAGAAGTGTTATAGAATTTTGTAGAAAATTATGCTTATTCGGGTTGCAACTTTTGAAAAATATTTGAAAGGTTTCAAGTTTTTAAGTCATGTTCATTGGTATCAAGGATCTAGATCAGTTAGTAATTGGTCTAAATTTAATCTAATGGACAGGATTCAAGTTTCAAAGATAACTCTTCTTAAGCTGAAGATATTTAAAACGTATTACTTTTTATTCTATTCTATATTTTTACTCCAACTTTAATTATTTTCTATATTACTGTCTTTAAACTTAGCATAAACACAATGTATCTAATCTTTATCCATAAGCATGATTTCATACTTAAAATTTGGGTTTAGCATGTGTCTACCAACGATTCAAAAAAGTTACATAAATATGAATTAGATGAAAAAAATTACAAAATACAAAGTCTATACTACATTTATAAGATGCAACATAAAGCCTTACACATATCTTCCATTTAGAAAATGCGATATTGTAAAAGTACTACCAAGCCTATGTCACATTTATAAAAAGTAGGATACGTTTTACAGCTTTGTTGCATTTACCAAAGGCAATAGTGTATTGAAGTTGAATATGCCAAGCCTTATATCACATTTAGAAAATATGAGATAGGTTAAATGCGATATAAGCATAGCCGTGTTGAAGTTGAATATACTAAGCCTTATATCGCGTTTAGAAAATACGAGATAGTTTTAATTGCTTTGTTGCATTTACCAAATGCAATATAGGCTTGGCCTTGATACCGGGTTATATCATATTTAGAAATAACTACATACGTATATAGCTGTATCTCATTTAATAATTGTGAGATAGGCTTAATGTATAATATAAAGCTTTATATTGCACTTGACAAATGTGATATAGGTTATTTTGCACTTTTCAAATGCGACATTAGCTTTAGTGAAACCGTGCACATTTATATATCGCATTTACTAAATTGGATATACATAAGCTCCTCATCAAAATCAAAACTTGTACCTCATAACATCATATCAAACTAAAATAGAACAAAACACTCAACTCTCTTCTCTCTTCTCTCATTCAAAATCAAAGTCCAATTTTCACAAAAAGCAAGAAATCATCAAAATTTTTTGAAAATTGAAGTAGATATAATTAGAAACAAGTCAAGGTACAAATAATATTTAGTTTTATATGAATTTCAAGTGTAATTTGGTTCAAAATTATATATGATCACAAGGTGTTTGGTTGAATGCCAAGTACATTATTAACTTTAATTTTGTAATTGTTCCATGTGCAAGTACAAACTAAATCACTAAAGATAATATAGAGCTCTTAATATATCATCCTAGATAATAGTCTAGAGGCATGTTAAGCTACAATAAATAGCACAAGTAAGGCTGGTCCAAAGACTTCTTGCACTTTTTTGGTGTATTACTATGGTAGTTGGATACAATGTATGATTGTGGCATTTTCATTTCAAGGATTATGTAATGTTATAAATTTCACTCTATGAAATTTGTCTTCAAGGGGGATTAGTTACCGTATTGTTGGTTTAACCTGACTAATTTCGAATTGTTGGCCAACTTTGAATGGAATTTTTTATTTAGTTTTGTTGATAATAATTAGGTATGTTTAATCTGTGAACTAAAGTTGTTAGGGCTACATGTTTTGTTTGATGGATGTCTAAGCATTATTAATGGTGGCATTTTCAAATTTCTTTTTATCTTCTATTGTAGCTAATTTGTCCTCAAATAAACTTTATCATCGAATGTGATAAATTAGATGATGGGCTCTTATATTTATAGAAACAACATTCTTAAATTTGTTGTCCGTTATACAACTTAGCTTCTACTCTAGTGCTAAACATACTTGCTTACATTTTGATTTTAGAAACTTTTTCAAACATAAAGATTCTCATTTGATCCAGTTTGGTATATGATTAGACTCAATAGGCATGCATCACAACATAGACTATACATCATTATAGTAAGCGAGCATCACAACATAGATTGTAATCATTGTGAAGAACACTAAGCTAATACTTAAGAGGGGGCTTGAATTGAGTATTATGATAATTTTTTATTTGTTTTCAATTTTCAATCTCAAATGCAATCTAAGGAGTGATTAATAAGAGCAAAATGTAATAATCAATAATAAGTATAGAAAATTAAAGAGAAAGGGATAGAAAAATCAAGCTCAGATATAATGTAGAGTTTGACCTCCCCTTACTCTCCACGGTCTTATAATTGCTTCTAATCGAAAACTTCACAACACTTTATTATTTACACAAATTAATGCTCCAAGAGCTACATAAGTCACTTTAATCACAAATATATACAATAACTACACAAGTGTAGTGTTTTCACTCTTTAAGTGTTATAAAGTATAAACCCTCAAGTACTACACCTTCAATCTCTCTTGATTAATAGCAATGTAAAGTATAAGAGATAAATAGTGAATAATAATGCCAAAGAATGTAAGAAAATGTTTTTAATTATAGGAAAATATCAGATCTTAAGTGTCATTAGTTGGCTTGTTGAACATTTATATCATTTCTATAAATTCTTCCTATTATTGTACATTTAGTGCTCCAACGGCTAGCAGAAACAGGTTTATCGTCATGATGGCTCCAATCCCTACTGTCATGCCAGTTCCAAAATCTTCTACCAGTGTGACTACCGACATGTTTACCGTCATGACGGTTCAATAATCAAAATCGAATCTTTCTTTCAATCTAAAGCTCCAAGCCGTTATGCTAGTACCCTTTTACTACCATCAAGATGGTAATGCAACCTTTAACACTTTCACTTGTTTTCAAGCTCTAAATAAGCAAAACACAAATAATACTATACAATTCATCATCAAACAAATTTAGTTCACTTTTAAGACTAATATTTTGTATATACCGAAGAGCTAATTGACATATTTAAGTGATATAGCAAGATGAAACTTATTTTCAATTAACTCAACATAAGCTCATTATAACTTATTTAAATGTGCACTTTGGTTTTGTTCTCATCAAAATCAAGCAATGAACCGTAGGTTTGATACGTTGTAGTAAGTAAGCATGGTGATGTAGATTATGCATTAGCACAACATATAATTTAATGTAGTCTGTGCATCTTCACAGTAGACGAGTATCTATAGGAATAGTTTAGGAATTGGTTATACATGGCTTAGATAATAGGTTTAACTAAAAGATTATGGTATAGTAAGAAAATTTTGAGTTTAAGGTGCACTTTCTTCCCCCTTTCCTTTCTAAGGCACACCTTTTATATGATTCATTGATTTCTTTAAAAGCTTCTTTGCAACAAAACAAAACATTGTGTGGTCCAACATAAAATCATTTTAGCCAATCTACCTTACTCCTCTCCTACATGAGAAGGGAACAATTAGGAATTTAGTCGAAAGTTCTCCATTTCATTATATTAGCTAAACTGCAAAATAGAGAGCACAAGCAAATACTAAGTTACCTTTTAACATAAAAATGTGGACGTATTCCAGCATTTTCATCCCTCGTTATTAAATAAAAAAGTAAACAAATTTGCTTCTTGGAGTAAGATCATTTTCTCTAGGAAAAGTGTAAATTGCATCAAATATATGGGGTACTTCAGTAAGAGCATCCATTGAATCGAATATAACAGAATCACCTGATATCAAATTTGCTAGCTCATTAAGTTCATGTACAAAACCTCCTCCACATGAGGGGCACAAAACATCCTGTCCCTAGAGGCGGAACCCCTTGATTACACTGATAGTGCCAATACAAATTCTCTCCATTTCTTCATTTTGCATCCTTTTGCAATGTAATTGTTAAACACAAAGGATGCCTGCTTGCTTTTGCTTTGGAGCAACATTCCATAGATTAGCAATCCTATTAACAAAATGATATACACAAAAAAAGACTCTAGTTCATCAACTTTTGGAATCAAATTCACAAATCTAGATTCATGCAAACTTATTGTTATTTGCCTTAAATGAAATAAGTACAATAAAGGAATCATATTGCTCCCCTTAAAACACCGTAACAAGAAAGTTTGGACAAGCAATTGAAGATCCATTTTCATTTGCCATTACTCAGGAATTTGAAGGAAACTTATTAAGTAGATAACTAAATTGAATGGGCTCTAGAGCAGTTTTATATTTTGCATCATCAAACTTTTCCTAACATGTTTTATATTCTACAACAGAAGCTATTTTTTCTGCTAAAAGAAGCAAGATAGTTGTTAGTTTACTGTTTTGATGCTTAGATACTTGTGTTGTTGATGACTGTCTCAATTCTCATGTATAAGTTAGTAGAATAGTGAAGTGAAACTGCATCCAATAATGATAATTGTGTTTTTTTACATTTATGCTTCAAATGATTTTTAACATAAATAGATAGACATTGTGTTCTTGTGCTAATGCTGATTTGCTTTGGAGTTGTTATAGGATTTTTGATTTAGGATGGCGTTCAATTTGGTTATTATGTATAATCATGTAAAAGTTGTGCAAATAATGCTATGAGATTGAGGGAGTAGATGATAGTTAATTATGAGATTTGGTTATGTTAAATATTGTTATTATGCAATGTACTATACTGTATGCCAATATTGCAACGTTAAGGTATATCATGTTATACCTTTGGTTAAGTTAGTAACTACAACATAACTTTACAATATTGATTATGATGGTTGCTATGTTAACGTACATATTAACATAACCAAAGAAAGGTGTAATAAGATAATTAAAGCTATATATAAGGGAAAAGCTTAACTATAAGATTGTTCTTTTTTTTTTTTACTTGATATGATTGGTTTTCATTATTATATATTAATAGTAGTAAAATCGATTCTCTTTTTACATATTTATTTCATTTATTATCCACTTCTTTAGCTAAACTTTTATTTTTCTTTTCTTTCTTATTTATGAAATTTCAATCTTACATATTTTATGGATCTACAAACTTTTTTGTACTACTTTTTTCTTTTCCTCTTTTTTTAGTCTCTTTAATTTCTTATGGCAGCATTAACTTAGTTTTATTCCTGCATTTGGTTTATTAGTTCAATCATTAAAAAAAAAGTATATCTTTTATCTTATAATTTCTTTCTTAAAGCACTCTTACAACTTGATTTTAGTTATGATTAAGTATTAACACAATTATAAATCAAAATTTCCAATTAATATCTCTTTTATTATTTTTATAGGTACTGGTGCCTTTTTGATAAAACAAACTAATGTGATTAACATATTGTTGTACTATTTCGACAAATATATTTGTCATGTATTATTTGTTTATTACTTCTTTTTTACATACATTTTAGAAACAACTTATATATAATTTTTTTACTCTTAATAATTGTGTGTATAGATTAATTTAATAATTCTTTTATGTATTGAATTTTATTATAATACTGTATATAAATTTTGTGAACACATTATAGGTCCTTCATTTACTAGTTGTTATTTGAAATTAATATGGTTGGCATTAATGAAATTAAGAAGTATTTAATTAAAGTCTAAAATGAAGGGTTTGAATGAGGAGAATACAACACTTAAAAGGAGGTAGAAAATATGAAGCATTAGAAGTGAGTAAAAACAAGTTAAGAACAAATAAAAAACATATGATTCAATTTTGCCTTATCCTCCTTTTGCCCCCTCTCTAATATCATTCACCCGTTTGTCGTAAGAGCAAGACTTCTCTAGAGTCCACTGGTAAGCTGCTGCAAATGATCACCTAGTTGTAATGACCATACATAATCTTATGTTTTTTCCCCTCTTACTTCCATGTTCCATTTGAAAATTAAAAAAAAAGCCATATGTCATAATTTTAGTTGTACGAAGAAATGTAAAATCAATAAATACTGACTTAGGTGATTCATTTTCTTTTTCAAATAATTTTTTTTCCAGATTTTCCCAAATAAATTTTAAAAAGACTAATTAGAAACAAACAAACAAAAGCTGAATGTGAATTAAAAAATAAAAAATAAAAAATAAAAAAAATGGAAAATAGAGAAGAGGCAACCGCCATTTCTCCTTCCTGGAACGCATTGCTGGGTGGTGGATTTGAGTTCCATCACCCAACATTCAAACTCCCTTACCAACCTGTCCTGTCTTTGCGCTTCCTTCAACAACACATCGTATTCTCTCGTACTTGTTCCACAACCTAACCTTATTCATTTCACCTATTACATATAAATACATACACAGAAAGAGGATAACCACCATTGGAGTCAAACTTCGTTTCGTTTTCATATAGCATATTCGCACTACTTCGGTGGGGACATCAAATTAAGAGTCCTCTTGATGCTTTTTCCCGAAGGCACTTCAAACAGGTTATTCCTTTCCTGTTCCGTTTGTGCCTAAATTTGTTAGTTATTGTATTGCTTCTCGATCAATGTATTGAATTTCATTGTGTGGTGGAATTTTGGCTAGGTAAGTTGATCGATTCGATTTGATTTCAAGTAGATGTCGAATTGCGAGGAAGGAGAGAGTGGTAAGAATGGGGGAATTGAGGGATCGTTGCCTCCTGATATGCTAAAGAATACGCCGTCGAATATTGCGAGATTGGAGGATGTGATAGAGCATAGTAAAGGAAGGCAGAAGTACTTGGCTCAAACCAGGAGTCCCTCTGATGGGAGTGATGTCAGGTGGTACTTCTGTAAGGTCCCTTTGGCTTACAATGGTGAGTCAGCACACCTAGCACTTTAATTAGTTGCTGCATTTCAATGAGATTTTTTGATTGGTAGGGAGTAAAAATGAAGTGATTGGAACTGAAATACAATGTCAAACTCCTAGGGTTTTGTTTGACTTTTGAACTAATCAATGTTATTGAATTGCTTGTGAAAAATTAGGGAACACAATGCTTTACCTTTATAGGTCTCTTTATTCGTTGCTATATATGGAGAAATGTAAACTATCTAATCAGGACATATCTGCATTATATTTACGGGTTCTGAAATATCAAGGTTTATGGTAAGGTTTTGATGGATGCTTCTGATGTTTGTGTTCCATTTCTTACCTTTTTCGCTTAAGTATGGGATTCTCATTTTGGTCTCTATTTATGCCGAGTTCTGTCATGCTCAGTAGTTAAGGCATTGCCTTCCTAATACGTGCTCATCGCTGACTTTCCTAACCAAATCCATGTGGTAAAATGTAGGTCTAGCTTTATAGGAGTTTGTCTAATGTCTCTGTCTTGGACATGCAAACTTAGCCTAGTATTTTGCTGGCTAGTATTAATTGTAAGAATGGTGCGGTACTCTTACACTTATTTTTAACCATGTTTCATCTTTGTATTTTCAAGAAGTCATAACTTCTATTGATTGAATCTCTCAGTTATTCTGCCAATAATATTCTTTTCCTTCTCTCTTTGTTGCTCAGAGCTAGCTGCTTCTGTTCCTAATACTGAGATAGTTGGGAAGAGCGACTATTTTCGGTTTGGTATGAGGGACTCTTTGGCAATAGAGGCATCTTTCTTGCAGGTAATCTGTTGTGACTTTGCAGTAGTTGGTCAAGCATTTTATCTTCTTATTCTTCTTTTTTTATTCCCCTCCCTGGTGGCACTACTACAAGTACTTGTAGTTGAATATTGTCCACATCCACTTTATCTATTGGTACTTTTTCTTGTGATTCTAAATGATGTTTTTTGGTCAACAAGGGAAAGAAACTCTTTCTATTTTTTCTTTCAATAACCAGCTCCAGCTGTCCTGTCTCTATAATTCTGCCATTTTTTTTTTCTTTATGTCAGAGGGAGGACGAGTTGCTTTCTGCCTGGTGGAAGGAATATGCAGAATGCAGCGAAGGTCCAAAACAACGTTCAAGTACGAGCAACAAGTCCAATGCATGGTCCCAAGTTGCTGGTTCTGGAGATGAGGCATCAGCTTCATTATATCCATTGGATGAGGAGAGAGTAGGTGTCCCTGTCAAAGGAGGATTGTATGAGGTAAAGCATTCTGTATCCGCTCTGTTTGGTCTGTTTTTTATTCTTTGATTTGAATAAAGTTACAGTTTTGTGTGGCAACAAACTTCTGTTACCTATTTTAACCACTAAGGAGAGGAACGCAATGGTGAAAATAAACATCTAAACACATTTTCTGAAACAATCCTTGGAAAATTTCTGTATTGTGGTTCAGATTCTATTAAGTTCTTTGGGCTACTATGCAGTGCAAGATAGATTTAACGGTTGCATACATCTTGTACTGGTTAACCCAAAGAAATAGTTCATGTAAATCGGTGGAAATTCAGTTTTAGGGAGAATCAAGGATAAAGGGAGGCTTTGTTTAACTGCTTTGTGGGAAGGATTCAAGTCTGCAGCACTGGTTCCAAAAATTACCTTTCCACTGTATCTCAGCTTAGTTCGTTTAATGTCAGAGAAGTAATCCTAACATATACCTAGCTTTGAAATTGATTAGTGGAAGGTATCTAAATTTCTTATGTTGAATCTTCAAGTTCTTTATGTGGAATGGCCTTAGTATTTGGATGCAATCAAAACTTCGATGCACTAATCTCCATAAATGTTGATGGGAGACATAAAACTAAGAACATTGGTTGGNGGTTGTAGTTGGGGGAGGGGGGAGGATGAACAAAATAAGAAGCATTGAAATGATAGGAGCCACGGGTTTTTTTTGCGCCATGCATGGAACTAGGTGGATTTTCTTTTAGTTGCAGCCTTTGTATTTCTTCCTTGCTTTAATCTGTGTTTCCTTGGGAGTATTTTCTGAGATTCGTGAAATGTGCTTCAGGTAGACTTGCTTAGAAGGCATTGCTTCCCCGTGTATTGGAATGGAGAAAATCGTCGCGTATTACGTGGTCATTGGTTTGCTCAGAAAGGGGGCCTTGATTGGCTTCCTCTCCGTGAAGATGTTTCAGAGCAGTTGGAGTTTGCATATTGTAGCCAGGTATATATAAGAGCCATAATATGTTTTTTTGGTGATGTATGAGAAAAGTGAAAATTTCCTTTATTTGGTTATTTCCAATGTTGTTTCTCCTTTTTAAGCATCTGCATGCGTCTTTTTCCCATTTTATATGTGGAAATATTGCATGATGTTAATTACTGTTTGGGATTGGAAAATATAATTAGAAGATTAATTGGCTTGTATAGGTCTGGCATAGAAGAACATTTCAACCGTCTGGGCTCTTTGCTGCTCGAGTTGATTTGCAAGGGTCTACTCCAGTATGATTTCTTGTTTCCAGAAAGAATTTGATTTATTTTGCTTTTATGTTTATGATAGCAGGGCTTAATGCCAATCTGCCTCTCCATCAACAGGGATTGCATGCACTTTTCACTGGAGAAGATGATACGTGGGAAGCCTGGTTGAATGCTGATCCAACTGGCTTTTCCTGTGTCATTAGTATTGGTGGAAATGGAATCAAGCTAAGACGGGGATATTCTTCATCTCAATCGCCAAAACCAACACAGGTAGAATGTATTGTCTGAAACAAAGTACTTTGACTTTCTTTGGACTTATTATTTCCAATTATATGTCAGCTTGGTAATCAGTCTCTCCATATTACCGTGTAGTTGCATTCAAAACTGATAGCTTTTTGACCTCGGCAAAAGTAACTTCTTCAGTTCTACGAGTTGACAAATAGTTTTCCTCTTTCTCACTGTGCAGTTCCTTGAAAGGGTGTTTGAGATTTTTTTTTTTTTTTTATATCTCTGTGTCATTCTTTATGCATGTCAACTTTATTTTCTGCCAAAGTCCAACTGAGGAAATTTCTAGGTAATTTTGTTCCACTTAATTATGATTTCTAGAGTTAGTTGTACTTGTTGGGCTAAAGTCATGGCCACTGATTTTTGAAATGGGACAGCAAGAACATGTAAAATGGAGGTGTTACAATAAGTACTTCTATGCTATACATATCCACATGTAGCAAGGTTAGGAACATCTCTAGAACATGAAGTTTTCCATTGGAAGGTTTAATGAGATCCCCTATTTATCAACAGCTTCTAGTTCTTATCTATCATTTTATCTGTGCTTGTTCAAATTGAGTGCCTTGCACTTGTTTATTAATGTCTGCAGTAATTTGGATGCCAAAATCTGAATATGCTCGATCTGCCTCATTATCTGGATCTTATTAAGCTGGCCCCCTACCCCACCACACTAACCCCCACACACACCCCACCACAACCGCCCCCCAACCAAACTCCTTCCCTTCCTCCCTCAAAGAGGCAAGGATCTCAATTGAAAGACAAAGAGGTAGGAAGGGTTGGTTGTTTTGGGATTTAGCTACTAGATCACATGACAGCAAGTGTATTTTCACTTTTGAGAATGTTTGTAGCCTCTGCTTTCTTTGAATGTATGCTGTTATGATCCTGTATCCACATTTAGTAGATCGTTGTAGTTAGCATACTGTTTGTTTGTGTTAGTAGTATGTGTCCTTAGATGGCCTATAAACAGGCCTTAGAAGAGAAAGTGGAGTCAGTTGGAAATTTGTGTTGTTGTAGTTCTCTTCTCTTAGAGAGAGAGAGTTGGGGAGCAGATTTTGCTCGTAGAATTATCTCTTTTAATAACTTTTGTACATTTACATTCAATCATTCAATAAAATTTCCCCTTTTGTGGCCTAATTATGATGGTTTTCATCTATTAAACTCTAATTGAACCCTAGTTGTAACATACGCTCTTTGTACTTTTCAGATGAAAGAAACGGTTACGTGTTTAGTAGCCTATGGAAATGGAAGTGGTTACTTGTGGCTCTAAGTTGCTTATGCATGTTCTTGCTTCATTGACTGTGTTTTGCTGATAGAGGGTCCTGATAAGTCTTGCTTCATGCTTGGAAACGAATATTCATTCTTGTTTGTTTCTTTGACTGTGCTTATCATGAGATACACAAGTCCCATTTTATATTGTTATTGTAAATAATTACCTCTTCTATCTTTTATACATAGAATGATAATCTTCATTTTGCATTTTGGTGTTCTGGTGATAGGTCTTAGTATGTTATACAACCTATTATGTATTGATTTGTTGCATATTGTTGAGGTAAAATTCCTGATGGTTGAATAGTTATGTATGTAGGAAGTGTTACGTCAGCAAAAGGAGGAGGAAATGGATGATTATTGTTCAGAGGTATTCCATTGTTTACTAAAAATCATTACTCTATACTGTTAGTCTCCAATAGCTTATGATGTTTTACAAATGAATAAAATCCTAGAGTTGTCTCATCGGCTTCTCTCATATTAGAAATGCTCTGCAATCAGGGAGCTGCAGAGTAGATATTATGGACCTAATGCATACGCATTTGAAAGTAAGCAGATAATTTGCACCAGCATTTCCAAAATTCAAAAGCTAGTCAATTTTTTGAGCACTCGTTCCTCTATTTTCAGCTGAGCGACTATTGCTCTCCTTGGCTCAGTCGGTAGGTTTGCTAGTGGAAGTTTTGATGGGACCCAATCCTCATGCTTCAGATAGCCACAACGTTGTATTATTGTTTGAAGTGTCTTTTCAGTGGATAATTTCCAAATGCTTTTGCACTTAGTTGTTTCTAGTCCTCTGGATTTACCACTAGAGGGAAAAGTTGTGATTTTTATCTGAAATGTTGTTGCAAAAATTATTCTTAACCTTCAAAGCATGATAAAACATTTGATCAAGTGAGTCATAGTTAGGCCAGATCTGAGTTAGGAGTTGCTTATCAAACCTAAGTGATACATGGCCTCCAGCTTCTGCTTTGATTAGATTTAATATAAGGATGATCTGATTAAGGGCCATATTGCTTTTAGCATGAGCTATGTGTCAAAATTCAAATATGTAAAGTCAATCTGCAATGCAGACAATTTGTGCAATTATAACAAAAATCTTCTTGAAGTGGATCTCCTCTTCTCTCTTTCTTTCATTCTTTTCTTTTTTTCTTTTTTCTTTTTTTAATTAACCAGTGCATGGATCTTGAGGGGGAATCATGTGCTCATAGTAGCTGACTGAGTTACCACTGCACCTTCAGTTTTGCACTGGCAATGTCCGTTCATGGTCATAGGCAGACTCACCACACTGATTTAACTTGATTCTTCTTCCCCTTGGTGGGTTGTATCTGGAAGAATTTATTGCCAATAAAGGGAAATTGCTGTTGGGTGAGGTTGTCTCAGTATGGATCTGGGTCAGACTTTTTTGAGGGATTTCATCTTCTACATTATAGTTATAGAACAGGAGCCTGTTTGGTTTTTCCTTGTTGAGTAGTCATTTAACTGATGCTTGTGTTTCATTGTTCTTTACCTAAAACATCCATAGATGCTGCTAAGAGAAAGGGTCCAATGATGCAGTAAAATTGATGCCACATCAGTCCCTACCTTGAGCTTTTTATGATTCATCTTAGGCTGGTCTTTTTTGATTGTGGTAGCAGTCCTTGAGGGGACAAACTCTCAACCATTTGCCTCTTCTTTGTTTGTTGGATTGAATCAATGAAAAGAATGAAATTTTAGGTAGCAGTATCTATTACTTCTATATTAGGATTTCTAATTAAATACGAAGAAAATTATACACACAAGTCAGTAGGGTTTATATGTTTACATTTAGATGCTTGATACTCCCCCTCAAATTAGTGTGTAAGGATCATAAAGCGAAATCTTGTTAGAAATGTATCTACTAAAACCTCGTAAAGATTTAGTTGATAAGTCCACTAGTTGATCATTCAAATTGATAAAAGATATGTTAACTTTGTTGCTCTGTCTTTGTTGGAATGATTCTTGGCCTCTATTGTTTGGTTCTACGAAAGATTGGATTTGAGGCATTTTATGGTACCCCAATTGTCAAAATAGAACTTCATAGGCTTATTTTGGCTGAAACCCTAATCTCAAATTGGCCAAATCCTTGGGCTACACGAACTTAGAGATTCCAAGTGCCATGGCCCTTTATGTTAGAAATTAAGCATTAATCTAGAAAAATCTAGTGGTGGTCAGAATATGTATCAAAGATTTATAAAGTAGGATAATAGTCAATGAGCATTCTCATGAATAGGTGCAAAATGTGATGTATAATCTTGAAGTAGGTAAATTATGTGGAAATGGCTGTGCCTCATCAAGGCTTTTAGCTAGAATTTGTAGGTGAAATTAGTGAGCAATATATGGGCAATCAAGATCCTCAAAGCTCTCTTCGTAAAACATCTTCTACAATTTTTAATTATCATTTAGAAGTAAAAAATTTGAATTCTTCTTGCAACTAGTAGTCAACTATTTACCAAAAAAGAAAAAAAAGAAGGTAGTCAAATGTTCTGCATGCAGTTATCTTAAATATGACTAGCTTTTATTCGATCCATGATCATTGCCCACCACATTCCTTGGGAAAATACACTAAATCCATCCAGCTCCAACACACACTTGCTAGCAAGTGGAACAGGCATCTTTAGTTTCTTCATGTGGACTCTCTATGGCTACATTGTTACATTGTTTCCCTTTGTCCATTTGACATTCAATTCCACTTCATTGAGTGTGAGTTCTGCCTACCTTTTTGGTTGAGTGAACTGAAATAAGAGATCATGTCCTACTTGATTGCACTAGCTTTCTTTATCCACTTGCAATCTTATCCTGCAATTTCTTTGTAACACTAATGACTGTCTCCCAGGTCTATATAGGTGACTTATGTGAAAGTTTATGCCATGTCATAAAGAAATCTGTACTTCCTTGGGAACGGACCTCATGGACAAATGTTAACTGTTGTATTTTATCCTTCAATTTTTGTACAATAATGAGAATGCTTAACATTCATAGTGTCTCCTAGGCACTGGAAAAGTACTCAACTATTTAATAATTCTGTTGGTTTGTTCACTACATAAATTTTTTCAGAGATCAACATAAAATGAGAAAAAAAATTTTGCCCACTGGTTGTTTTTAAGATTATATATATTCAGCATGTGTTTTTACATCTGAAAAAGAAATGTCGACCAAAGATAATGCAAAGATAATTTATCCCATAGGTACAATTGGAATCAAAAATTAACAAAAGCTTTATTGATATTATCTATTGACTTTAGAAGATTCAAACCACATATTTGTTCACAAATAAAATAGATAAGTTTTGGTATACATTCTTTAGACATCTTGGTTCCTTGCGTCTAGACTTCTTCTTGTTTTCTGCATTCTGACAAGATGTTCTTGGCTTTAGGTTCCTGTTCATCATTTAGTATTCATGGTTCATGGGATTGGTCAAAGGTTGGAGAAATCAAATCTTGTGGATGATGTGAGCAACTTTCGGCATATTACAGAAATTCTTGCTGAACAACACTTGACTTCTTACCAAAGGCATGCACAAAGAGTTCTTTTTATTCCCTGCCAGGTAATCTTTGATACTGATTTTTCTTGCTGCAATGGCCATAGGCTATTAAGCAAAGACATCATGAATCTTATTGTCTTGCTATGATGGAAGAATATTCTCAATATGCTAACACCCTTGCCACTACATCTCTATACATGTTTTTTGTAGCTTTTTACGCTAGTCTTACACCTTTCTTTTCCAAAACCTGTATAAGATTTCCCTGAGAGCTTAATCATGTGTTTTTTTTTAATATAAGTCTTGCTTTCTCCTGCTCTTTTGCACTAGTCTTGTTAGGCGATGTGTGGCTTTCGTTGTTGATGGTCATGGCAGAAATCAAAAACAATTTTCAGACACAGTGGTGTTATATTATTTATTTATTTTAAATCAGTCTTCTTGCAATCACCAAAAAATGTGAAATATACAGCCAAAAAGAAAGTAAAATGATGTGGTAGATTTGCAATAGAGAAACCCTCCTCATCTTGCTCTGAAGTTCTTATGGCTGGTTTGTGAACATTATTGGATTCTTTTCTCACTATCTGCCTTGCACACTGAACCAGCCTTCACACTGCTTTTGCAACATAAACACTCCTCTTTTTTGACCTGTTATCTGCATGGTAGTCTGGTTACACAAAGTAAACCAAGTGTCTTACATATGAATTCTTTGTATTTCAGTGGAGGAAGGCCTTGAAACTTAGTGGCGAAGCTGCAGTTGAAAAAATAACTTTAGATGGTGTTCGTGGACTTCGTACCACGCTCAGTGCAACTGTACATGATGTGCTTTACTATATGAGTCCAATCTATTGTCAGGATATCATAGACTCGGTAATTTATAATAGCTTCTCTCACTTGCTTATTAATGTATATAGAAGCTTTTTACAAAGTCTAGCAAATTGAATGTCATTTAGGTAAGCACATAAAAATTGATTGACCTTCCTTCTGCACCCATGTGATGCCTGTTGCAATTTGCTTGTGGAACACTGTCTAATTCATGGAGATATTTTTATTTTTAAGTTAGCAATATGAAATAAATGGATCCATAATAGATGAAAACAAGGATTTGAAAGTGTCGTATAGAGATATACTTGCAACAGAAAAGTCTGCATCTAGTAGACACTATTTGATTATGATGAGTGCAAGTTTGCAGAAGCTTTGTAACTTCGCCGCGACATATAATCTTCTAATTTATGGCATATTGTGAAAAGATGCTATTGTGCAAACAAAGTGATCTGGATATGATGCTCTTCAAAATGTTTCTATTGCTTTCACCGGTTATATAATAGTGTGATGATGCCATACAACAACGTTATGATGTTTTGAAGGCATTTGAAATAGTAAGAGTTGTCAAGGCTTCAACTTTAAGATTATGTAGCCAAAAGTGCTACTTTTCTGGCATATATGACATGGCAAAGTCAGACTGTTAAGGCTAGTTATTTGTGTGTGTCTTAAGCTGCTGGTCTAGGAGCATTCTCTCTCTCTCTTTTTTTACTTTCTTTCTTTCTTTCTTTTTTTTGTGGGTTTGTGTGTGTGCGTGTTGTGATGTGGTGTTGTCCTTTAAATGTGGGTTTGATTATGCATGTAGATGTATTTTTAATAAGTGTGGTTAGTTATGTGCAAAGTGGGAATTATTAAAGCAGCTTATTTAGGGGGAGTTTGTATGCAGTAAGTGGATTGTATAGGAGAGAAAATAGGAAGCAGTTGGTGTGGGGAAAAACTGCCATCTTGTAATACTTATATTGAGTAGCTTAATGGAAAAAAGGGAGGAGTCCTTTTTTTCAGAATCTATGATTCTTGAGTTCCAAAGAGGATTTAGGTTCTCTTTTATTTGAGCCTTTTATAGAGATTGTGGATGAGCCCTAAGCATCATCTAAATATAGTTCAGTTAGGAAGAAAAGTCCATAAAAATAAAGACACGAGTAGCCAAGAATTCACAGTTGATAGACCACGAACATGACAAGTGTGATCCTGTAACACAGACCATTAGTTTTATAAAGATAGGCTATAGAGATTGATGTATTGAAATAACTAAAACTTAGAAAGTATGGCATTTTGTCTTGGCATATTAACAGTAGCTGATTGGACGACTTGGACTTATCTGGTATAACAAAATAATGATAAGTAATTAATCTGTTCTTCCTTCAGGTCTCCAATCAGTTGAACAGATTGTATTTGAAATTTCTTAAAAGGAATCCTGGCTATGATGGAAAGGTAACTTTCTATTGAATTCTTTTTTCCTTTTGGCTTTTCTTCTTCTTTGCATGTTGTAATGTGATTGTCCAATGAATTACAGGTTTCTCTGTATGGCCATTCTTTGGGGAGTGTTCTTTCCTATGATATACTTTGTCATCAAGAGAACTTGTCATCTCCATTTCCAATGGATTCAGTCTACAAGCAACCAGAACTGGATATTAACTCCCTTCAGAACAAAG
The DNA here is from genome assembly GCA_024138015.1 of Lumnitzera littorea. Lineage (NCBI taxonomy): Eukaryota > Viridiplantae > Streptophyta > Magnoliopsida > Myrtales > Combretaceae > Lumnitzera > Lumnitzera littorea. Next base: position 54,639,500 of record JAMXBB010000011.1, read on the forward strand.
ATCAAGCCTCTCTATCTTCAAGGCTGGAGAATACAGATGTGTCTCTACCACATGAGACCGTGGAAAAAATAATTTGTACATATGAGGACAGGGAGGAGAGCAAGCCTACACTGCTGGTGTATAAAGAAGGAGGAATGGGGGATTCATCTTTTGATGGTCCCCTTAAATCTAATTCCTCTGAATATTCCACAATGGTCTTGGAACCTGACAAACCAATCAGTACGGAGGATATCAATGAATCTTCTTGTGATTCCAATAACATGATTTCTCAAGAAACAAGTTTGGGAGAAATGACAATGATGAGCTGTGAAACTCCTGAGCAGTGTCTGGAAAAGGTGGCTACTGAGGCATCTGAAGATACAACTATTAAGGCAAGAGACATCAGTTTGCTTGAGAAAGAAGTAAGACCGGAATTTAACATTGTACTTGTGTTTGATATAATTTGCCTTGGTATGTTCTTCTTTTGCCTCCTTTTTTCTGTCAATTTTTTATTATATTTTTTATGTTCTTTGTTTCAGATCGATTCTCTAAAAGCAAAAGTTGCAGAGCTGGAATTAAAATGTCGTGGAATAGATGCAGGTGGAGTATGGAATTTATATGTATTGGTTCACTGATTATGAACCTTTTTGAGTGGGTTTATATCTGCATTAAGATGAAGCCAAAGCTGTCATCAGTGTTTGACATACTTCATGTTATATATAGTATAGAAGTCCATTTAAATCTCAAGTAATTACATGGTAACTCTCCCATCTTTTATGAGTACAGAGTTTTGAACTAAAAGCATCTGTAGCCTAATAACCAAAACCTCACTTTCTCCATCACTATTCCCTGTCGTCAATTTTTTTGTTGTAATTGCATTGTCATCATAAGGGCTTGTTATTTTACGCCACACTTTCATCTTCTATATGCTCCACTACTTCATGACACGTACTATATCATTCCGAAAGATTGACATTATTTTGTGCTTCGACAACATCTAGGTGAGCTGATGGCATTGAGGTTTTCACTTCTATGGAAAAGCACAAAGTGTTAGGAAAGGGCATGCTTCTCTGATATATTTAGTCTTTTTGCTTTGGTTGAACAATGTGCAACTTTATGCACCTAAACGTGAAGTAAAATGCTGTCAAAGACTTAAGTTTTATTATTCCATGGTCTGTTAATATATACAGCACATGGAGCTCAACAAGATATGGATAAGTCTGATATTACTAGATCATGACAGCTCCTAATGGATAAACATACTTGAGATGTCCTAGCCACTATAGTTATTGGATAATATCATGATAAACAAAGATAAATAATAAAAAACTAACAATAACACTCTTTCTTATACATCTCATCATCCCCCTCTCCAATTTAAGTTAAGGAATAGATATTACTCATTCCTAACTTGGATAATAATTCCACAAACAATGGTCTTGCCAAAGATTTTGTAAGTGCATCAGCCTCTTGTTGGTTGGTAGGAATATACTTCACATGAATGCCATCTTTTTCAATCTCTGCCTTTAAAAAATTTCCATCAATTTTAACATGCTGAATGAAATTTTTCAATACACCAATTACTGATTTGCTATCACTATATAGAGTTGTAGAAGTCCACTCAATCTTTAGTTCTGGAAGTCTTCATTGCAGCCATATTATTTCACACATTACTTCAGCCATTGCCCTATACTCAACTTCAGCGCTACTCTTTGTAACTACAGGTTGCTTTTTACTTCTCTAAGTAACGAAGTTGTCCCAAATTTTGGTGCAAAAACTAGTGGTTGATTTGGAATCAAGTCTGTCACCACATCAACATATGCAACTAAATCTCTATATGTTTAATCCTTTCTTGGGTGATCCCTTAAGATATTTGAGCACATGATTGGCAGCCTTTTCATGATGTTTAGTGGGTGAGTGCATAAATTGACTCACTACACTAATAACATAAGCTAAAACTGGTCTTGATAGAGATAGGTAGATTAATCTTCTCACAAGCTTTTGATATCTCTTCTTATTAAAAGAGTATTATTTTCTTGTGACTAGTTTTTTCAATTAAGGGGTAACGGAGTATCTTTAGGTTTACACCCAAGCTTCCCCATTTCCTTTAGCAAATCAAGGATATACTGTGTTGGTTGATGAAAATGCCTTCCTTTGTACATGCCACCTCCGTTCCTAAGAAGTACTTGAGGTTTTTCAAGTCTTTAGTCTCAAATCTATCATCGATCTTTTTCTTCAAGTTTGCAATTTTTGTCTAGTCATCACCTATCAATGTGATATCATCCATGTACACTATAAGAATGGATGGCTTCCCATCTGCATCAAACTTTACAAACAGTGTATGTTTAGCTTAGCATTGATAATATCCACAATCAATTAGAGTGGCACAAAATTTTTTAAATAAAGCTCTTGGCGACTGCTACAATCTGTATAGGGACTTCTTTAGTCAACACACTTTATCTCTTGCATCAGTTTCAAAGTTAGGTGAAAGCTTTATAAATATTTCCTCTTCTAAATTACCACTAAGAGACACATTCTTTACGTCTAGTTGATACAAGAGCCAATCAAGATTAGCTGCTAGAGACAACAATACCTTGATGGAATTCAACTTTGCTATTGGTGCAAATGTTTCCTCATAGTCTAGGCCATATGTTTGTGTGTACCATTGAGCGACCAAGCTAGCTTTGTATCTTTTTACACTTCTACCAATCTTGTGTTTGATGCTAAACACCCACTTATTAGCTACTGGTCTCTTTCCTTCAGGCAGCTCACAAATGTCCTAAAAGTATTGTTATGTTGTAAAGATTGCATCTCCTCCATAACAGCTCTCTACCGCTTGTTATGAGGCATAGCTTCACCAACGGTTTTTGGTCATTTCTTCTCATCTGTCCTAGCTGTTGGCATGTATTGAACATGTTTGGGCTGCTCAATAGACACAAAGAGTAGGGGGAGAATTTTTTGATTTGCTAAATCCTTTTTCATCAGAAATAGGGAAAGTTTCCTTATTGGTATCATTCATATGATTTGGTTCACTAGAAGTGTAGAGTTTTGGAATAAGTGGTAGACACTCATTACCAACATTGTCACCATCTTATGTTAGACTAGCAGTGTCTGTTCAAAGAACTCAACATCATAAGTAGTAATGACTCATTTAGATGGTAGATGATAGCATTTGTATCTTTTTTGAAATGATGAATACCTAATGAATACACATTTAAGTGCTTTCCCTTCAGGTTTGTGTCTATTTTGGGAATGATTAGGCTCATATACTGTGCATCCAAATACTTTTAGTGGTAAAGAATTAGACATTTATGTATGAGGAAAGTGTTTGAGGAACACACTTAAGGGAGTTTGATAGCTTAGGGTTTTAGAGGAAAGTTTATAGATCAAATAGGTTGAAGTCAAGATAGCTTCCCCCTTAAAAGAATGAGGAACAGATGCAACTAACATTAGGGATTGAGCAGTCTCAAGCTAGTATTGATTTTTTTCTTTTTGCTACACCATTTTAGAATGTATGCACGAGAGTTTTGGTGAATAATGCCATGAACACTTATGTAGTTTTCAAATTCTTTAGAGAAATACTCTACTATTATCAGATCAAACAACTTGTATTTGAGGCTAGAAGGCATTTGATATCAACTTGTGAAATTTTTGGAATAGATTGCATGCTTTTGATTTTTCTTTCAAAAAATAAACCCAACAAACTCTTGAATGGTTATTGATGAAAGTTATAAAGCACCTATATCCAATTAAAGAGGAAACCTTAGTTGGTCCCCGAATAACATTATGAATTAAGTAGAGTAGTTGAGATGATTTGTAAGATTGAGTAGGATAGTGTTTTCTAGCAAACTTAGAAAGAACATAATGCTCAAATTGGAATTTAGTAACATCTTTATTTTCAAATAGTTTCGGATACATTCGAGTCAAATAAGGAAATTTTGGATGACTAAGGCATTGATGCCACAACATAATTTCACTATTATTTAGGGTAGAAGCAAGAGACTTAGACTTAGCAAGGGACTTGGACTCAACTTGGCTATCCAGGTAGTAAAGTCCATTGTCTTGTTCACCATTGCCGATCATCTTCCCTGAACATTGGTCTTAAAACACATAATGATAAGGATGGAATATTACTTGACAAGCCATATTTCTCACCAATTTATTGATTGATATTAGATTTTACTGCATTTTAGGAATATACAATGTTTTGTGCAAAATACAAATCACCAATCTGTACCACTCCTTTCCCTTTAGAGGGCTTATAATTTCCATTTGCCACTTGCATTTTATGAGTACATGGAGTAAAATCCTTAAATTAGTGTAAAGAATTACACATGATTAGTTACCCCGAAGTTAATTATCTACTTGTTGGCTATCTAATACTTAAATGAGGGCAAATGTGTACCTTTTTGTATTGTTGATGCTAAGATAGCTTCTCGTTTGTCTTTTCTTTCTCATCACATACTTACGAGTTTTCAAGAAGCCTTTCTAGCATAGTAATTTGATTAGATGTCGAATTCATATCTTCTCCTACTTCATCATTACTTGTTGTCTTAGCCACTTGTGCAAGATGTGGCATTCCTTTTTGTTGTCTTTGCTTCATTGGCTTGTTGTTGAGTTTCCAGCATGTATCTTGTATGTGATAATACTTCTTACAAAAATTGCACCATAGCTTGTCATGGGTTTTTCCCTTCCTTGTTGTTGAGGCCGAATTTTAGTAACATTCCTTTTTGTTGGCTTGTTGTTGTCGTTGCATTCCTTTTTGTTGTCTCTACTTCATGGCTTGTTGTTGAGTTTCTAGCATGTATCTCGTGTGTGATAATACTTCTTACAAAAATTGCACCATGGCTTGTCATGGGTTTTTCCCTTCATTGCTATTAAGGTCAAATTTGAGCGGCCCTAGCCTTGATTAGATGTTAATATTGTTTCTATTACCCTTCGCCTTGTTTCTTGCCTTCGTACTTCTGTGAACGCCTCCTTTAGATTGGGAAAGGGTTTTTGCTCCAACAAACGTCCATGCATTTCATCTAAATCACATTTAATCCTTATAGAAAGTCAAACACTCTGTCCTTCTCTTGCATTTTTGCAAACTTGATCCCATCCTCAAAACATGACCGTTCAATATCATAGTGTAAGTCAATTCCCTACCATAGCTCCATTAGAGAATTGTAGTACTTTTTCATAGTTTGATTACCTTGAGTAGTGAGTCTAATTTTTGGCTAGAGCTTAAAGCATTGGGATGTATTGTCCATGTCTGAATACATTTCATGGACCAAATCGCAAATCTCCTTAGTATTGCAAAACCAATAAAGTCTTCTAATTTTAGGTTTCGTTGAGTTCACAAGCTAAGCCATCACCATTACATTCTCGACCTCCCATGTACCATATTCTAGAGAGTTTGCTATAGATGCTTGACATGTTCAACTCAAATATCTTAACTTGCCCCTTCACGGATTACAAGCCTTACAAATTGATGCCATTAACGAAAATTCATACCACTCAGTTTACATTGAGTGATTTGGAGCAAATTATCTCCCATGGAAATTCCCATACGAGGTTGACTTAACATTGGACAAAGTTTACTCATCTTGGTGATAAGTGCCAAATTGAAGTTTTGATGTAGATGTTTGTGTTTGGTTTGGTGTTTTGTCACCCATCGTGTTGAGTGATCAATTAAGCTAGGGTAGATATGGCTTTGATTCTATGAAGTAAAATGTAGTCAAAGACTTAAGTCTTATTACTCCATGGTTTGTCAATATACACAGAAAGTGGAGCTCAACAAGATATGGATAAATCAAATATTACCAAATCTTGACAACCCCTAATGGATAAATATACTTGAGATATCCTAAACACTATACTTATTAGATAATATCATGATAAACAAAGATAAAAAATAAAAAACTAACAATAACACTCTTTCCTACAAAACGGTCTAATTAGTTTTTATAAAACAAGGATTGAAAAGGCTATTTTAATGTAAGATACACTTTTAGGTCTCACGCCCAAGGGATTTTAGCTCTTGTTTGAGCTATGTATGTGTTTCCTTTTTAGGTAATTCATTATGTTCTTCTTGTCTTGTTCTTTCGGATATATTGTTATAAATTGCACCTTTCATTGTTTGGCAACATATGCTTTTTCTCCCTTTCCTCACCTTAGGTGATTCTGAGATCAAGTAGCTCCTATATCTCTTTAGCCCTTGACTAGCAAGCTTGATTTATACGACATATATGCTCTAGTTTTAGGGAGAGCAAATATATAATGGTAAATGAGGGTGAGCCTTGGTGCAACTTGTTAAGTTGCTTCCTCAGTGATAGAAGGTTATGTGTTTGAGTTGCAGAAACAGCCTCTTTGCAAGATGCAAGAGTAAGGCTGTCTAGGCATGTGAAGTGCCCAACTGTGTAGCACTTCACCACTCTGGGATACATTCTTAGTTTTTAATGGTATACCATGTTAGTTTGTAACTGATCCTTCAAATATTGCTTTTCAAATAGTAAAGAGGGTCCAGTGGAATCCTCAAGTCATATTGCCTGGCTTTCTTGTCACATGAAAAATATTGCTCCTTTGCATCTATTCATAGGGATTTTTTTTTTTTAAATTAAATATGAGATATTAACTGTATTTGAACTTTCACATCAACAGGTAATGAGATAAAGCTGGAACAAACATCATCTGGTAATATTCTTACTGGCCAGAATGATGTTCCGAAGAGTTATACTCCGTATATCAGGTTCACGAAGCTTGAGTTCAAGGTAAAGATATCTCTCATATCATTATCCATTCTGTTTCATCATGTTAATTGCTTCCCCTGACTTCTGGAGTGCTCAGCAAGGAAATTTTTATAGAGTGCCAGTATTAGCAAAGCATTTACCTTTGCTAAAAAGGAACTGATCTACCCAGGTTCTTTATGTAATAGCATTGTTTTGTTTATTCTTTTCTCTGTGCTTCAGTTGTGCTCTTGCCCTTTTTCCTTGTGTCTAATCAATTTAGTTTTTATGGCATGAACTTATCTTCTATGACAGTCCTGTAACTCAATTGACTTCAATCATCAACATCAGGTGGATACTTTCTTTGCAGTCGGATCACCCCTTGGTGTCTTTCTAGCACTTCGCAATGTACGCATTGGAATAGGTAATAGAACCAAGTCCTGTACATGCTTTTCTTTGCATATTGTGGCTTTTAGGGGGAGACAAATTATACATGTGATATTAATAGCATGTGTAAATCTGCCATATAATGTTTTAAAGAACCTCTAGTAGGCACTATATTCATAGCAGTGACAGGTGGTCATGAAGCAATTAACTCCACTTTGCCATATTATGGCTGAAAGATGTGATGTATATAATGGCATTTAGACTAGCTTCCAGATTACTAATGATTATAGAATCCCAGAGGTGGGTCAAGCAGAGATAATCTAATGTGTAGTCTAATTAGAAAAGATGAGCAATAATTTGGAGGATTGTTTCCTGAAGCAAATAAATGTGCATGCAAGGAAAGCAATTATCTTTCTCACCTGTGTTTATACAAGGTGAATATCATACAGGGGCTATGTGAAGCTTGAATTGCTTTACGGTAAACTTTAAGAATTTGAAGTAGCCCAAGCATAAAAAAGAGAACAGCTGCAGGTGCTGCATGTATGTGCACATATATATAGATAGAAAAATAGGAGACAGGCTTGTGTTAATGGGTGTCTAGGACAATTGTTAAAGGTTGTTAAAGGCTGAAAAAACAGACTTTCATAATTTCCAAGATTCATAACACAATATAAAAAACCAAGTATGGTGGAAAGGTAACAGGATCTTTATTTTGTTACATAACAAGTATATGTCTTAGCTTGATATCTTTGATATTTATGCTCCCTTTGTAGACATTTATACTATGGCTCTATTGACCATTGAGAAAAACATGAAGATTATTAAAGCAGAATGAAATAAGTACTTTATTTTCTTGCAAATTTGTCTTTGCTTGACATATATGCCACATTCTCATCTTATTTTAATTTTTTTTTTTTTTTTGATTGTAGGGAAAGGAGAAGATTATTGGTCAGATGAGAACATAATAGAAGAAATGCCTGCTTGTCGTCAAATGTTCAACATTTTCCATCCGTTTGATCCAGTAGCATACAGGTAATTCTTAGTTGTTTTGTTTTCTGGTGGAATAGAAGATGCAAATCCATGCCTGATCACTTGCACAAGCTGGCATTTATAGAAATGAAGAGTGATTAATGTTTTGTTTAAGTTGGAACAAAAATGGTGCATGCAATGATTGAGACTGCACATGAGGGAAGGAAATGGAGGGAAAATTTTTTCTTTCCCTGTAAACTTGTCCATAGTGCAAGATATGGTTTTAGATGTGTCTTTGGTTAAAAATCATGTTGACATATATGATGTTGCTCTTTTGTGCAGAGTGGAACCACTTGTCTGCAAGGAATACATCATTAAGCGCCCCGTGATTGTTCCTTACCATAAAGGCGGAAAGAGGTTGCACATAGGTCTCCAGGTATTGATACTTAAATGACAGTCTAAAAATTTATTTTGTTCTGCTCAGTCCTTTAGTTGATGCCTGTATTATGTCCAGGAATTTGCGGACGATATGGCAGCCCGTTCTCAGGCAGTAATGGATCGTTTCAACATTCTAAAGGTGACTTCACTAGTTTCTTAAATATAATCTGTACCTTTTTTTTTACGTATGCATTTGCGAATGTCACTTTTTATGTAATTTGCATGAGTGAAATGCTAATGTATAGATTGATATTGTCTCCTTTATACTTCCAACTAGGCTGAGAGAATAACTTAGTTTTCAATAAGCCAAAGTTCTACCAGTGTTCCCACACTGTGTGTATGACTTTCCTGTGCAGTAAGTTCAACATAGTGACTAGCCCTTTAGGGGTGAATTAAGACGATCTGATGCTGTTTTCTCTAATTGAATGAATTGCTGGTTCAGTTCCACCTCATACCATGTTGGATCACTTTCTTAAAACCAACTTGCATTTTTAAAAGAATTACCAATTATCAACAATATTTATCTTTTTTGTCATTTACATATGATTATGTGCTTTCTGAACAATACTTTTTGGCAGGTCAAAGTACTTACTGTGTGCCAATCAAAAAACACTAATAGCCTAGAAGGTAAAAGACACTTTAAATGTGGAATTGAGGGTCTCTTTCTGCCTTTTAAATACATATTAAGGGTCTCAGTTTGTGATACTTTGCAGAGGCTATTGAAGATAGTGAAGAAAATAAAGAAAGATCTTATGGTTCACTTATGATGGAGCGACTGACTGGAAGTGAAGAAGGGCGAATAGATCATGTACTTCAGGTATGTAGCTTTTTGTTTGGGTCGTATATATTAAGACCCCATACTTTTTAATTGTTCTGAGCCCCTAAAGCCTTTTCTATTTTTCCGTTCCATTCTCTCTCTCTCTCTCTCTCTCTCTCTCTTTCCTCTTTTCTTTGTTAGTTGTTTGAAAAGTTCAGTGTTGTTTCTTGTTATCCTTTCACCTCGGACCTTTGGGTAATAGTATATTAAAGGGAAAATCAGGAAGCCTCCTCTAACATTCTAGGGGCTTAATAAAGGTTGTTGCTTCTTTAGACATTTCAAGGCTTTTCATTTCCTGCTGCATCACCCGAGAATAATTTTTGCCCTTGCTGTACAAGTTTGTTTTTCGAGCATTAACTTAGGTCATAGTGTCAAAGAGTTGACCTTGCAAACAACTTTTTTCCTGATCAGATCAGTCAGACCAAAGCTGATTCCAAGGAGAACACTTTGGAGACTGGTTTTTCTTCCTTGGGTGGCTCAAAACCACCACCTTCAAAACCGGATTTCACTTCCCTCTTAGTTCTTCAAAATCCTTTGTTTTAAGCTTGTTCTAACTCAAATCGTGGGGATGAAGAGGACTGTGGTCTTTGTTATTACCCCTTAGTCAAGGACAGGGATGACTTTATCATAGGAAGTTGTGGAACTTGGAGCTAAGAGTTGGAGGACCACTTCAATGCGGTATTTTTAGTGTTCTTGCTTATCCTTTCCATTAGTAGAAAACATTGCACACTCCCTCTTAGATTGCAAAGGTTTGATTCGAGTCTGAAGCACTTAGATCTTCAAGTTTGTTGATGAAGTTAGGTTGATCAAGGTTCTGAACATGCATTGGTACTTCACCAGTTGCTACCTCTGGCTCCAAAATGGGCATATGGGAGTATCTCCCTTACTAAAGCCTTCTTTGTTACTTGTTTGTGTGGAACATTCAATGTCTTTATGGAATTCTTTCACAAATAACGTATTGACTAGGTTATCAATACCCTTGTTTATCCTTTGGTAGTATCTGATTATTGCAAGTAAAGAGTTGGTTGGCTATGCACTAAGCATGTGTTGAAATTGAAGCCTTGGCTAATTTTATCCAAACTACTTGGTGAAATGTTTGGTTGGATCCAAGGTCCTGTCAAAGTGGAATAGCATGTTTGGAGTCTATCCATAAAGTGTTATGTTTGTTTACACGATGCAGTGAGTAGAGTTTGTGGCTTTAATGGTGAGATATTACAGCACCAACAGTTATTAGCAAATTGTGGACTAGCCACAACTAAGAAATCTCCTATTCTCCTCTTCAAAAATGTGTTGTATGGGTAGTTAACCTAACTACGTATATGTATGGTGTGTGGTTGATAAGTTGAGTCAGAAATTTATCAAAATCTTCTTGTTATTGTGCAAGAGATTTGGAATTCTTGTAACGAGCCCTAAATAGCAAAATAGATCAACAACCAAGGAAGATTAATAATCTAAGGAAGTTTTTAGTGGTGACTTCACCCATATTAACCCACAAAGATGAATTTAAGCTTGATCTTGTAACAATTTGGTCTCAAAGTCGCTTTTCACTTAAGAATTGGAGTAACTTCAGCAATAATTTGAGGCGCTGTTGGCTATGTACAAGGAAGATGAGAACCAACTTTAAGCACAATAGCAACAGTTGACAACTTAAATTGAATCACTTTTGCATGAGATGACCATGCAAGGATTGGCTGATTGTGCATCTTAAGAAGCCAAAGAAAATGGAGGGAATGAATATTGATGAATGAACAATCCAATTTGGGTAGATCGAGGCGTTCTAGCTCCAAAATTTGCTGAACTCAACTTCCTTAGTTTGATGGTAGTGATGATCCCTTAGGATGGCTAAAAAGATGCGAGCACTTCTTCAAACACTATAAGATTTCCAAAGATGAACAGGTTGAAATCAACTGCTTTTCAGCTAAAAGGAGATGATTACTCATGGTTCTTGAAATTCAGGTGAGATAGGCTTGATTCGACATAGGAGAAGCTTGAGTCACTATGGAATTTGTGCTTTGGATTGCCATTGTGTAGCAATAGCTTGGAGGAGTAGTCAAAGTTGAGACAAGTAGAATTAGTTGAGAATTACCAATGGAAGTTTGAATGCTTGTTTAACTTTGCAACAAGAAGTTGCTATTTTCATAGGTGTATCACTAATGAAGTCAAATTGCATTAGCCTAAGGATAAAGTGAAGCATTGAGTTTAGTGCATCTCTAAGTGGAAGGAAGTTTCACTAAAAGAAGAGCTAAGAGGGGTAATGCAAGCACAATCACTAGGTTCGATTACTAAGTGCACTCCTTACATGAAAAAAATCAGCTGTAATGACTTTAGAGGATTGAAGGGTTAAGGGGCTTATTGTGATGAGCTTTTTACCACTAGCCACAAATGTAAGCACTTATTTTGGTTAGAATGTAGGAGGAAGAGAATACTTGGAGTGCAATTGATTCATTGAATCAATAGAAGAATTATGCATTGGTCTAACAAACTCTTATCATGCAGAAGAAGAGCTTAACTCATTAAATAAGTTAGCTTTTGCATCCAAAGTGTCTAAGTCGTCCTCTTTCATTTGACCAAAAGGAGTCCTTAAGGAAATTACCTAACTTCTCAAGAACTTCTTTGGAACGGAAATATGGAGGGATGTACTAAGGCAAAAGTGTCTTGGGATTTTGTTTCCATCCCTAGAGAAAAAGGTAGTTTTTGGGAATTCTTGATCATGTCCTTTGCAATAATGTTGGTTTAATCAAACACATCGTAAATATGTGGGGGAATTGAGTGGGGGCTAATTAGCAAATCAATTTGATCTACCCTAATGAAAGAGAAGAATATTTGGGTTAGTAGGCCCCTTATAGATTGCTCTTAGGCTCGAAGGACATTATTCCTATTCCAACCTTAATGTGAAGTCTTCGTTTAGGTAAGAGGGGGGAAATGGTTATTGATCTCCCTTTGTTATGATAATTGGTACCCTAAAGGACTTCTTTTTAGATGTTTTACTCATTAGGAATTTATGGAGTTTAGTCTTCCTTTAACTACTATGTTGGGTGTTGAGGAGGGAATGGGTGGGTGATTTCCTATGTAGGTGTGGACTTAGCTTTCGAGTGAGTGGCCAACAGTTGAGACTCATAGAATGCGTCAGTTGGACTCCTTTAGTTTGGAGGCCATGTCTAATAAAGATTTCTATGTTAAGCTTTCCTATTAATCTAATGCACCAATTGGTGTAATGTGTTCATTTTGAGGAACATATACCAATACATGCCTTAATGTTATGGATGGCTTTTGATGTGGGGCTCTTAACAATGGATAAGCTAGTTCTTTAAGGGGTAATACACTTCAATATATGTTTAGTATGTTTGCAAGTGGAGACAACGAGTCATTTCTTTCTAGATTAATGTCATAATTTGCACTTTAGCTATGTTACTTTTTTATAATTATACATCTGAAATTTCGATTTATTTCATTATATATTCAATTGAAAATTTAGTTGTCAATGTTTATATCTTAATTAATTACAATTCAAATCGTTAATTTAGTTAATATGATTAGCTAATAGGGTGGGTGCAAATTATGAGTTATGACTTACTTTAAAAATGTGGATTGTGAAACTTATTGGTTGCTAGGGATGACCATCTATGACCCTATGGGGGTTGTGTGACTTGCTTGAGGTTATCGGTGGTTATTGTATTGGCTAATCGTAATAAGACTAATAGTGTGAATTAAACTTAGTTAAAGTATAAACTGTGATAATTAAATTTTCAATTTAGTGTATAATTAGACAAATTAAAGCCTCAAGTGTATAATTATAAAAAGTAGTAAAATTAAAGTATAAATCGTGATATTATCCCTTTCTTTTTCAATTGTGCCTTTTCTAAGGTTGTTGAACTTTAGCTTTAATGGTTGTGGGTACAACAACAAACTTGGCGAAGTGCGTTGATACTATTGTCTTCCTATTTGCAAAGAGTATAAAGTGCAAAGTTGCCTTTGCTGCTCCTTGGAGAGAAAGGAGAGAGATTTTAGGGTGGGAAATACTCCTAATTCTACAACTATAATTGTAAGATGAATCTTGAGTATAGTTAGAGTTATGAAGTGATTGTTGTCAATCACTTCCACTTGTGGGGTTTGCTCATTGAGGTTGTTGTATTCATGTTCTGTATCCTTATCCTATCTACCTCTTTGTACTTATATGTTATTTTTATTGAAGATGAAGGAAGATAAGAAAACCATTTTAACTAGAAATTCATTAAGTTTGAGCATGCACACCTATCTAGATATTTGCTTGAAAGTACAAAGTAGTAGTATCTGGATAAGTTGTGAAGGATAATTTTTTTGGGGTTATGATGGGGAGACGACCTAATTAGATTACCACCGGTAAGACTTATGTACCAATTGTGACCAGCTTGTTTTGTAAGTGTCTATAAGATATGACCTTGGAAGGAATTAAATTTAGGTCGTCATGCAACTTTTGTATTGGTTTTGGGCTTCAACTACTAGGCCAATTTCCTTGGGGTTGTAAACAACCGGATCTTTAACTTGATCAAATTTACAACAGCTATTATTGGTTCACTATTTTGTGGTGACAATTTCTGTGCTCTGTTTTACAATTGCTGTTTTGGAGAGCTGTCTTCTTCACCATGCATATTATATATTGCATGAACATCATAAGTGAATAATCTGAGCCCTTCAGTCCTAGCAGTGGTTACTTGCAGATATATTCTTTGATAGTATTGATTGCCAATGCTTGAAATAGTAAAATTTAGGTTTTGAGCTACTCTAATTTGTAATTTATCTTGGATATTGCAGGATAAGACATTTCAGCATCCATATATTTCAGCTATAGGATCGCATACGTAAGTAACATAAACCAACTCTCATTGTAAATTTTGTATTGCAAATATGTATTAAATGGAAGTTTTGTGCTACATGTTTGCATGGTTATGTTTTGCATGTTCTATGCTGAATAATCCATCTTTCCCGTGTCTTATATTGCTTAGCACCAACAGTTGAGGCTGATGAACGGATGCTATACGGATTATATGTATATCACTACTGCTTCATGTATGGGCAGCTTGGATGCTTCCTGAGCAACTAGTGTAACCACATTTAACAGATGGTGGAGGGCAAATACAAAGTGTGGCTTAGGTCATTTTTTCTGAACTTGAAGAGTGGGAAGTTTGTATAGATGGCCCGAAACCCATTAATTCTCTTCACAGAAACTCAAGTATTTTATTAAGTTTCATAGGGAATGAATTAATAGTTAATTCCAGACTTGTGAAATATCGGTTAGATAGATCCTTTGTTTGCTCTTAAAGCATCAATGAGATGAGAAATATCATTTTGTGCCAGAAAACCACACAGCCCAAATATTAGTCTTAGAAAGTTCTTACATTTCTTTTTGGTATTTAAGTTCTTCCATCTCTCTCAATCCAACTACACAAAATTGCTTCAAGAACAAAAATGTTTGTTTTCTTGCCAAATTTTGTAAAGTTGATTAATTGTTAAATTTAAATCCACGACCATTTGATATAGAAGTACAGACCTAAGTAGGTTTACATTTTAGTTATATAGAACTTTCTGTTTTGATTCACAGATATTATTATCATGGAATGAGTTTAGCATGGGAGGAAACTGAAGCAATGTTTCATGTTTTTGTCTCCGTTTGTACTTTTGCTCAAGGGAAGTTGGCAAACATTCCATAGCTTGAGCAAATGTTCAGTGTGAAAGGGTCCAATTCAATTTTTGACAAACGTTGTCATGTTTGTATGTTTCCATGCAGAAATTATTGGAGGGATTATGATACTGCTCTTTTCATTTTGAGACACTTGTACCGGGATATACCAGAAGAACCAAATTGCTTTGTGGAATCCTATGCGGCTCCTAAAGCTAACACTGGCAATACAGATTGGATTAATAGAAAAGAGCGTGCCGAAGAGGAGGTTCCACTCACATTTTCTGACAGGAGTACAGTCAGCGACTTCTCTAAGAGAGCCAAGAAGAATATGAAGCTTTGACTGGAAAATGAATGTGAATCAAAAATAGCAAGAACGCCTTAGAGCAAGAGCAAGTTCTTTGGGACTTCTTGGAGGGGATCTCACATCAATTATCTCATTGATGGAAAATTGCATCACCAAGACCATGCAGCGGCGTTCCACCAAAATGGAATACGGGACTCATGACAACATGGACAGTTTATTACGGAAAGGTTAGTGCCTGATCTAATGCTACCATTGGCAAGTCAGTTTAGTCTTCTTAGCCCCTACCACCCATTACTTAGGGGATAAGTTGATAGATGACTGATGCACGATGAAATGGGTTTGCTTTTGTCTCTAGTTTCTACTTTAACAAAACAATTGTATATATAAAAGAACCAAAAGCAATCAATCACCCATGCGGTTAGGTTGTAAAGTGGCAGGAGCTAAAGAATGGTAGTGGGAGCGAAGTGTAGAAAGAGGGAAGGGGAGGGGGTTATTCGTTTAGATGAAAAAAGAAAAGAAAAGATAATTTACCGTTTATGTACCATTATCCATGCAAACGGCAAAACCATACGCATCATCTATAGGAAAATGCCTGAAGACTTTTTCCCCGCAGATCGGAGTACATGAAAGAGGAAGGCTAATGGATGAATTTTGAGATTTATCGTTGTCCGTGATTATATTTTGTCGGCCTTGTTTATCTAGTCCGTGGCCTTACAAGTTTTCATTTTAACCAAGATAAAAAGCTAGCAGAGCTTATGTTGACTTGATGACTTCGCAATAACAAAGGTAGAGTAGAACATGTAATCGGTAAATAATGTGAACGAGATAATCAATGGGGCTATCATTGTATGATCAAATGTTTTACACTCTCAAATGATGGCTGGTTTTAAATGTTTAATAAGTTGGAAGTTATTAGCGAAAAATCACATCTAAAAAGGACGCGGACGAACCTTATTAGATTAATATATCGAGTTTCAACTGAAATAAATTCTTCAAATGGAACCCTGTAGTTGGAACTCTTTGAATCCTTAGATTATTCCATGTTGAGGATGGAGTTTATGTTTGTGCTATTCGTTTTCTGCTTGTGCTTAATGATATAATATAGACTAAGTAGTTTCCTTTCTCATCACTTTCTTTACCAACTGTCCTCTTCATAGGGTGCCACTCCAGGAAATCATAGTCGTCTTGGAACCATTTGTTCACATTTTCATGTTTTCCTTATCTTTTTGTGTGTGTGGTTAGCAGCTTGCTAGGTGTCATGGATATTATACTCGAGAGAATT
Source organism: Lumnitzera littorea (assembly GCA_024138015.1). Classification (NCBI taxonomy): domain Eukaryota; kingdom Viridiplantae; phylum Streptophyta; class Magnoliopsida; order Myrtales; family Combretaceae; genus Lumnitzera; species Lumnitzera littorea. The sequence continues at coordinate 54,656,042 of JAMXBB010000011.1, forward strand.
TTTTTTCTTATTGAATTTTATAAGTGAAGTTTGGAGTAGGTAATGCCATAGTCAATCAAACTTTTTGCCCATCAAATTCAAATGATACAGGTTTAAATAACGAGAGATAAGATGGGAAATAAACAAAAGCTTAATTGGATGCAATATCTCGTGGCATCAAACTTCAATTATGAAAGAACAATCGAAACATGAGTAATGGTGTTTTTAAGCGAAGGATGCTCTAGCTGATGAGTTTATATGGGACATAGGAGAAGAAATGGATCTTAATAACGTATGTTCCATTTATTTACGTATTATTTTGGTGTAATATAAAAAAAAAAAAAATTGCGCATATCCATTAAAGATAGTTATAGCGAAGTGGAAATGGAGGTTATTCTAAAAATCGATCCATATTTATCATCAAAGATCAATTTGCATCCAAATAATAAGAGAAGAATGGAGTATAGAAGAATATAGAATCTCTTGTACTAAATAATATCAAATCAGTGGTTACAATATATGTTCTATGATATATATATAGCCTTATTCTTTAACTAATTAAAACCATCTGAAATTAGCGTATAATTGTATTCGCGTTGAACATTTTTGACAAGTCCTAACTTGGAACATATAAATTTAAGTTGAGGTTCTGCAAGGGCTTTGGTCATGAAATTAGCAAGTTAATGTTAAGAAGGAACATATGTAAGATCTAAAAATCCATCTTCAAGTTTATCTCATGTGGAATGAATATTAGGTATAGTAGATTTATTATCAATGAATAACTTGATTGGTAAAGAATTATGGATGCGTGAATCTTTAAGAATGTAAGAAATCTAAAATAGTTGTCTTGTTATATATGCAATGCTACGGTATATAGCTTCTATGGATAAAGTGGGAACCATATATTGAAGATAAGAGTGAGAATAAAAAATATATACAATAACCAGATAATGATATATGATCGACTTCTTAAGAATGCTAATCCACATCAAATTGTAAAGGAGCTAGATGAGGAATAAAATAAACCATGGTTAAATGTGCGTTTGAGATATTTAAGAACATGAATCACAACATGCAAATAAGATGTATAAGGTGAAGCAACAAACTGACCAAGTTGTTGTATAACAAAAAATCATGTCTGGTTGCATTAATGTAATATAAGGCCCCTCTAAATAAGGAAGGATCAAGGAGTGTTTGACCGCCATGAATCTCCAACCTAATATTTGAGGTAAAGGAAATCTAGTAAATTCATCTAGAATCAACTGTCTCTTTGCAAGTAAAAATTAATTCGTATTCATTTTTAAAGATGGTTCTTATCAAGAAGATTACAAAAAAAACAGTGTACAGAAGAAATGTAGAATCTCTTATACCATGAAGCTGCATTCTTTAGCTAATTAAAACTATCTGACACGTGTAACTAGTACGTGTATAAATTGACATGTGTATAATTATAATTATAACTAGTACAGTTATGGTGGGGATGGGGGTTTGTTTCTAATATCATGCGCCTTGATAATAAATTTGACTGATGATATATGTGCGGAACAATTTCTATTGAATCCCAAGTCGAAGCAATCATTTTTTTTTTTTTTTATTTCATTTTTCATGTTTCAAATGTGTTCTTTCCTCTCTTTTTGAAGTTTTATAGTCAAACAAATCAACCATGGGCGCGCATCTTTCGGCATATTGCGTTCAGACCAAATCTTTCGTTTCTCAAAGCAAACCTCCTTTGAATTCATGAAACAAGAATGCTTGGCATAGTAAATGCATAAATAGAATTCCGACACATATCACCTTGAAAATACCGGATATGCGCAACAACGATCTGAGCAAATTTCAAGCTTTTGACTCTGTAGCTACTGATGCCCTAGAATCACTTTTGTGGAAGGACTTAATAGCATATGGCTGTGCACGCTCCATAAGGATTGTTTCAGATCGTCCTCCTGCTGGAGCTGTTTGTGGTGTTTAAACTCTATGGGCTGTAATTATTTTCTTTCTTAATGCTATCCAAGTTATTGGGTGGGAAAAAAAAAAAAAAAAAATTGTACCTCTCACTTTCCATACTAACAAAACACGTGCATGCGCGCCCTCTTTTCAATAAAAATGTTCCAATGTAGCAGTCTTTCACTGCCATGCAAAAAGAAATACATTTTTAAGGACCAGCGTTTAACAATTAATTTATATATATATATATTTTGTATTAATACATTCTTACTCTTTAATAGGATAGAACAGGCTAATCTAAGATAACCAACTAAAACTATAAAATTCACTCAACCCATCAACTCAGACCTTTTCTAATTTGTCCTAGAATTAATAAAAAAAAAAATAATTTGTAGGTCATTATATTCTAGAAATAAACATTAATTGGATATGTACCTTGAATCATTTGAAAAGGGAAAAAACAAAAAAGAAGAAAGTTTTAATGGATTCAACGATTGGCATTAGTATTGTAACCTACGAGAACTTTTCACTTAGATTAAGGGATAGCTTAGACTCCCAACAGAATTTGGCGGCTCAAACCTGTCAAATTGAAATATATATATATATATACATACATGATAATACATATCTGCATTCATTAGATATATATTATATTATTAAAACAGATTAACTGTTAAATAACCGCCATACTTTAAAGTTACTTATTTACCCTTTATTTAATTTTATTTAACAAAAAAAACTAATATTAAATAGTTTATTAAAATTATAAATAATGGATAAATTTATTAATTCACTCTCTCTTACTAATCTCTTTTAATCTCAAAACCCACCTTCTTTACCTTATTCTTTATCTCTCCATACAACTCATTATCTTTCTAATGGTTTCTCTCTCTTTCCATTTTCTCTTCACTTGCTTTACGTGTATATATTGTATGGCCAAAAAATTCATATTATAATTAAATATAACAATGATAATTATTGATATCTAATTTCTGCCGATAATCCTGATTAAGAAATTAAAGGATTTAAAATGAATATAGATAGAGAAAAAATAATAAATTTATATTCCTATTATTTAACAAAAATTACAATTTTTTGTTAAATAGATAATAATAAATATATAAATTTAATATTATTTAATCGGTATGTGTATTGCGATTACATCATCCACTAGTAAATATATGAAACGTTTATGCTTAATGGAAAAAAAGAAAAAAGAAAAAAGCCAATTCACAGGCCATGTGAACCAACGAGCCTGGTGAAACAACCCTGAACTGAATAGGGTCAGAATGGTTACAGTTCCGTCAATTTTAGAACCGTGGCTTGCTGTTTCAAGTCGGTTAGGTCCGTTCCTTAAGTTTACTTTCACCTGTAGACAAGTAGATTTAACCCGAAATTCTAACATTAAACGAGTTAAAACAGATAGCCCCATGAACTGGCCTGCCCCATTGCCCACTTTTCTTGTTGGGTTAGATGGATTGATGTTGAGAAAATCTCATTAAAAAATAAAGAGGGAGATGGAGAGCGGCTTTTGCCGGCACAGCTAAAGAATTAATTGCCCCTGTCGGATGAGAATTCACTTTCTCCTAGCAGTGGTCCAACCAATCTTGACACCCACCACGATAAATCATAAATAAGAGTTAAATTTCAGGCTCTAAGAGAAATATGAATAACTCATTTGTGCACGACAAATATCTTGGAATGACTAGTAAGGGTGGCACTTTTAGTTGTCATGGTCAATTGACCTACCCATACTCGATTAGGGGATTCACAATGGAAGGAGCCCCTATACCGCTACTCGTGAGGACTGAACCTACCTCACATAAGCGATCAGACAAGTGCACAGGGAATCAGGAAAACTTGCCCAAGGTTCCCATACTATGCACATTTTGTAAATTTCATTAAATATTCCGAACCCCACACAACCCCCCAAAAAACACCCCCACCCCATGTGGGATGGGTGCCACTTTGACTTGGCTTGCAACATAATAATCCATCAACATATTATAATCCAGGCAAGTGCAAAATATACAAATAGTAGAGCATTTCATCATATCATAGATCCAACATCCTTACACAGTCATGGGACGATCTAAAGCTTATACACAGGCCAGCAACATAACTTACATTGGTACAGACAAAGCAATCGGAACGTATTGTTCTTCAGATTTACCGTATTCACTCACTATTTTCAGCTAAACTAAGGAAATTTCATCTCAAACTCATTACAGGCCATGGAGTGACTCCAGCTGCTGGAAGGGCTGGCCGAACAATGGGGACACGTCTCACCACAGAGAATGCTTCATTAAGACGTGCAGCACGGCTCGTAAACTGGGAAACCTTCTGCAGGGATTAATCACATAGAGGAGAGTGATGGTCAGTAATCTTAATGGACTTTGAAACTAAAGCAAATAAACCCTTGATAAACCTGAACCAACATTAGCAATATATTGCTGGATTTGGCAAAACAGAAAATTGAAGTAGAGACGCATCTTACTCCAGCATTTAGCCAGTGTATCAGAAATTGCTTAAAATTTCCATTTGGGGAATTGATAACAGCTATGGACTTTGAATTCAATATTCTTTTATGATTTCACAAGTTATCCTCTTTTATGCTTTCAAGAGTTGTCGATGGATTGCAGCCAAAAGCACAACATGAAGTATTCAAGAGGACATTACCAAAGTAATAGCATGAATATAGATTCAGTCTTGTATTCTCCTGCAACCACTGGCTAGAGAATAATTTGTAACCATTATATTTTATGAAAGAAATTCATAAAATTCCAAATATGCTAAAGGGACAGGTAGCTCAAAGTGTTCTGTCATTAATTTTGACCATTTTAGAAACATGGCAAGGCCATAATAGATTGTTTACTGATATGCAGGAACAGAAGAATGCAGTGGTGTGAATATTACAAGAGATGATAAGTAACACCACGGACAGCAGGCAGGTAAAATGCATCAACTAATCCAATGATAATATAAACTATAATAAACACATCCATCCATACAATAGAGAAACAAATCCATTTCTCAATGGAGCCCTATTTCAACATATTCTCTTCTTTCCTTTTATTTTGAATGATTGCGAACCAATGCACAAAAACTAATCTACATAAATTTGCTCTATCCAAATAAACATACAAACCCATATGCAAAAGACTAGGAATTTTCAATGTTTATTTCCGATAACTACTGCCAGTCACCCCAAGGGGTGATTAGCATCCATGAGCTTTCATGATAACTTGCCTAAGGTACAAGATTTAATAAAATAAAGGCCATGTTTTGGAGTTATCTTCACCATGCTAGCTAGACAAAACCAGTATATAGGTCTTGTAGGAATTAGGATGCTGCAGATGTCCACAGGCACTAATCTTTATCAAGGTAGGCAAGTACTGAGGAGTGGCTGACACATTCTAATGAAGAATGGTTTCTGAGAGAGAGAGAGAGAGAGAGAGAGAGAGAGGGAGGGAGGGAGGGAGGTTTGGTTGGAAAAAGAGAGAGAGAGATGCCTGAAATTTTCAATAGGGAGACACACAAGCAGAGAGAGAGAGCAGACAAATATTAGAGAAGAGAAGGAGCTTCCCGCTGACTCCTTCCGAATCAAGCACTTCAAGTATTCATAATTAGCATAGTTTCCAACAAGCTTTATCAGTCAATCAATACAGCAGTTATCTGCAGAGTAAGCTTTAGAATCTAAAGGCATCAAGGAGATAAAGTTGCACAAGAACCTTTAATTAATATGGTGGCACATGAATCCCAATGAAAACAAATGCAAAACATAATTGAAAGAATCTCTGCAGGGCATGAAAGATATTTAACATGGTTCATTAACAAGAACAGTGGCAATTGTTAAGAGCATAAAAAAATTGTATTTTGAACTGCATAATCCAATTAATAGTGTAAATGTAATAAATAAACAGAGCAAGTTAAAGCAAAGCCAGACCTTCTCATCCACCGTAACCTTGAGCTGCAAAGTGCGGGTCTTACGCTTCATCTTATAAAGCCTTCGAGCCAATATAAAAAATCCCATAAAAGCGGCTGCCATAGAAAACGACCAAACAGGACCAACCCTTAAAACGCAATACTTAATGAACTCAAATGGCATCTTCCACCACACCACACTTTTCTTCTCTCCATCGCCCCCCGGTTTCGCCTCTCCTTTCATCTCAACTTCTTCTACCTCCTCAACAGAATCATTTTCATTCGCAACATCGTCATGATCATCAACATCCCTCTTAACGACATCATCTAATTCTGCTCTATCTCCGCCCAAATTGGACCATGATTTCCCAGAATCCTTCTCAAAGTCTCGAATTTGCGCACTCTCAACATAATTAATATCCTTCTTCACATCAGAATCATCAAAGGCCCCAATCCCTATCTCAGGACCGAAACTTTTTTCATTCTCAGTTTCCAATTTTCGAATTCCATCAAAGCTAGAAATCCCCTTCTCAAGTTCTCCAATACCCAATTCAATTTTGGTGCTAAAGTCGGAAACTTTACGATCATCGGACCGATCACTGGCCGAATCAGACCAGAACTCAGCAGAATGACGGTTCCCTTGAAACTGATGAGAAGGATCAATCCAGCTAGGGCTATCGGAATCGGAAGCGGAATAGGTTTCCAGGGGTTTATCGAGGGAAAAATAATCAGCCTTAATCATGGAATGAGTCTGTTCCTCTTCTTGTTGTTCTTGTTGTTGGGCTTCACCAAATTTGGGGGTATTAGGGTTTTCATTTTCGACTGAGCGGGGAGAATTGTGGAGAAGTTCCCAATCTTCCAATTCCATTGGGGACCAATTTGAGGGAAAAAGATCTGTTCTTGTTTCTTCTTCTTGTTATCTTTTATGTACGTGTTGTGTGTGTTCAATATAAATAACAATAACCCTTGAATAAAAATATAGAAACCTGACCTCACCCTTTACAAGTACAGGAGAGGAGGCCGTTTTTGAGGGTAATCTACAGTGGTAGATGCTGTTTTCTTACCAACATCAAAATGGATACCCCACACCTGTCTTTCCCTCTCCCATTTCAGTTATTTTTTAAGCTTTTTCTTTTACTTCCCATTATTTTCTTATAGCCTCTAAATTCCTTGAGTAATTAAAATCCCCTCCAAATAAATATATAAATAAATTACAAATAAGTATTAAATAAACCTTAGTGTTTGAAGATCTTGGATGAGGTGTTTAGTTGGGTTGCACTAATGGTTGACTATAAGTTAACGAGCAAACGTAAATTTAAAAAGGTTTCGAATGGTATTTTATTGCGATTGTAAACCTTATAAGATTTTGGTGATATTTGGAACTGAACTCGAACGATCATGATATTTCATAGAGTTGACAAGTTGAATAATCAAACTTTGCCTATTAAGAAAATTTGAATTGATAGTCAAGTATTTCTAAACTTAAAAAAAAAAAAAACCTAAACGATCAACTAAATATCAATTAACGAAGCAAACACTTAAGAACCCCATTTTAAGTAACTAAGTTTCATCGAGCTTAATTTAATCTCAAGCTACCAATAATCTAGTAAAAGAGCCAATTTAAAGCAAGAAAATAATTACGTAATAAACTCTATCTAACTAATTGAATAAGGTGGCCATTTAGGTTATGTCATGTTGAAAATTTTAGAAAATCGTATACGAAGAAGAATTAACTCCTATTACATAATTTTCTTAATAAATTGAGTATATTTGAAATAAGGCCAATAGTGATAATCTAATTCACTTTTCACTTAACAAAATCCAACAAGGAAAAGATAAGCTAATCTTCATCTCTCTATATATGTTAAACTACTTATAGATAAATGAACCAACTTATTAATTTGTTTAGTGTACACAAAGGGATTAATGTGACAAATGCATGGCACAATAGTGCCCTAGTTCACACCAGCTAAGAGAGGGAATGTTAGGCCATTCCTCATCTTTTCCACATCCATTTATGTATCACTCTTAGTCATTATTTTGTCATAAGAGTCATATCTCCTTTAATCGTCATGTGTTCACCCTTTTTCATTTTCAAATTTTTCTCAAACAAAAGGGGGTTTAAGTGAATGCACAAGGCAAACACAATCAGCTACTTCATCTTCATATACTCCCATTTGTTTTGAAGTTCTAAACGCACTCACCCATTTAAAGTAAGAAGAAGGAAACCTAATCCCTATACACATAAAGTAAATCGTCTGCTCCTTACTCCCCATTCACTTTGCACATACATATACATCACTTAGTGGCACCACCTTGAAACACTTAAAAAACCTAAAGCTAGAAACATTTGTGTCATCATTTGGGAAATTTAGAAGATCAACCAACATAACATGTGCTTGAAGGAGCACCAAGGATAAGGAGCTAAGGAAACAAAAAGTAGTGTCATATACCATCATCCTCACTTAGTGAAGTAAGTTTTATTTTTAGAAATGCTAGAGTATCATGCTTAGAAGATTATTTCTTATCTAAGGAAAGTGTTATGTACTGTAGATGTATCCTAGTAAGTTCATAAACTTCTTGAGATTTTTCATATGAATACTAAGGTATGAGTGATTTAGGCTTAGCTTCCTTGTAGTATATTTGTTTGTCACTTAAGGTATAGCTTTAAGGCTTGAAAAAGCTATAAAGTCACATGTGTAAAGGAGTACCCCAACAAGCTGGACATGGCATGTATGGAGCATTCTTAAGTGATATTTTTACTTCAATTAAGTTTTACAAGCCTTTGAGTAGCCTTTAATGAAGGAAAAATCAACATATGAAGTGTAGGTAATGATATGAGCTTATAACTCACAAGAGGACCTTAAATAAGATTCAACACACTCTTGATTAGCTGCTGGGCATGGTGTGTTTTAGAGTATTCCTAAATTTTCTTAGACTTATTCTTATTAGATTAGCTTCAAAATGACACCTTACAACTCCGTTGCAAGTATATATGTTGTTTAGATAAGAATCCTTAAGAAAGTGTTCATTTGAGAGCTTAACCAAAAATTTTAAAATCTGATCCTACTTTAAAATCCACTTATAAGAATGTTTTAGAAAAAATTAAAGTGTTTTGGAACTCCTCGAAGTGGTATAACTAGCATATAAAGGCTTTAGGAGGCTAAACTGAGCCAAAAACATGTTTCAAGCCTAAAACCTAACCAAGTAAGGCCCAAAAACGCCATGGACAAAACTGACCCCTATTGAAAAATCCTTTGGAAATATGTTTAAATGACGTTTGAACTCGAATAAGCATATCGAGCCTCGATTATAGGCCCTAAATGGCTAAAACAAGCAAATAATTACAAAATAGGCCAAACCATTAAAACTTTAAGCTTAAAGAGTTAAAGGACTATAATTTCTAGATTTCATGATTAAGAATTAAGGCCCAACTTGACCAATTAAAAAGCACAAAAGAACAATTACCAAGCCCCACTTAAAAGACCTTAATAATAAGGCCTATAGCCTAAACTAGAAGTACTAATAAAGGGAGACCAAATTGGATTAATAATTGAACATAGGCTCATAAAGAATACTTACTAAATATACTTTAAGGCCTAAATAAGAACTTAGAGCTCGCTAAGGGTTCGGAAAATAGAATATAAGACCAAGATTATACTAAAAATGGAACCTTTAACCCAACAAACAAAAGGTTTGCAGCTTTCTAAACTAACATGGAAAATTGTGGTTGGAATCTATCAATTTGGACCACACTACGATAATCTACATCTAAAAATGATGGAAAATGACTATAAGAATGTGGAAATTGGATTTAAAATGAAAAAGTTATGATAAAAACAAGTTTAGTTAAAACTAAGGATTATAGCAAGAATAGTTAGCTTAATAGAAAATTTTCTTTTTCTTATTTATATTCCTTCGTAATTATTTAAGGTAATTCCGATACTGATTCGGACTTGCTTACCGATTACTACAATCCATAAATCATCATGGCTAAGTGAGTATTCCTATGACTATTATGCTTATATTTGATTATAAATTAGTTAAACTTAAAGTTAAACCACAATTGATATGTTTGGGGATTTGGGAATTGCATGTGTATGGCATTCTGTGATTGTTGTATCAAAGTACTCTAATATATATATTAAAAAAATGCTTGTTATATAGCTGCTTGTAGCGTGCCTTGCGATTGTCTGTTGAAATGGGTGGTCACAAAAATGAAATGAATATAACAATTTTTTACCATAACTAAACCGAATCATGCATGGCATAACTTGCATTATTATATGTTGACTATCACATTACACATGTAAGATGGAGGGGTCTTGTGGGGTTGTGATGATGTTTATGCATATGAGTTTTCATACAATGCACACATACAACATGGCCTCACCCTAACTTATAGGCTTACTAGGCGCTAGATATACCAATTGTATAGCAATAGGCTGAGTCTTAAAGTCCACCGCTTATGGGTGAGTAGACTACATGCATTACTTACATCCTTACTCTCAATATAGGAATTGAGAAGTAATAATTGAATAATGTAATTAACTGTGAGAATAGAAAAGAACTGAGTAGATGTGAGACTTATGTGTTTAGCTACCAAGGGTGCTTGGAACCCGGATTTGATAGTTCAAGTAACTCCAACTCTAGCTTCGAGGGTGAAATCCTAAGCTATATGCAGTTATTGGTTAAGCTGTATATAATTGTTTGAGCATACAATTGTTGCATTTATATGGTTGTTTAATACAACTGTTTGATCTTTGCGTGAAAGGTTTAATAGGAGGAATTACTCACTAAGCACATTGTAAGCCTACATCCCCTTAGTCTTTTGATGTAAGATGACATTTGGCTTGTATCAGGGTGAGCTATGCCTGAAGTTAGTGTTAGGGAGTTGGGATATATGATTCGAGGAAGAGTAGCTAAGAAAACTTAGTTATTTTCTTTTATATAGGCCTTTTTATTTGATCCTCATATGGGACGTACTACCAGACTCCCTTTGATCTATTCTTATTTTGTAAGCAATGTTGCACTTGTAATATTTCTTTTAGTGGGGAAATGTTCCTACTTATAATTGGTTAGTCACTTCATGAAATTGATTTAGTAATTACTCTGAACTACTTTGGAATACATACCTAGGAAGTGACCTGATATTGGAAGACGCCTTGTATATCATTTCGAGGGTTTCAGATTTGTCGTAGGGAAAATCTAAGGTACTTAAGGCGGTATATGGTAGGTTGCCATGACCAAGGTATCTCTTGGGGTGTGACAATAACCACTTCAATATTTAAGACAACTGGGTATTTAAAGATAGAAGGAACAAATATAATATAAGCTAAGAGTGTATAAAAAATAAGCGAGATTTATTAAGGGGAGAGAATGAGGCAGAGCTATTTCAAAGATGTTGTGCGTTATCCTAATCATGATCGAGGATGTGCTTTAGATTTCATGGGAGTAGACTAGAGATAGTTGTTTACCTTCTATTTTAGCTAAACTGCTCAGGAGCATCTTGGTTTAAACTTTGTGGACTGGGCTTGGCTAAGTTGTCATAGCCTGGAGGCCTAGGTCCTTGGGTGTTAAGAGATCTTTACGTGATTGGGTTGGAGCCTATGCTAATGACTCCACAAAGGTTGATAATGCTTCTTCGCAATTGGCATTGGTTCCGTTGGAGACATCTAAGTTGTGAAGAGCTCAACTTGAGAGATAAGGTTGGACTGCTTCTAGAATTTAGCCCTTACCTTAGATAGGTTGGTCTAAACTTAGGAGTCCTTTCCAAAATGACCTATTAACTCATACCCTACCTTAAAATGATTTTAAAGGGAAGGCTCAAGTGATGATTCGTGAAGAGAGCCTTTTAAGCCCATAGCAAGCCTAACTACAATCATTATATCTTTTTATTATAGTTTTGAAAATGCACTCATCTCTCACTAAGGATGAGTTTTAGTAACTACTTTCAATGAAGCAAAAAAACAAGTAGCAATTATTTAAAGGTTTGAAGATACTACAACTACTTCTATAGTATCTTTTGGTTATATGCCAGTGCACTACACTAAGTCCATGGAGGTGGAAGACGACAAATCTCACAAAGTGAATTGAAGCATGCACCTCTCTAGTAGTGCTTATGTCTGCTTCATCTCATTTTCTAAAGTTGAGAAAGGAGCAATTAAAGCACCATAGAGGAATATTCTAATCATCAAGGTTATGGGAATGAACCTTGGCTACAAAATTATGGAAAGAAAAACTTCAATGATTGTAGAAGGGTTTAAACCGTTTCAAGATTGTTCATCTAAGATATGGATCATTTATGGTGTCTTTGATAATGTGGAAGACTTGCAACTAATTTTATATTATGAACCATTGTATGTGAATGTATTGTATATGGTTATAAAGAGTAGAATTAGACTTTCATGCATCTTCTACCAACCTAAACTCAATGATAGTATGGGCACGCATCCAAGAACTACTAATGTAGTACTACTCTCCTTTAGCTATCAAAAAGATTAGAGAGGCTTTTAGGCCATTCCTAAAGTATGATACCTATATTGAATTGCATATATGTGCTAGTCAATCTAAGGTAGTATTTGGTTAATAGAACTAAATGATATTAGAAGAACTAAATAATATAGCATATGAAAAATTGGATAGTACAACTCTTTTATTAAACTAAATGATGTGTGCAATACTAGATATAGTTTTGTTATTGAAAAAAAATTAAAAAGTTAAAATAATTAATTTCTTATATTATAAATTATAATAATGTTCGATATTGTGATTTGAGAATTTGGTGCTAGTTTATTTTTGGAACTCCAAAAATGAAAATCATTTTTTAGAATCTTTTTTTTTTCCCTTCAAGAGAAAGTCTTTTCCTTAATTTTCATTGAGTAATTTATGCTAAGTAGGCAAGATTTAGTACAAATGAAATTTAAGGAAAAAAGAGAATCTTCAGGCTTAACAAGTATTATCCATAATTCTTTTGTGTTGATTTCTATATTTGTGTTTACACCAATTGTTAATTTTTTTTTTCTTTTCATTTTGACTTGAACTTCTGCATTGAAGTGTATAAGTAAAAATTACAATAATATATGTATATTGTATAGATTAGAATGTGATAGGATAATTAAGTGCTTTAAAGCAATTTGATTTTGATTTCTAAACTATTAAAAGTGATTTGGTTTATAACTCTAAACTATTAAAAGTGGTTTAGCTCACTATAAATTTAAGCAAAAACCATTTCAATTGTGGTTCAATTTACTTCACCCCTTAAAACCAAATTGAATCTTTAAATGACCCTTCAATCGCTCATATCTTATCATGTGAAGTACATGACTCGTGTTGCACATACATGGCACTCATTGAACGAATCTTTACATCTATACCTTGGTATTAAACTAAAAAAATCAACTCATTTTATTAATTATGAATTATAATTTCTTATTTATTTTGTTTTTTTTTTAATTATTTCTATATTAGTAGAAGAAATCAAATTTATTATGATATAAGTAGAGAAAAAGACAACTAATGTGTGAATTTTCATTATGTATATCTAAATATTTTTCTCTTTTTTTTCAAGATTTCTTTTCTATATAATTATTGACCAAAGGAGTTCATGTAAAGTTATATTATTCTAGCATTTGTTAATTACATAGAATCTTCAAAATATAGCTTAATGGAACTTTAAATTGTTGATGTGCTCCATAGTAATGAACTAAAATTCATCAAAATTTCAAGATCAAGCATACTCGGTGGAATGCTTTCGCAATAGATGACCAACAAAGTAGTTGTAACAATGATAAAAATGTTGTAGTTCATCGGCTAAAAAGAGGTAGCTAAATACCATGGTATGGAGTCACTTTGTGAGCTTATAAGGGAACATCTTTATAAATGAGGGAGATTGTTTTATCCATCAAAATATAACTTGATAGAACGCTAATTATTAAGATGTCTTTTAGTGTAATGGTTTAAAATCCATCAAATCTTTAAGATTAAGCATGCTTCATAGAAAGAACCCCCAAATAGATGACTCCCTAGGAATTAGCTGGCACCAAGGAAAAAGTCGTCAATCATATCATGTCAAACCATATAATAACATCTTAGTATGGAGTTGTAACATTATAAATTATTTTTTTAATAAGAATTGTTAAAACGTAAATCCATCTAATTTTTTCTTGATAATTACTTTTTAGGAAAATACATGGAAAATCCTACAACTTATTACGCTTTTCAATTAAGACTAAAACATTTAATTTTTACGTATCAATCTTGAATATATCCACTCTTAAAAACTTTTTAATTTGGCAATAAAATTTGTAACTTACCAAAACACCATACAATTAAAGCTTTGAATTTTCATGATCATTTAATTATTAAAAAATTATTTGTTTTTGTTATGTAGTGATAATAAGAAAATTGTGAAATTTATCATAACACCAAAAAATGGCATGTTAGAGTTTTACAAATCTTTGAAGAGTTTCAAGAAATGATCATTGAAATTCAAAATTCTAAAATTGGAATGCTCTATCTTAAGATTTTGATATATTATTATTGTTGATGTTGTTGTTGTTGCTATTGCTGCTACTACTGCTATTGTTGCTACATATATAGGTTACGTTCTTATAATATTATATGATGTAAGTATAACCCAAAATGTATTTTGCACTAAAGGAAGAGGCTCATTCATGAGCATGACACTATATCCAATCCAAAAACTTAAGGTATTACATTATGCGTCTTCTCCTCCTAAATATCCTTCACTAAACTCTTATCTTTTTGATGTGAGATTTTCCTACTTACACCTATATCCTACTAATCTTCCACTCAAGCGAGGTTTTCAAACTCATGATTTTGCTTAGAATTATTAGAGAAATTTAGAAATGTAAGTTTTCACAACGTATGTAAAATAACTTTTAAAAACTATAGATATGCTTGTAGTTATCATGAAAAACTTAAAATGCATGATAAGAATAAAAAATATGAAAAAACTAAGTTCTTTTCTATAAAAAAAAAAAAAGATTAATAGTAGATGTAGAAATAAAAACCAATCCTAATAGAGACCCCACAAGATTGCAAATATCTCATTGAAAGACTTCGAGTTTAAACATAACACACAGTTAAACAAGGGTGCTAACTAATTGACTAACATTAGATTACCCAAGGAGAAAAAACTAATTATCCTAGACCTACCCACCCTAATAAGGGTACTCGACATGGATGAACACATACAAGTTTATCACATGAATTGAATGAATGGGTCCTAACCACAAGATGGTAAGAAAAGTCAATGGAAGTTGTTCTTGAGCTAGGGTCTCATGCATAAACACCCAGATGTTATGCACCAAATGACTTGTACAAACTTAGGATTCAATGTGATATGACGCACAAGTCTATCCCTAAGGTTACTTAGCAATATTCTTTAGCTCAAGGGAATAGATAAGAATAGCTTTATAGTCAGCAGCTATGGAAGCTCACATAAGCACAAGAGGAAGAAGAATAATATCTTAATATTTTCTAACTAATTCTAATTGGGTATAAATGAAACCTTTTATTGTTGCCAATTAAGGCTACCTTATAGGTTTAGCAAATTTACAAAGTATAATTTACCAAAACCAACTATACATAGGTACAAAGGTAGAATAAACAAAGATTCAGCCACCTTGCGTGCAGTGTTTTCCTTACAATTTGTACTCTAACAAACGATGCATAGTGCACTTTGATAGGTCGTTATAGGCATAGAGAATCAACTTTATGCTAGGTTTAGGGAGTTGTAGAGTAGGTCAAGGTTGGCAAACTTGTTGGTAAGTTCAATGTTGGGCTAATTGAGCTATTGGATTAAAAGGTCAAGCTCTTTGTTGTGTTTCATTTAAGGCGAAGGTAGGTTAGCACTCTACTTTCTTGGCTTTAGGTTAGCTTAAGCCCTATACTAGATTCCTCCACTTGAGAGATAGTTATCTATTGGTAAGAGTTAGGGAACTTAAACAGGTTAGCTTACAGGAACACGACTTCCTCCTTCGTGAATTGTTACTGAAGCGCTTGGTGGACTAAGGTAGTAAGGCTACGAGCTTAGGACCATGTTATTGGTTTTTAATTCATATCATCCCCTCTAAGTTATTTGAGGTTTGGGATTAAATCTAGTTTAGCTCTAGGATGCTCATCTTCGGGGGTGTATGGGTTGAGGTTGATGACATTAAAGGCATTTGATACTCCATATTCACTTGGTAAGTCTATTTGGTAGGCATTCTTGTTGATCTTTTCCACAATCTTGAATGATCTATTTGCCCTAGGAGATAGCTTACTCTTCCTCAAGCTTAGAAATCGATCCTTGCTCAAGTACATCCACACTAGGTCACCGAGCTAGAACTCCTTAACCTTTTATCCTTGTTCTCGTTGTTTAAGTTTAGAAGCAACTCTGCTTAGGTGATCTATTACCTTTTGATGAATTGTCTTAATGGCCTTAGATTGGTCTACAGCCATTAGGTCTTCTAGGAAGCTTGAGAGAGGTGTCTAGTCAAGTGGAAGGTTAAGGTCGAATCCATAGATAAGTTTGAATAATGACTTGCTTGTCATACATTGCATTGTCCTGCTATAGGCAAATTCAACTATGGGTAGGCATAAGTCCTAATCTGTTAGGTTCCTTTCACCTGTAATGTAAAGTAGAGTACCTAGGGTCCAGTTGATAACCTCAATAATAGACTATTGACCTCTGGCCTTCTTATTCGCATACGCCTTCGTGGCCTTCAGTCTCTTGCCAAGAGGATTCTCTCTCATTGGCTTGCTGAGGACGAGAAACAATATATTGAGGAACGATGGACAAACTCCTTGAGAACTCAGTTCAATTACACCTTGCTCTGTGTAAACCCTTGAGTTGTTGCCAAGAAATCATGTGCCGAAGACTATTTGCTAAGTGCTGATAGCAACCTACTAAGTGGATTGAACTAGGCCCCTCCTGGATGAGTATTTCTCTTTTAGCCAAATCCTTATACTTATGGCACTATGTTATGATTCAGCTCAGCTATAAATAGGAATCAGCTTATGACTATCTTCAAGCCAAGGCCGACCAACCTGAAGTCGAAGCCTACTTATTTTAACTCGAGGTCGAATAATTCAATGCTGAGGCTAAATAGCTTTTGCTAATGCCGAGCTAATACCAGAAGACTAAGAGGAAGAAAAGGACCCATTCGGCATTAAGTCTATCATCTATCAAGAAGTCGAGGGACTATGCAGTCGAGGACTCAAGGTCGAAGATCCACTTGGCAATTGTAAGCCAACCTTTTGGGTATCTTGGCCAAGTAGTATGAGACTTCAAGGACTCCTCCTTGAACCCGAACATCCAATTGCCAACCTCGTCTAGTTCAGATCTTGCTTCTTCTAGAACAAGCTGAATAACTACATGTTGACTTCTTCTATTAAACGCATAGTTTTGTATTCTTGTGAATATTTTCTTTATTTTTAATTATGGGCCTGTTCTTTAGGGTTTAAGGCCTTGTACATTATTTACAATTTTACCATTAGAGTTTTAGGACTTTGCTATAAATAGCAACATTTGTAATTTGTAGAGAGATAATCAGATAGTGAAGAATTTACATACGCTTGGAACTTTCCTCTTTCGAATAAGGTCATTCTTGAGCTCTTAGAGCTTACATTTATTGGATTATTGAGTGTTAATTAACTTTGTAATCCTTCTTGTATTCTTATTAATCTTGTCCTTAAAATTGTGGTGAACCCCGTCATTTGAGCGAGTTAGTGAGTTGCATTTAACCTCTCATTTGAAATCCGAGTGACATTTAGTGTTCATTAGTCATATCAAACCTTATTTCTAGCTCAATCCCTGATTGTATTTATGTCTTGGTGCATGATATTCGTACACATTCATCATCAAAACCTTCCCATTTTACTTCTTGTTCTTCAGACCTACTTGAACCCCGACTACCCATTCTAGTATGAGCCCCGCTGCGTATCATCTTAATATCGAGCTTTGAGGAGACATGTGTACAGTGTTCTTCAAAGTTTGCTTATCATTTGAACATTCGATTAGTTGTTGTTTTATAGTGTAGTGTGTTGTCCAAGTTCTTAGTAGCCATAGTCTTATGTTGTTGTTGAGTCAATTAACAGTAATTTTAGTAGTTGATTCTAACTGCTGTAGAAGAGTTTAACAATCGTAGGTAGCTATAGAAGTTAATTAGTAGTTGTTTTTGGGTTACTATAGTTGTGTTTTATGTAAATCGTGTTTATTGAATTTTTAATGGAAATTACTGTACAGATAAGAATGTCTGAAGATCGTGTCAATAACAGTAGTGACAGCCTTCATGGAAGTTTGAGGTGACATGTTGACAACTTGGAATATCAGATTCAGAATCTTATTGACTCTATTCAGGAGCTTACTAGTTTAGTTAGAGGCCACAGACATATTAGTCGAGGTGAGAGAAGGAAGCGAACACCCATTAATAGAAGTGGCTTTAGTGAGCTTGATAATGATAAGTGATAATTGAGAAGAGCTACCAAGCCAAGAAGAAGAGAAAGCCAACCTGTGCTAATAAGAAGCAATGATAGGAGTGTTGACTCTAAGGTAAATTAAGGAACTCGAAGAAGAGAGCTGAAGTCGAGAAGAAATATGGCCAAGCAAAGCTCCAATAGAGTGGCAGATCCAAGGTGAACTGACTAGCTAAGAATACGAAGGATGAACCCTAAGCACATAGCCAAGGACTTGACAACATCAAGCTTAAACTATCGACCCTCAATGGAAGTAGTTGACTTGAAGAGTTCCTTAACTGGGTTCCCTGAGTCGAGAAGTTGTTTGAGTATTATGAGTGTGATGATTGAACAAAGTTTAAGCTAGCTTCATTATCCTTTGTTAAATACGTAAGCCTTTGGTAAGACAAGTTAGTTGCTAAGCGAGATGCTGAAGGAGAAGAGCCGATCAGAATTTGGAAGCTTATGAAGAGGTTGATGAACCAGTACTTTGTGTCGACTTACTTCAAGTAGGAGGTAGTCTATCTTTTCCAGCACCTGAGACAAGGCTGAAATATTATCGAGGAGTACTTGGAAGAGTTTGAGACCTTAATGATGAAATGTGAGGTTGTCGAGCCATAGGACTGTGCCATTGCTAGGTTTCTAAGTGGACACCGAGGCGACATTGTCGACATAGTTGAATTATAGCCATTTAACTCATTGGATGAGCCAATCAATTTGGCATTAAGAGTTGAAAGAGGGAGGCAGAGAAGGCATTAGAGGCTGACTAACCGACCCCAACCAGTCAACCTTGATTTAAGAGTGTTGTCCCTTCTTTCATTCATTTTTTGGGTTCTAACAAGCTTTCAAAGCGTTGTCCCCTCTTTCATTCTTTTTAGGGTCAGTTAACTCATAAAGCACTATCTCGATTTACCATTTTCTCTTAAGGTTTAACAAGCCCATAGGGTGCTTCCTTTTTCATCAATCTTTATTTAGGGTTTTGGTAAGCCCATAGTGTGCTTCACTTTACCAATTTCTTTTAGCAAGCCCATTGGACATTTCCTTCCATCACCAATTCCTTTTAGCAAGCCTGTAGGGCACTTTCTTTTACCAATTTCTTTTAGGGTTTTAGGTAGCCATAGGGCACTTTCCTTTACCGATTTCTTTAAGGGTTGCTTTCCTTTACCAATTTCTTTATAGCAAGCTTATAAGGCACTTTCCTTTACTAATTTCTCTTTCAGTGAGCCCATAGAGTGCTTCCATTCATCAACCTCTTAGTAAGCCCATAGGGCACTTCCCTTCTCCATTTTCTCTTGTAGTGAGCCCATAAGGCCCTTCCCTTCATCAGTGTCTCTTAGGGTCTTAGCAACCCCATAGGGCGCTTCCCTTCATTAGTTTCTCTTAGGGTTTTAGCAAGCCCATAAGATGCTTCTCTTCACCAATTTCTTTTAACAAGCTCATAAGGTGCTGCCCTCACTAGTTTCTTTTCAATCTTCTCAATGGGGCAATACTAGGTTCAATCTTTCTTTAGGGTCTTAGCCAGCTCGAGGAGTGCTTTACTTGTTTACTTAGGTTAGTCAACTTAATGGGCACTTCTAGGGTTTGATCTTTCTTTAGGGTCTCAGCTAACTCAAGGAACAGTTTGCTCGTTTACCTAAGTTAGTTAGCTTAGTAGGACATTACCAAGGTTCAATCTTTCATTTAGGGTCTTAGATAGCTCAAGGAGTGCTTTGCCAATTTGCTTAGGTTAATCAGCTCATAGAGACACGACTAAGCTTCAATTTGTCATTTAAAGTCTTAGCTAGCTAAAGAAACACTTTGCCCATTCATCTAGGTTAGTTGGCTCAAAGGAGCATGACCAGGTTCTTCTTTAGGGATTTTAGCTAGTTTAAGGAGCGCTTACCTATCTCATTCAATTTAGAATCTTAGCCAGCTTAAGGAGCCGATCGCCCGTTCATCTAAGTTAGTCAGCTCAAAAGAGCATTGCTAGGTTCTCATTTAGGGTCTTAGCCAACTCAAAGGGTGCTTCGCCCGTTTACCTAGGTTAGTCAACTCATAGGGGTATGACCAAGCTTTAATTTGTCTTTTAGGGTTTTAGCTAGCTCGATGAGTGCTTCACCTACTCACCTAAGTCAGTTAACTCATAGGGACATGATTAGGTTTTGAAATTATTTTAAGGATTCTTGCTAACCTATAGGAGCTTTACTCTCTTTCAGTTTCTCGGTTAGTTCTTAGAGCGCTTTCTCTCTCTCTCACCTTTTACCATTCACCAAATCCCTACTAGACTAAGCCTAGGATAGCTAGTTAATTATAGCACTTCTTAAGACAAATCAACTTCTAGGGCAAAAATAATGTTTTTTTTTTTTTTTTGTGGCAAAGTGTTACTCAAACTTCACCATAAAGAGGAGCAGCGGTAAACACTCCATTTTGCCCCCTTTTTATTTAAAAATTTTTAAAATAGGGTAAAGGGTCCTAATTTAGAATAGGAGCACACAAAAAAATAATAATAATAAAAAAAAAGTTTAGAAAAGTACAAAAAAAAATAAAAAAATAGAAAAGTTACAAGAAAATCACCAAAAATAGAAAATTCAGAAAAGGTTACAAAAAATAGAAAATGTAGAAAAAAATCACAAAAAATAGAAAATTTAAGAAAAAATATAAAAAATAGAATATTAAAAAAAAAAAGAAAAAGAAGAAGAAGAAGAAGAAGAAAAAATATATAAAAAATTTATTTTTAGATAATTTAATAGAGGATAATTTTTAATTTAATTTTATTGTTTTTTTTTAAGCCTTAACAATAAAAAGAGGTGAAGGATATTGGACTTGAGTTTAGTTTTAAATCTAGCTTAAATTGACTTAGCTTATATGTACAATTTGATTGCACATATGGACGGGGCATAAGTCAATAGCCTGACAGTTTCACACTTTCACTTGAAATTGGGTTTGGCATAAAGGTCCAGGGTTTGAATCTCACCAAAGGTATAAAGCCTTTTATCCTTTGTTCACAAAAACCCACCTACCATATGTCTATCAACCAATAGACCGCATGTCTAACTGAGACACGTGGTGGACTCCAATTAGGCGACGTAGTTGACGTAGGGCCATGTTAGCATCCCCTTTCCTTCTTTTTCTCCTTCTTTCCTTTGTTATCTCACGAATAAACCAATCTATACTCCTTACTTTGATGCATTTTTTTGTGTAATTTCCATGTGCACACACATGATTTAGTAGTGCAATTTTATTCTATACATAGCCTTTTTTGAATGGACCTCGAGAACACATCTAGATTCATTCATTTAGGCATTCAATTCATTGTTGAAAAATCGGGAAAAAAAAAACAGAAAATGAAGATTTGGCATTTAATCCAATGTTCCATTTTCCAATTCAAGAACCTCAACCATCCTCTCTCTTACACTAAACACTAACCATGTACAGTACACCACTTCAACCCCCTTTGTGTGACATTCAACTACAACCTTTACTGGCTCTATTCCCATTCTCCATTAGCTATCGACACATAGAGCCTACATTCCACTATTGCACAACCACTCCAAACACTACACCTATCTTCAACCAACACCATCAACTACCCAACACTCTCGATCCTCTCAATCGTCACTATAAGTGTCGACTACCATCAGCACTCCCTTTTCACCATTCTTTTATAACGTTACCTTCAAGTAATCAGGTCTCTTCATCCTTATCGGGCACTCCTACAATAGAGAATTCTTTCTTTTTAGCCTTTGAGAGAGGATACTCCAACAAGAAGAGCTTAACTAAGGCCCTTGAGATAATAGCCCTTACAGAGCAAAAATGAAAGGCCTTCATCGGAATATCGGAGTCGCTTGTATATGGCAATCACAAGATAGCACGATGCCAAAGGAAATCGAATGTATGAGAGTCGCTTCCAACCCCTTCTTTCTTAAGTGTTTTCGGGAAAGGAAGGAGACTAATAGTAAATGAGTTAGCACAGGATGTAACTAAAAAAAGTAAAAAAAGGTGATTCCTAATATGAAGAGTTGCTATAGTTGACTCTGTTGAATTTTGGAAAGCTCAGGTTTGGTGGTATATCCTTACAACTATAAGTAGTTTTAATCCCGGCTTCAGTCAAATGGATTTAGGAATGCTTCTACGTAACATCATCAAGTTAGTCTTCTGCTTTCACTGTCTTCTCGAAAGCTAAAGGTAGTTCACCTAGGGGAAGGATCCGACTAAGCTTAGCCTTTATCGAGGCACCTTACCTTCTTTCTATGCCCTTAGTTATCTTATTTCTTTTTTGTTTAGCTTAGAGGTACTTAAAGTCATTCTTAAAGTCATTAGTACGCCATGCCTTTAAAGGTCACATAACCTAAGCCCATAGCATTACTAAGTACTTAAGACTAGACTAGAGATGCTTATGGTGCGGGTGAGTATACTAGGGCACAATCTCTAGTAGACTCACTCACAAAACACATTCTTTATCATAGATGATTCCGATGTGTGGTCTAGTTGGGTCCTCTCTCCATAGCTTAAATTAGAAAGCTTGCTACTAGATAGGCTTGGCGAATAGAAGTAGGCAGTTCAAAAGCAATATAAGATGGATAAAAGGCGATAAGGGATATGAAACTTTAGTTGATGTCCAGGTATGGTGGGAAGGACTAGGGGATCATTTTAAGCTAGTAATAGTAATTTGAAAGACACAATAGACATCTAGTGCATTTTCCTATACAAATGATTGAGTTTAACCACTTTCCCAAATCAAGGAATTAGCTTTTCCGAATCAAATCTTTTTTCTTTGCTTGAGGGAAGCAATAAAATCAAAGGAAGGGAAAAACTATGAGGCCTTGGTCCACCATGGATCAGGGAAAGGAGAGTGGGTATGTGGGCTTCCTTTCAAACTGTTGGTAGAAAGACTTAGAAAAAAAAAAATCAACTAAACACTATAAGTAAGCAAGTTAGTGCTATCATCTTTGGTAATACTTTTTTATTACTGATACTAAAGAAGTACTTTAACCGATATCCTTGACTTCATACTTTCATACTCTTACTACTCTATCTTAAGCTATATGATATTTACAATTCAACTTACTTATCTCTTCAAAAGGTGGGTCTACCAGTCAAGGAGAGAACTCTGAACTCATTAGCTAGATAAGATAAAGAATGAGTCTTATGGAGCAGAAACATTGAATATAAGCGACTCCTACTGTACCTCCAAGAGGATTGTTCTGTATGTAGATGGATGCATATGAATAGATATCTCGAAGACCCATGTAAATACGATGTATGATATTGCCCATTAAAAGCAACTCAGTTACGATTTTCTCTATATCATCCTTCAGGAACTTCGGCTTCTAATATGAGGCCGATCTAAGAGCGGGAGTACCCGACAACAATTCAATGACATGGTCCTGTCCACCTGTCCAGTGGAAAATCCATTAGATACAAATGAATATTATTTATTATTAGCTGATGTATGGCTTCTTTCAGTACTCACATCTACAGCTAATGCCTCTACATTTTGTATGACTCTTAAGAGTTAAGCAATGGCTTAGGCATGCTTCTTAAGGGTATTCCTTATCCTTAGACTTTGCATTACTTGCTTCATAAGTCCCAATCTCTTCCATATCAGTGGAAGTATATGTCCCATAATTAAGAATAGCTGTATAAGTCCTAAAGAATGTATGAACTTTCGTTTTAGTAATGGTATACCCAGTAGATCTATCCATAGGAGCATAAAGAAAGGGCATAATGTCCTAAGTAGCAAAAGAAGGATCTAAACCTTTCCCTTGCTTAATGGATTAATAATTGTTGGCAGGTTAGGCGAGCTTACTTATTAATGACAGGACCTAGCATAGGTCAACTCGCGAGCACAAGCTTACCACTTTCTTAAACTTGATAGCTATCTTACTTGGCTTTATAGGTCCCTACTGTGATATCTTGACTGAAAGACCTTAAATTGAGAACACAAGGTTTGGTTGAAATTAAATCATCCGTTGTTCTTTCTTAGTGTGATCTTTTTTTATCTCTATGCTCTATCTTTTGGTGAATTACCAGTGTACAGATGAATTCAATCTACAGCTATTGAAGAAGCTTTTAGGGCAATATCTACTCTTGCCATGTACAAATGAATTAAATCAAGGGTCAACCACCATTTGTAATTGAATCAGTAAGCAAAGGTACTCTTGCTAGAGATTGGGATAATGTTCAATCATCCGATGCTCTCTTTCCTCTGGGTTCATAACTGGTGCTATTGAATCTGCAATTAAGGGAATATCACCAGTTCTTGGAATAAAAGCTTTAGGACTTAATGGCTTGAGGGACGTTTAGCTAAGCCTTAAGCCTTTTCGAAATAGAATGCTTCTTTGACAAAGCTAAAAGCAAGAAGAAAGAAGGCCCTCTTTCTTCGTGTTAGTTAGGAGCAAAGCTTGCTTTCTTCGCTCCATGAATGTGAGAGGATGAGGAAAAACTCAAAGGAAAAAACACGTTCTCTCTTTACGAGGTTCGAAAGTGGAGAACACATCGCATTCTCTAGGCACATAGGATCAAATGTAAAGCAGCACTTTCTTGGTAGAGTTTTAGGCAACAAGATACTTTAAGGATTGTTGAAGCTGCTGAGCATAATGAATCAAAGCCAAAGATGGCTTAAGGTAGCTTGCTTGCTAAGCCAATAGGCAGAGGGGTGAAAGATGGAGCATGCAAAGTTGATCGTACACCTATTGTGTGACCCGTTTGTCCTAAGCAATGTCTTGCATAAAGCAACCAACCTAGAAAGAGTTCTCCTTTATGTTAGGGGGCACTTAAATGGAACTTCAATCGGATGCAAGTATCCAATCCCGCCGCTTAGATGTCTAGTGGATTCCTAGGCCTTGATGAATGGGCGGCCACCTTGTACGTTAGAAGAGCAAAAGGCCTAAGACATAGCAGGATGAACCCATGTGAATGAGTGTAAGCTTCATTGCTCGAACAAGATTGGTGCGGACTACATTAAGTGTTACCGTAGTAACAAGAGAGGCTAGGCGGTAACAATTGAGAGGTTGTCACTGAGCATTCCTAATCACATGGGAAGAGAGGTTAAATGGTAAGGCAAAGCCATACGCCTGTCTGGCTCCTCACGGAGTATAGCTCACATCTAACCATCTGATTAGGGAACAAGAAAACGCCCATGAAGCTCTGGCGAAAAGGGAAGGCTTGCCAGGCCGTATGCTCATGGGCATCATCCCTATACCCCCATTCCCCATTCTAAATCACATGAAAACGTGATTTCCTCGATGATTTGGTGCCTAGATCCATCCCGTATGTATCTATGAGTTACTACTACTCCTATCTCATGCGACTGACCCGAATCACACGTACAGCCACCTAACTTGAAGTTCGACCCACACACAGCCTTCTCCATTTTGGTTGTTTGTTGTTTCATTGTTTTAGTTGTTTTGGTTCTTCTTCCTTTTTTTTTTTTTAGAACTTTCCACAAATAAAATCCGATTTAGGACCCTTTAAGAAATTTTCCTCAAAAAGACATTGAATCAGGTAAAAACGTAAACTTGATCGTTTTCAAAAATTAAAATAAACTAACCTACTAACATTTTCGGAAAAGAACTATGTACATTTGATCCTAAAAAGCAAGTACGTAGGCATCTTTGGGGTGATGTAAAAAATGAAAAAAATTAGAATTTCCACTTTTAGCTCAAATTACCCTAGTTAGTAAAAATAAAAAAAGATCTAATTTATTTAGTGTAAATTTTTAAAAAGGTGATTTCAAGAAACTAAATCTAAATTAGAAAAGTTTATGGTACCCTTAAGGATTTAAAGAAACTAACCATCAGACTTGTATCTCTAGTCTTTAATAAAAACCCTTTTCTAAAATCAGTTTTCCTCATGCGAACTAGTATCTATATCAAAACTATATCTAAACAGTTGATTTTGACCTAAACCATTTCTTGACTTTGGTCAGGTGGTGACTCCAAAAATTTACAAAATTCTTCTAAAAAGTCAATTTTCTTTAAACCTTAGTCGATGATCAATATTAAATGGGTAAGGATTAGTGTTGATCTATTTAAGGAAAATTTATAAAACTGGAAAAATCAAGCTCGACATTATCACTGAAGTAAGAAGTTTCCATAGACTTGCCTCTTTCTATAAGTGATTCATTAAAACTCTAGCACGATTGCAGCCCCCCTCAATCGAGTCAACAAAGAAGAATGGTGGATTCTTATGGACTGACTGAACTGAGAGGAATTTTGAGGAGATAAAGGAAAAACTTACTACAACCCTTATCTTAGCTCTACTTGATTTTGACAAGCTATTTGAGTTGAATGTGATGCGTCAAGCATTGGTATTGGTGCCATACTAATGCAAGACCATCGACCTATCGCCTATCATAGTAAGAAACTCAATGATGCCAAGCTGAACTATTCTATATATAAAAAAGGAGTTGTACTCTCTTTTCCAAGTTCTTACCGTCTAGCAATACTATATGCTACCTCGAGAGTTTGTGATTTACATGGATCATGACTCCTTGAAGCATCTTAATAGTCAGAACAAACTTTCAAAGAGGCAAGCAAAATGGTTGGAATTCATGGAAGGATTCTCTTATGTGATTAAGCATAAGAAGGGTAACACTAATGTAGTTGCTGACACTTGATCACAATGGTACATTTTGTTGACCACCCTACAAACAAAGTTATTGGGATTTTCTCTTATCACTAAGCAATATGCTCATGACTGACATTTTGGTCCTATTCTTAAGAAGTGCAGAAAAGGAGTAGTTGCTGGTGGATATTACCTCATGGATGGCTATCTATTCAAGGAAAGAAGGTTATGTATACCAAATGATTCTACAAGCGAGCTATTGGTTAGAGAAGCTCACAATGGTGGATTATTTGGTCACTTTAGAGAGACCATAATAGTCGAACTGTTGAAAGAAAATTTTTACTAGCTTGGTCTGGCCAAGGTTATCCATAAGGTGGTTAAGAGTTGTGAAGTGTGTAAACAGGTAAAAGAGAAGAGAGAGCTACATGGAGAATATATACTGTTGTTGATGCTGATTGCCCCTTGAGTCAACTTCAACATAGACTTTATCCTAAGGTTGCCTTGGACATCCAGAGGGAGAGATTCAATCTTTGTCATAGTGGACCGCTTTACCAAAATGGCTCACTTCATCCCTTACCATCGAACTAATGATGCTTTATTTATTGCTAATTTGTTTTTATAGGAAGTTATCCGACTACATATAGTGTCAAAGACCATTGTTTCAGATCGAGACACAAAATTCTTGAGCTATTTCTGGAAAACCCTTTGGAGAAGATTTGGCACTAAACTCATGTTTAGCTTTAGTGGCCACCCTCAAACTAATAGCCGAATTAGAGTAGTGCTTGGTAACTTACTTTGAGCTATTGTAGGAAAGAATTTGAAAGATTAGGACTTGTGTGTACTAGTTGTGAAGTTCGCATACAATTGAACTATCTACAATATTACGAGGAAGACTCCTTTTGAGGTCATCTATGGCCTTAATCCCACTATTCCCTTAGACCCTTAGTACCCTCAGAACTACAAAAGAGAGTCAATCTATAGTCACTTGAGCCTAAGAATTACAAGAAATGCACTAGTTAGTGGCAAGGAAGATCACCAAGTTCAATTAGAGACAACAAGGAATTGGTAATCGTGGCTACCAAATTATTTCTTTGAAGTTAGGTGACTTAGTATGGATTCACCTCAATTGAAAAAGATTTCCACACCTATGACAAAGCAAGCTATCTCTATGAGTTGATGGTCCATTTAAAGTCCTAAAGAAAATCGACCGCAACGCCTACCAGATTGAATTGCTTGGAAGCTATGGTGTTTCCTCTACCTTCAATATATCTAACTCAATTCCTTATTAACTAGAAGGAGACTCAACAAATGCTAGAACAAAGCAATTGCAAGAGATCCCTTTAGATTTGAAGACAAATCCTTCTGACCCCCATGCAAATGATAGGAATCAACGCCTCGACTTAGTCACACGCAGTCGAGCTAAAGGACTATAAGAATTCGCACGGTGAATATTGGCTCAAAACCTCATTCAGGATAAGGATTCCTATCCTAACCTCAATCTTTCACATTTCTACCTACTTGAGTACCTGAAGGATTGACATAGTTTCTAAGCCATTGAGCATATTTGCCGACTTGCCAAACAACTATACCCATTGCCGAGCTCATACTATGATCCCGATAACTCCCAAGTCGACTGGTGTCAAACCTCTATCCGAGATGAACTGTTGGGATATGCTACCCAAAGAGGACCAAAATATCTTTCAGTGCTCAAGCTTTTATTTGAATCAAACCAGGTCAGTTTAGACTTCTAACTTCCTTTCGATAACCTTCGAATTGAATTCTACTAATGCTGAGCCATACCAAGGTGCACTTCAGCAAGACCAATTACATTCCAAATCACCAACCGCTATTTGATACTTGTCTTCTAGCACATTATTCTAGGGTGATTCCTTACTTCGTACATAATATTTTTTATACTTTTTTTTTCCTTTTTTAGCATGTCTTATGTATTCCATTTGTAAATTACCCTTTTGTCTTTTCCATATATGTATTGTAACCTTAGTGGGGCAAATATATAAACCCCCATTTGCTTGTACGCAGACATTATCACTCTTCATTATTAAATATAAGTATTACTCTTTTGAGAGCACTTAGTTGTGTCTTCTCTCTTATCTTTTAGCTCTTATTTAGCCCCTTCAGTAAAAGTTAGTGGCAAGCAACCCTACTACATTATTCGTACGTCATATTGAGTGTTCAGATTAGGTCGAGTGAGATCAACTAGTGTGTCATTTCTAGTTGGTAGCCATCTGGATTTGCTATCCCTTTGTTTCCTTTTTCTATTCTTGTTCATTGTGGTGTCGCCTCCATGTATACGACGTCAAAGACGCACCAATATCCCTCCTCCCTATAGTAATCATCAATAATTCAGTCATCACTGCATCGCATGAAGATCAAACCAAAATGAAGGTCTTCAACATGTAAGTCCTTGATTACAAAGAATTTAAGTAGCCTAGTGTAAGGTTTAGTTAAGAGGGTATAACATTTGGATAAGCATTGGCTACAATGTTAGCTTTGCCGGTCTTATATTTCACTGCATATGAAAATCATTCCATGAACTTGACCCATTTAGCTTGTTGCTTAGACAACTTAAGCTGGCTCTTCAGGTACCACAATGATTCATGGTAGGTGTATATGACGAATCCCCTTAGTAATAAGTAATGTTGCCAAATAATGAAAGCTTAGATAAAGGAGTAGAACTCCTTATCATACACTAAATACTTGAGAGTAGCTCCTTAGAGCTTCTTACTGAAGTAGGTAATAAGTCAACCTTCATACATTTGTATAGCACTTTTGCTTACACTAGAAGCATCACATTATAATTCGAACACCTTCTTAAAGTCAGGAGGATCAAGGATAGTGACTTTTCCTTTAACTCGTCAAAACTCTTTTGTTCTCTTGCTCCCATTTTGAACTCCACATTCTTCTCTAACAACTCAACTAACGAAGCTATTATGGTGTTGAAAATTTTTATGGAGCATTGATAAAACGAAGTAAGTCCATGAAAACTTCTGACATCAACTTAACAAGTCAGTACTAGCTACTTTGTTATGGTTCAAATCTTAGTTTCATCAACTGATATTCTTCCCTCACTTACAAAAAACCCATGAACACTACTTTTGATTGGCAAAAACCATACTTCTTCAAATTTATATAAAGTCTCTTAGCTTAAAGTATAGAAAAGATAGTTCAGAGATGTTTGTAGTGTGACTCCAAGTCGAGATTATATACAATTATAGCATCAAAGTAGACAACTACAAGCTTACTAATTAGGTCACAGAATACATGATTTATCAATCTCATAAATGTACTTAGAGCATTAGAAACCAAATGGCATCATAAGCCACTCACATAACCTATGCCTCATCTTAAAGGTGGTCACCCATTTGTCTCTAGCCCTCATCTCAGTGTGATGGCAACCTAACTTTAGGTTAATCTTGGAAAAGATCCTTACCCCATGCAAATCATCCATCATGTCATCAAGCCTTTGGATCATATTTGGTACTTGATGGTAATCCCATTGATTGCTTGGCTATCCAAACATATGCTCTAAGATTCGTCCTTTTTAGGCACTAATAGGGCTGGCATTGCCTAGGGACTTACAGATTCTCGAACATATCCTCTTTTAACCAACTAGTCAACCTATCTTTAGAGCTCAACAACTAACTTCAGATTCATTCAATACATGGGCTTATTTGGCAAGGGAGCCCTTGGTTATAAATCTATGGCATGCTTTATTCCCCAAATTAGTGGCAATACTTTTGATAACTCATCAAGGAACCAGTCAAACTCATTGATTATCCCTTCACTTTCATAGGTAGTTCAATGCTCTGTTCCTTCATCTCAAGAAGTCTTTGAATCAACAAAAAGGTTAACTTACCTGATTACACTTCTCATGATAGCTTAGCTCTAGTCATATCTAAACCTTCCCTCTTATGAGCTCGATTGAGCTGAATCTACATGTCCTTCACCGAGCGGGAGGTCATTAACTTCACCTTCCAACTCTTATGCTTGAATGAGCAATATTCTTAAATCCATTATACATTATCATTCAATCAAATAATCACAACCTTCTTAGTAAGATGTAGGAAGTACTCATCAGTAGGACATCACATAGTACCTCGCCCTAGTATTAGTCAACTGAGAATAGCATTAGAGCTTGCTTAGTAACTTGCGAGGATCCTTTGTCACCTAACCAATGTAGTATGTATAACTTGTGGTAAGGTGAGGTCAATAACTTCAATTGTTGAATTATAAATGTAGAGGCAACATTAGTACAACTCCCATTGTCAACTATGAGAGCACATGATGTTCCCTTGACTCTCATGCTATTTGTCTTCATAGACGGGACTAATATTCATTACCCTCCATAATACTATAGTAGTTGGCATGAATTTTCCTTCCCTACCACAAATCACATCCTCCTCCTCAAATAAGTCAATTCATCCGGTCTCTCTTTCCTACTCTACCTCCTCATTAATGCTATCAATCTTAATGGTCAACATTTCTCCCTTTATGATCATGGTCCTCCTATTCGGGCATTGAGTAGTATGTGGCCAAATTCTTGGCACTTAAAGTACTTGATTTTGTTTAGTTTAAATTTTCAATTTTTATTTTCTTTAACCTGATTAGTATTAAACCCCACCCATCTAATATTAACTATCTGTCGAGCTTGATATTTTTCTGGTTTTAAAATTAGTCTCCTTTAAACCAATCAATATTAAACTTTACACGTTTAATATTAACTTACGACTAAGGTTTAAAGGAAACCAATTCTTTTATTTTTTTTAAAACATTTCAGAGTCGCCACCCAACCGGTATTGCAAAAAAGAGTTAAATTATAATCAATTAGGTAGTTTGATAATAATTTAGCTATTGTTCTTTTGATAAAACCAATTTTTATAAACGGTTTTGAAGACTAGAAAATTGAGTCCAGAGGTTAAGCTTTTTAAATCCTTATGAGTACCATCAACTTTTCAAATTTAAACTTGATCTCTTAAGATCACCTTTCAAAACTATCATATAAAACAAAATTCAATTATTGGTTAACAAATTGAATAATTTAAACTATAGTGGAAGAGTAGGTATTTTCATTTTCTATGTCGCTCCAAAAATGCCTACGTTCCTACTATTTGGAATCAAATTTACGTAACTCTTTTTCAAAAATATTAGTAGGTTGGTTAGTTTTAGTTAGAGAAAACAATCAGGTTTACGTTTTTATTTTGTCCAAGTAATTTAAGGAAAGTTTCTAGGGTCCTAAATTTAGTTTTATTCTTGAAAATTCTAAGAAAAGGTCCTAATATGGAAAAATGATCATTTACTTTTATTTATTTTTGGAAAATTGATTTTCTAAGTGGTAAGGCAATTTTTTATTTACTAATCTACTTATTTTTGTTTTTAATTATTCTTTTATTCTTTTAGTTTTTTCTACTTGTTTTATTAAAGCATAAAACAAAAACAAAAGTCCCTTTTCTTTTTTCCTTTTTTCTTCCACCTCCCACACACCCCCCCCCCCCTTCTTTTTTTTACATTTACATCAAGATGAATAAATAACAATAAAATAAAAAATAAAAAAAAGGAACTAAAACAACAAAATCAAATTTTAAGAAAAGAGGGCTTCAGATCTGATTAGCAATACCGATGCAAGCGCGGGTCGGCTTTAGGTCAGACAAGTTAGGTCAAGTCCCAATCTTCTTTAACAGCAACAACTTGTAGGGGATGGTTCAAGATGTTCTAATCACCAAATCAAGCGGGTGATGGCTTTTTCATACGTGTTGGATTGGAATATGGGGGGGTAGGTCGACTGCCTCAGTGCTTAGGTGGTTATCGACAATGGGTGGTTGCTGTTGTTTTAGGCAATCGTGTATGACGGCTACTAGTGGCATAACGGAGGTTGGGGAAGGCTGAGTTGGTGAGCTGGGTGCCAAGGGGACTTACTGGTGGTGGTGGTGTAGCTCTAATGCAATCGAAGAGAGATAGAGTCGTAGAGAGAAAGAGAGAGAGAGAAAGCGACAGTTGAGAGAGAAAGAGAGTTTTAGAGTCGAGATTGTCTGATTGTTGATGTCTTCCAAGCTCGTTCAAGCTCTTTTTATACTAATATGAGCCTAAGAAACTGAGGAAAGGAATCAAAAACCCATTAATTCAAAGAATCGAATTCAATTAGGTTTTAAATGCTTGATCTTCAAATTGTTGTAAATGGGAGTGAATCATTGGTCAAAACTACATCCTAATCTTCTGTTTTTGCTAAAAGGATCGAGTGGAAACTTCAAAAATCAATTCGTAGCTTGAATCATGGAGATTCAATCTCAAATGGAAAGTTATGTACTCTAGCCTTTTTCCAATTTTTAAAGCTCGATTCGACTCATTAAACGATTGTATTCGGACATGTTTTTTATCTCAATTCAAAGTAGGTTATGTCTAGATTGTAATTTCACCATTAATTAGGCGAAATTGCAATATAAAGTGGCTTGAAATTGGAGCTAAAATAGGCTTATTAGAGAGGAAAGTGTAGGATTTTAGGGAAAAGAGAAGGAGAAAGGGGGAAACAGAAAGAAAGAGAGAGAAAAGGGTTCTGACGTGGCACTACATCAGCTATGTCATCTAGTGAGAA
Source organism: Lumnitzera littorea (assembly GCA_024138015.1). Classification (NCBI taxonomy): domain Eukaryota; kingdom Viridiplantae; phylum Streptophyta; class Magnoliopsida; order Myrtales; family Combretaceae; genus Lumnitzera; species Lumnitzera littorea. Next base: position 54,689,505 of record JAMXBB010000011.1, read on the forward strand.
AGTGCCATGTGTCTTGAAAGACACATAGCCAATGATGTGTCACATACATGGCTTATATATGTGTGATACATGTCATGCCATGTAGCGACATGTGACCGTATGTATGTGGTAGTACTACGTGTCCCACAGTGGATACGCGGTGCGATGATACTCCAACATGTGGTGAAGTGCTCTATGGTGAAAAACAAAAGGCTTTTTTATGCCTTTGGTGAGATTCGAACTCAAGACCTTCAAGCCATTTGCAATACCGTGTCCAAGTGCTTAACTGTTAGGTCGTTAACTATGCATTGTCCATATGTGCAATCAAATTGCATGTATGAACAAGTTGGCCTAGGCTAGACTTAATTTAAGCCTAAGCTTAAAATTCTCTTTGTTTTATTAAGGCCTAAAGCAAAAACAAAATCCTAAAGCTATTTTTTTTAAAAAAATTCATATTCTATTTCTTATTGTTTAAATATTTTTTTCTTTTTTCAATTTTCAATTTTTTTGCATTTTCTCTAAATTTCCTTTTTTTTCTGATTTCTTGTAAACTTTCTATTTTTTTTAGTGATCTTTTGTAAATTTTCTATTTTTTATATATTTTTCACAATTTTTTTTTTTGTGTTTTTTTCCTAAATTAGGACCCCTTACTCTATTTTAAAAATTTTTAAATCAAAGGGGGTGAGAGCAAAAATAGGGTGTCTACAACTACTCCTTTTGTGATGAAATTTAAGTAAAACTTTACTATAAAGACAAAAGAAAAAACACTATTTTTGCCTCGAGATTTGTCCTAAGAAGCATTACGACTAGCTAGTTATCCTAGGCTTAGTCTACTAGGGATTTGGTGAATGTTGAAAGGTGACAAAGAGAGGAGGCGCTCTAAGAGTTGGTCGAGAAACTGAAGGTAAGTAATGCCCTTATAGGCTAGTAAAAACCTTAAAAGAATTCGAAAACTTGGTCATGCCCTTATGAGCTGACTAACCTTGGTGGATGAATGAAGCGCTCCTTGAGCTAGCTATGACCCAAAATAAAAGACTAAAACCTAGTCATGCTCCTTTGAGTTGACTAACCAAGGTGAACAAGCAAAGCACTCCTTGAGCTAACTAAAACCCTAAAAAGATTAAAATGAGTAAATGTTCCTTAAGCTGGCAAAACTCTAAAGATGTAGGAAACTTGGTCATGCCCCTATGATCTTATTAATCGAGTGAACAGGCTAAGCACTCCTTGAGCTCGCTAAGGCCCAAAAGATGTAGGAAACCTAATCGTACCCTAATGAGTTAACTAACCAATGTGAACGGGCAAAGTGTTCCTTAAGTTAGATAAGACTCTAAAGAGATTGAAATGGGTAAGTATACCTTGAGCTGACTAAGACCTTAAAGAGATATTAAAAACTTAATTGTGCCCTAATGAGCTGACTAACCAAGGTAAAACTGGCGAAGTGCTCCTTAAGCTAGCTAAAACTCTAAATTGAACTCTGGTTGTGCCCCTATGAGTTGACCAACCTATGTAAACGAGTGAAGTGCTCCTTGAGTTGGCTAAGACCCTAAAAAAGAACCAAGTTGTGCTCTTCTAAGCTGACTAACCTAAGCAAATGGGCAAAGCACTCCTTGAGCCAGCTAAGACCCCTGGTCATGCCCCTATAAGCTAACAAATCTAGGTGAATGGGCTAAGTGCTCCTTAAGCTAGCTAAGATCCTAAAGAGATTGAAATGGGTAAGCACTCCTTAAAGTGGTAAGACCTTAAAAGTGGATTAAAGATGGGATGGCGCTCTAAGAGCTAGTTAGAATCCTAAAAATGAATGAAACATGGAACAACACTCTAGGAGCTAGTTAAAATCCTAAAAGTGGATTAAAAAATGAATGAAGGATGGGACAATGCTTTAAGAGCTAGCTAAAACTCCTAAAAATAGATTAAAAATGGGACAATACTCTAGGAGTTAACTAGAATCCTAAAAAATGAATGAATGATAAGACAACGCTTTAAGAGCTGGCTAGAATCCTAGTGGATTAAAAAATAAATGAAAGATGGGATAGCGCTCTAAGAGCTTGTTAGAACTCCTAAAAATGGATTAAAAACTGGATAGCGCTCTAAAAGCTAGCTAGAACCCTAAAAAATGAATGAAAGATGAGATAGGGCTCTAAAAGCTAGCTAGAATCCTAAAAGTAGATTAAAGATGGGATAGCACTCTAAGAGCTAACTAGAACCCTAAAAATGAATGAAAGATAAGACAATGCTCTAAGAGTTAACTAGAACTCCTAAAAATGGGACAACACTTTAAGAGCTTGCTAGAACCCTAGAAAATGATAAAAGCTAAGACAGTGCTCTAAGAGCTAACTAGAACTCCAAGGAGAGTTGATAAAGGAATGAAGAAGCAAAGTAAGGAATGTAACCAGTTTCTCAAAAAAAAAAAATAAATAAGAACTTCCTAACTTTGAAAAATATTTATAAACAAAGGATTTAGTGAAAATCGTTTAATGATAGAAGAAGCAATAAGGATGGTTCCTCAATGGCTTAGATTAATGTGATCAACTTAAAAGGTGAGACAAGACTAGAACTAAAAGTTTAGCTACTCGAGCGAAAAAAAAAAAGGATAAAAAACTTGTGACAAGCCTTTACTTTCTCTCTCTTCTTTTTTTTTTTTTTTTTGTCTTTTTTCTTTTCTTGAAAACAATGGGTATAAATTCTTATCTAAGGAAAAAGTGTTATGGCTAGCCCCTTCTTTGATAACCATGTAGGGCTTCTCAATTCCCTTAACCCTAGGGCTTTCTCATGAGGCCTTGCAATTTTAAACATTCCTCTCCTAAGAAAAGGGTAACTCATGATTAGACTAGTCGAAGAGGACTTCCTTACTAACTCTCGGTCTAGATTTCGCTCTTAACTACAATTCAAAAAATTGTAGCCCATTTTATAAGTAATTTGCTTTGATCAATCTATTAGGTCTTTTTGGTTTAACATTATGAATTCAAGCTTTTAGTCAAAAGGTCTCAAAAAAGACTAATGAGAAGGCCTATTTTAAAAGAAATACTTTTATTTAACCCAAGTGTACAAGTTAAGAACCTTTAGGAAAAATTAGAAGTATGTTTGTCCTAGTTTCAAAAACAAACTTTATTAAAGATAAATTATCCTTTAAGATCAAAAGAGTTTTATCAAGTAAGGGTAGTATCATAAGTGGGAAGGCCTTATGTTATTCAGCATAGATAAGAAAGTTTTTTTCAATTTGTGATTTTGAAGTATGATTTAGAGTAGATATGGAGGTTTTGCTATTTCTGGGCTTGGAATGTGATTCGATGCCTTATGTTTTTAGGGCTATTTGGGCTTTAATTCCCGACCTTTTGATTCAGTTTTGCTACCCCTACTAGGATAAAATATATCTTTTAAGGCTTTTGTCTTATACTTGAGCCCAATATTCCGACCCCTTTTCTTTCTTATTCTTCTCTTCTTTTTTATTTATCTTTTTTTTTTTTTTTATTTTACCCCTTTTCTTTAGGCCTCTATTGTTGAGTCTTTGACTGTGAGAGATTAAAGGCCCTAAATCTATAGATTATAAGTATACGAGCTCAAGTGAGGTAAGTATAAGCTTGAGGTGTTTGAAGGGTGTCGACTCTTCTTCATTTCAAAGAAAAATAACTTATCAGGAATAAAAGTTATCTTTGAATTTAATGTTACTAAAGTAAGCATAAACCAATTTTATCCTTCTCTTCTCATCAATAACCCTAACCTCCGAATTGCCCTAATATGGAGTGGTTCTTGACGAAGTTTAATTTTGAAAATACTCCAAGTCGGTTTAATAAGGTTAACAAAAGATAATTGTGTTTGGGACTTGAAAATGATTTCCTAACTTCATTTTAATTTGTTTATCAAACTCAAAATTGACCTCCTTTCAAGGAATGAATCCAAAATATCTTTACTATTATGTCACTCAACTCTCAAAGTGTTTAAGGATATAATTTGCGGGATATAGTTTACCTCTTTTCATTCTAATCCTTTTTAAAAGTGAGTTGGCAATTCCTTAAGGAGGAGTCCATTTTTTATTTGGCCCGTGGTAGAGATTAACTTTGCCTCCTAGTTTCTAAAAACATGCCCTAATCTGAAACTTCTCATTTTATCTGAATTCGAGATTGAGGTTGTATTTGATTTCATGTTTGACTTGGATTGTGATTAGGTTTTTCTCACTAGATCAGGGATTTTGACTTGGTTTGGTTACCTTGATGAGCCAAGGATTGTGTTTAGTTCAACTGCCTTAACGGGTCATGGTTCGTGCTTGGCTTGACTGCCTTAATAGGTCGAGGGGCTTTATGTGGGTTGGATGGATTAATGGGCCAAGTGTTTGGGTTGGTTACCTGAGTGAGCCAAAGGCTTGGGTTTAGGTTGGCTCCTTCGTATTTGGGTTAACCCCATAAGGATTTATAATTGTCATCAATTTTTATTTTTATTTTCATTTTCTTCTTGTTTCCTTTTTTCTTTTTTTTTTTTTTTTGAGAGAGAGAGAGATAAAGTTTTATTTTACAAAAACTGAGAAATTAAATTACAAATAAGGATGATGATTTTTATTGTTTTATTTACAAGTTTATGATATTTATTTACATTTCCCTGAAGTAGAGAGAATGAATGGTTAGATGAATGATTATTGAAGTACCTATTTACAAAAGTGAATCTTAAAGAGTGAAAAATGATAAGTTGAAGAGAACTTTTTATTATTTTAGAAAATCGAAGTACAGAAAACCAAGAAAGAGAACCTAACATTTATTCTTGATATATGACATTTATTCTAGGTCTCCTAGCTATGGATTGGAAAAACCCTTAAACTAAGTCTCACCAATGAGCCCTATGGTTTTCTAGCATTTCATGAGTTTCCCCAATGACTTGTCCAAGAAGGGCTTTTAAGGCCCAATTGTGAGCTTCAAAACACTCAAGTTTAGGTAGGTAATTTCAGCCTCTAGCAACTGCTCACAAATCCTTGAGAGGTCTTATAGCCTATTGATTCTCTGGTTATCTACTTAGTTATCTGCCATTTTATACCTAAACATTTCATAAATAAATCAATTATTAATAAAATAAAAGAATGTATGTGGAAACATGCATATGATTAGAACCTTTGGGTTAGTACATTACTCTTTAAGTTGTAACCCTACTATTTGGTTTGGTGTTTAACTTTTAAAAAACTTTCAAATATTAGTAAGGTTTCAATTCTTAAGAATAGTGTATTAACTTAAGATTTAAGGGAGGTGTATGCAATTAGGATGGGTTCTAAACAGGTCCTTAAGCTTTATGACCTCACTTGTTTTTAGAAAACACTTTCATTAGTCATATCAAGCTTAAGTGGGGGTAGCTTAATCAACTTTGCGCGGTGGTTACATCACGGCACCCAGAGCTTATGCAATGGCACCCTTTATCTTAAGGTCCTAATACAGTCCGGATTTGATCATTTCTACCATGCAAAGATGATACAGAAGGTAAAACCCCTACCCACCCCACATAAAAACTTAAATAAATTTAACCTTGCAAGAATGGTTAGTGCAACTATATAGAATAAGAGTAAATAAATAAAATAAATAAATTACATTTAGTAAGGTGATTTCAAAAAATTAATTCTAAATTTGGAAAGTTGGATAGCTAACCCTCTTGACAGTCCCCAATGGAGTCACTATGCTGTTAAGCTTGATATTTCCTCAATTTTAAAATTAGTCTTCTTTAAACCGATCAATATTAAATCTTACCCGTTTAATACTGATTCTCAACTAAGGTTTAAAGAAAATTGGTTCTTTTATTTTTTGAAAACATTTCAGAGTTGCCATTTGACTGGCATCAGGAAAAAGAGTTAAATTATAACTAATTAAGCGGATTGATTATAATTTAGCTACTGATCTTTTGATAAATCCAATTTTTATAAACAGTCTTAAGAACTAGAAAATTAAGTCTAGGGGTTAAGCTTTTAAGCCTTTATGAGTATCATCAGCTTTCCAAATTTAGACTTGATCCCTTAAGATCACCTTTCAAAACTATCATATAAAAGAAAATTCAATTATTGGTTAATGAATTGAATAATCTAAACTAAAGTGGAAAACTAAGTATTTTTGTTTTTTACGTTGCCTAAGAGGTACCTAGGTACCTGTATACTCATTATTTGGGATTAAATGTATATAGTTGTTTTCCAAAAATATTAATGGGTTGGTTAGTTTTAGTTTGAGAAAATAATCGGTTTTACATTTTTATTCGATTCAAGTTATTTAAGAAAAGTTTCTTAAGGGTCTTAAATTTTTTTATTTTTGAAAACTCTAAGAAAGGGTCCTAATATGGAAAAATGATCATTTACTTTTATTTATTTTTTGGAAAATTGATTTTCTAAGTGGTAAAATGATATTTTATTTACTAATCTACTTATTTTTATTTTTTATTATTCTATTATTTTCTTATTATTTATTTATTTTTTTTCTACTTGTTTTATTAAAACATAAAACAAAAACTAAAGTCCCCCTTTTTTTCTTTTTTTCCTTTTTTTTTTACTATATTTACAATTAAGGTGAATAAATAACAATAAAATAAAAAATAAAAAAAAGGAACTGAAACAACAAAATCAAATTCTAAGCAAAGAGGGCTTCGGCTTGAATCAGTAGCATAGGTCAAGTCGACTTTGAATTGAATAGGTCGAATCGAGTCAAATCCGAGTCGGGTCCCAATCTTCTTCAACAACAACGACTCGTGGGGGATGGTTCAAGATGTTCTGATCACCAAATCAAGTGAGTAAAGGCTTTTTCGTGCATGTTTGATTAGAATATAAGGGAATAGGTCGAGTGCCTTGGTGTTTAGGTGGCTATTGGTAATCGGTGGTTACAGTGGTTTTAGGGAATCGTGGGTTATAGCTGCTGGAGGTACGTCGAAGGTTGGGGAAGGTTGAGTTGGTGAGCTAGGATCCTGGGGGACTTATAGGTGGTGGTAGTGTGGCTCTAATGCAATCGGAGAGAGAGAGAGTCATAAAGAGAAAGAGAGAGAGAGAGAGAGATTTTTAGAGTCAAGAATGTTTGATTGTCGATGTCTTCTAAGCTCATTCAAGCTCTTTTTATACTGATTTGAGCTAAGGAAACTAAGGAAAGGAATCGAAAACCCATTAATTCGAAGAATCGAATCGGTTGGGTTTTAAATGCTAGACCTTTTGATTATTGTAAATGGGAATGAATCGATGATCAAAACAGCATCCTAATCTTCTATTTTTGCTAAAAGGATCAAGTGGAAACTTTGAAAATCAATTCATAGCTTGAATCATGGAGATGCAATCTCGAAAGGGAAAGTTATGTACTCTAGCTTTTATTCTATTTTTAGAGCTCAATTTGACTCATTAAACGGTTGTCTCTGGATGTATTTTCAATCTCAATTTGAAGTAAGCCATGCTTAGATTGCAATTTTGCTACTAATTGGGCAAAATTACAACATAAAGTAGCTTGAAATTTTAGCTAAAGTATGCTAACCAGAGAGGAAAGTGCAGGATTTTTGGGGAAAAAGAAGGAGAAAGGGGGAAAGAGAAAGAAAGGGATAGAAAAGGGGGTTGACATGGCACAACGTCAGTCGTATCATTCAGTGAAAAAGTGTCACATATCCTGAAAGACACATGGCCGATGATGTGTCACATACGTAGTTAACACATGTGCAACACGTATCATGTTATGTGGCGACACATGCCGTGTGTATGTGGCAGTGCCACATATCCTACGATGGATACATGGTACGATGATACTCTAACATGTGGTGATTTGCTTGATGGTGAAAAATAAAGGGCATGGTGTGATGATACTCTGACATGTGGTAAAGTGCTTTATGGTGAATCGGGTATGTAATACCATGTCCAAGTGCTTAACCGTTAGGCTATTGACCTATGCATTATTCGTATGTGCAATCAAATTGCATGTATGAACAGGTTGGCCTAGGTTAGACTTATATCTAAGCCCAAGCCTAAAATTCCCTTTGTTTAATTAAGGCCTAAAACAAGAACAAAATACTAAAGCTATTTTTTTAAAAAAAATCATATTCTATTTCTTATTGTCTAAATGTTTTTTCTTTATTCAATATTCTTTTTTTTTTTTTTTGCATTTTCTCTAAATTTCCTTCTTTTTTTTTTTCTAATTTCTTGTAAACTTTCTTTTATTTCTTTTTGGTGATCTTTTGTAAATTTTCTATTTTTTGTATTTTTCTCAATTTTTTTTTTTGTTTTTTGTGTTTTTTTCCTAAACTAGGACCCCTTACTCTATTCTAAAAATTTTTAAATTAAAGAGGTAGGGATGACAAAAAAAAATAGGACGTCTATACTATCGACTAGAGATTAAGGAAATAAGGAAAAACTTGATTTTCTTTTAATTTAGAAAAGTTTGAAATTGCCACCCAACAGAAATTAAGAAAAAAAAAGTTAGGTCATAACTAATTAGGAAAATAAATTATAACTTAGCAAAATTCTAATGGAAAAACTGATTTTTAAAAACCGATTTTGAAAATTAGAGGGATTCAAGTGCTAACTTATTTAGCCCTAAGCGAGTACTACTTAAACCTTCCAAATTCAAATTTATGTTTCAAAATAACCTTTTATTAGAAAATGAATTTCTTTTTATTGTTTTTTCATTTTTATATTTTTTTTTGTTTACAAGTCAAGCAAAGAAGTATTTTTTATTTTGCAAAGAAAAGCAAAAATTGAAGAAAATAATTATATTTATTTACAAGAATGGGAAAAGTAAAATTTTATATATTTTAAGTCGCCTCATAATTTTCTATAGGTGCCTACGTACTTACTTTTGGGGATCAAACTTCTATTGTTTGTTTTTTAGAAAACTTTAATTTGTTAATTTATTTTAATTTTGAAAATAACGAGGTTTATATTTTTTAGTCATTTATTTTCATTCAAGAAAATTCCAAAAAGGATCCTAATTTAGTGTTTTATTTGGAAAATTCTAAAAGAGTCTTAATTTTGAACAGGGTTTAGTAATTTTTTAATTTTAGAAATTTAGTTTTTCTATGTGATAATAATTCTTTATCTATTTATCTATTTTTCTAAGTATTTAAAATACTTCATTTATGTACATTGTGGTTGAAAAATAAATGTTTTTGAAAATACTTTACAAAATAGAAAGAAAAGGAAAATGTTTTATAAGAAAGAAAATTTATTTTTATATTTTTTAGCTAAATGAAATTAAATAGAATAAAACAAGTGAGATAGAAAAAGAAGAGGATTGAATCGAGAGCTTGAATATGCAGGTTGATTTAGGTAAACAAGTTAAGTTGGAGTCCGGTTTAGATGCAAAGCGTATGGTCAGATTTGATTTTACAGGTCAACGGAGGAGCAACAACTCAAAGGTATGATTTGGGAGGTTTTAGGTGCTAAAACAAGTAGGGAAACTCATTTTCATGTGATTGTTATTAGAGATTAGGAGTTTGGTGTTGGTGTTTCAATGTTTATGGTGAATTAGTTGGTGGAAGTGATGATGGTAGTAGAGAGAGAAAGCGGTCGCCTAAGCTGCTATAGTGGTTGTTGGAGAGTGAAGGGGGGGTAAGGTTAGTGTTCTTTACCACCATGAGCTCGATCATGGTTTTGATTTAACATGAGAATGATGGAAATGCGCTGCTTCAAGGTATTGGCTAATGTGTGAAACCCTAGGCCACTTGTTAGAGAGTTAAGATGCATGGCGAGGAGTAAGGGTGGTTAGGTTCAAAAGCTTAAAGCTCTAGGAGCTCACCTATGTAAGTGGTTTTGTCCAAAAACTACTAGAAACGAGCTCAAGCTAGAGAAAGAAAGAGAGAGAGCAGCTCAACTAGAGTGAGAAAGAGAGCTTAAGAGTTTTTATAAGTGAGATGGATTGAGAATCGATAATCGTTGAGCATTGAGGAGCTCCTATTTATACTTTTCCAAACTTAAATCAAGTTTGGAAAGTATAATAATGGTCAAATCTACCATTAGTGTTGAGCTCAAACAATCTTCAATTTGGATGAAATTGTGCTTTGATTTGATTATTCGAGTTAAAACGAGAGGATACTTACTAAAATGATAGAAAGAAAGCTTAAAATTCACTAGATTCATTTCAAATTTGATTAGATTTGCATAAGAGCTGGAATTGCGAGTTGAGCTATAATTGATTTTTCAAGACCGATTTGATTTGTGTAATGGATGAATTTAGACATGAAGAAGGTTGAATTCAATAGTGTCTGATGTGAACTCCGTGATTTCACCATTAACTTGGTGAAATCACAAAGAAAACTCAATCGAAAATGCTTCGAAATTGAGCACTCTAAGCGCAGTTTGCTCAAAAAACAAAAGAAATAAAGGGAAAGAAAGGGAAAATGTGTACGATCAACTAATTAGAGGCTAATATGTGTCCCATTTTCATCAAAAAGAATAAAAGGTGCTATGCACATAGTGCAAGGATCAAACTCGAGATCCCTTTCTCTTCTCTAATTCCAAGTCCGTACTCTTTACCAAATGCATTGCTAGCATGTGCCTTATTCTTTTATGCATACAAAATATATATAAGGGCTAAAAATGGCGTGGGCCAAATTTTGAATTACTTCTTTTAAGCCTAATCTGACTTAACCCTTATTATTATTTTTTATTATTTCATCCTATGAGTTTTATTTTTTCATTTTCCTAAATTTTATAGCTTTTTTTTTTTTCAATTTTTGAATTTTTTGTAACCTTTTTTTGTATTTTCTTATTTTTCAATTTTAATTTTTTGTGTTTTCTAATTTTTTTTTTATTTTTTAAGTTTTTCTAGTTTTTGTATTTTTCTAAACTTTCTAATTTTTTATATCTTCCAATTTAGGACCCTTTTTATTACCCTAAAAATTATAGGGCGAAAAAATGAGATATTTAAGTTACCACTCTTTGTGGTGAAATTTAAATAAAACTTTACTATAAAAACAAAAAGAAAAACACTATTTTTAGCCCCAAAATACTAAGGATTTAGGTAAATGGGCTCTTGGTTCCTAAAAAGGAAAAGGGCTATCACCAAAAGATCAATGAAGATTTGGAGAGGATTGTAAGAATGATGTGAGTAGTTTATCTAGAGGGGGCAAAAATGGCTCATAAATGAGCTAATTTACCTTAAGAAGAGGTTAAGCTCCTTTAGATGAGCTTACAATCCTAACTGGATGGATAACAATACAGACTATCCTAAGGGTCAGAGAGGGCTTTTTAACAAGCTAATTTGCCTTATGAAAGGGCTAGGTTTCTTTGGACAAACTAACAATCCTAAAAGGGTGGATAATACTAAAGACTATCATAAGGGTCGAAGAGGGCTCCTTGGCTACTTAATTCACCCTAAAAGGGGGCTCAAGCTTCTTTAGATGAGATCACAATCCTAAAGGGATAGTACTAAAGATTATCCTAAGGGTCGAAGAGAGCTCCTTAATGAACTAATTCATTTTAAGAAGGTGTTAGGCTCCTTTAGAAAGGCTCACAATCCTAAAGGGATTGATAATACTTAAGACTATCCTAAAGGTTAGAGAGGGTTCTTTGACAAGCTAATTTTTCATAAGAAGGGATCAAGCTCCTTTAGACGAGCTCATAATCTTAAACAAAAGATTATCATAAGGGTCGAAGAAGGCTCCTTGACGAGCTAATTCTAAGAAAGGGTTAGGCTCCTTTAAATGAGCTTATAATCCTAAAGGGATGGATGGTACTAAAGACTATCTTAAAAGTTGAAATCAGATTTTCTTTAATGAGCTAAATACCTTAAAAGGGATTAGGCTCCTTTATGAAAACTCTATAAAAAACTAATATGAGAGCATAGAGATTTAACAAGCTAACTTACCTTATAAAGGAATCGGGCTCCTTCTATTAATCTTTTTTTCTTTACAAGCTAACTTACCTAAAAAGGGATCAGGTCCTTTTCTTAATCTTTTTTTACAAGCTAACTTACCTTAAAAAGTAATCGGGCTCTTTTTTCTTTATCTTCAAAGAGGGAGATAGTATTAATAACTATCTCGAGGGTAGAAAAATTTTATACAAGCTAACTTACCTTGAAAAGGGATCAGACTTCTTTTTTTCTTAATCCTTTTTATGAGCTAACTTACCTTAAAAAGGGATCAAGCTCCTTTTCTCTTAATCTTTAAAGGGGGAATAGTACTAATGACTATCTTGAGGGTGAAAAGGGCTATTCTCTTACTGGAGCGCTCTCAATCCTAATGACTATTTAGGTATCCTTACTTAAGACAATTGGATAGGATGCAATTTTCTTTTGGAATTTTGTTGAATAGAACCCTAAAACATTTACTAGGGGGACAATCTTAAAAGGAGGAAGTACTGTCTTGGATGGACAAGAAAAAACCATTTCTTTAAACTCTTTGGATTTTAGCAACTCATTATCTTAGATAGATGGGTTTTAGAAAACTAATCACCATCTTGGATTGATAGGTCATTTGTTTCACTATCTTAGATTGAAGCATGTTTTACTTCTCCATCTTAGATTAATGGGTCTTTTGTTTTACCATCTTAAATTTGATGGGTCTTTTATTTCACCATCTTAGATTGATGGGTCTTTTACTTCATTGATCAAACTTTATTCATTTTAGCAAACATGAGAAAATTTCAATGATTTAGACAAATGGAAAAGAGTCCTAGACAGGACTAACTTTAAGGGTTGAATTGAACTTTCAGGGGTTGAGCCTTTTAATGTGAGAGAAAATTTGAGCCACCAAGGCTACTTGACTTGGTTGTTAGGGACAAAGTCCCTTGCTTTGACATGGGATACTATGAGGTTGGATTGGAAAAAGCTTGGAGAAATGGTCAAAACTGACAATGAAGAGAAGAATGATTGGAGATTGTTGACTTGGTTTGGAATGTTTCGCTTTAGCTGACTTGGGGAATTAAGTGTTTGCGTGAGCTTGAGAAATTTTTGACATAGGCAATAAGGGTAGATTTGAAGGATCAAGCCATTTAGGCTACTTGCACTAGACATTAGGGACTAAGTCCCTTAAGTTGTCAAATGAGATCCCAAGATTAGGTGATTTAGACTGAGGAAAAGCAACATTGAAAATTCTAGGGCTTTTTTTTCTTTCTTTTCTATTGTTGATGAACTTTTGAGACAAAATCCTTGATTTTTCTTGGCTCATTCCAAGCTGTGGTGGACTCATTACTTTGTTTATCAACCTTTCGTGTTCTCCAACTAACCAAACATCAAATTGTGCTATTATTTCTACCTAAATGTTTCAACACTTTTGTTGTTTCAATTCCCACCATTATTAATCAACAAGTTATTTTTGCTCATTTAAAGAAGCATCTGTTAGTGGACCTTTATTTATAGTCCAATGGGACCATAAAGCAGGAGTTTTGTTATTATCCACAAATGGTGGTTTCTCAAAAGTAAAATTATTCTTTAGAGATTTTGGTAGGTTAATATCAACTCCAAGACATCCATACCCAAGTATATTGCTTTGTCTCTTGACAACTTTTCGCCTTTTTTCTTTCTTTTTCCTTTTCATTTTTTTCCTTTTTTTTTTCTTTTTCCATCCACCATGTCATTGCCCTAGAGAAAATTGAATCCCAATCCTACTCCAACAATTGCCTATTTTCCCCAAGAACAATATGCCACTATGTTAGACAAAGAGTTCACATGATTTTTGTTAAAGGCCTTCTCAAAAAATTTTCTTGGCATGAAGAGTGTCACCTTCATGAGAGGAAATTGTACATTCAAAGATTTGGATAAAGCTTTATAGTCCATAGCATTGAACATGTCATGCTTCTTATAGGAAGAATGAGATGCACCTTTAGGATACATTTAGCCAATAGATGGATTTAGACGTTCAGGTAGTTGCATCAACATTGGTGGACTTTTCAAATGGGAAAACTAACCTTAGAAATAACCCCTAGAGTTACTTAGACTGGTTTGAATTGACCATTGGGGAATGTAAAAGTTGAGGGCATCAAATTGACTTGGATTGCAAATAAGATTGACTTAGGAAGAAAGTGTTGGAAAGACTCGGACTCAAGGCTTGCAAAATGCAAAAACTTTTTTCTATTGGCCAATAGGTAAGGATTCTATACAAGTCTAATGAACTACCAATAAGCAATAGGCTCATCGATTTGACAATTTGTTCTTTAGGGGATTCTCTCTCTTTAAGTTGCTTAGCTTTCTTGAGGGTAAAGTGCCTTTTTGGTGTCACAGGAGCAATTTCCTATAGAGACTTTATCAAAATCATCATTACTTAGTAGGAATTATCATGAGGCATATTGCTCTAGTATTTTGTTCTTCTTTAGAATTTTTAGGGCACTACTTTGGGAAAAGTACCTCATTGTTGACTAGTTTAATCTAAGAGGATTTCCTCATACACTCTTGGTTCATATCAAATTTTCTCTTGACTAAAATTCTGAAAATTATGGTCTAATTTATAGGTGATACACTTCAATTAATCTATTAAGTCTTTTTTAGACTATAAGATAATGTAGACTTTTGGTCACAGGTTCAAAGAAATGGATACTAATGTACAAGTGATTTTGAAAGAACACATTTATTCAACCCTAGGTTTACAAGTCAAGAACTTATAGTAAAACTAGAAATGTGCTTCCCCTTAGTTTCATAGGTAAGGAAATGCCCTAGAAGGTTTAGGTTCTCAAAGTGATGCCTATTTTCTTCTTTCCCTCCTCTTTTTCTTCTCTCTCTTTCTTTTTTTATAGTGGCTTTTCTTCTTCAATGGAATAGGCACATTTGCTAGCTCAAAATAATTTCAAACTTCTAGAATTGAAGCTTTTCTTCCTATTAAAGCAAATGGATTATCATTAGGAAGCATTACCCATGAATTAATGCAACTAGGGTAAGCGCAAACTAGTTTATCTTTTTCTTTTAATCAAATGAACCTAACCTCCTGATTTTTCCCCACTGTAGGATAGTTCTTAACAAGGCTTAGTTTTGAAACCACTCCATTAACGGGCTTAACAAGCTTGGCAAAGGGTATTCACATATCTTGTTTGCCTCTTTTCATTCTAAAATTTCCAACAATGAGACACATTTCCCTAAGTTGGATAAATTTTGGCCAATTTCATTCATCATAAGTCTCTTTGAAATAGTATAAAAGCAAATACTTCTAAAAGTTCCCTTGGTTTCATTATGATCATGTTAGCCTCTTGGTGTTCACATTTCTACCTTAGTATCAATAGTAGTGCTTTAAAAGGAGAATCTCTCTTTGAATATTTCAACAAGTGGTGAGCTTTTGTGCTTTGAGAAAAAGATTGCCTTAAACTTGACTTTGATTGCCCCTTTAAAGTGCCCCACTAGTGGAGGACTTAAAACATGCACGTAATCAAAAAACTATCCCAGCTTTGGTTTTCCATGTAACCGATCTTTCTTTAAAGTAGATTGCTCCCTAGGCTATGGAGACAAACTCAATGTCTGGTCCATCTAAATGAGTGAGAAAGACTTGAGTTTAGGCTTAGAATGGATAGACAACCCTTGTGTTTGTGTTTTAGGCTTATAAGTAAATGGGAAAGTCTTGTGTTTAGGCTTTGGGCTTAAGAGTGGATGGGCAAGTCTTTTGTTCAAGGTGATAAGAGGCTTGGGCTTTTAAGGGTAAAATGAGTCAAGTGCTTAGGAGCAGCTTTTAGGTTCTTGTAAGAATCAAAATTTGTTAGCACTTTTTCTTTTTATTTTTATTTTTTATTTCTTTTTCTCTATTTCTTGTGTTTTTTTTTTTCCCACAAACTAAAACGAGAGGATTGACAGCTAACCATAAAAGCAACACTTGGAAACTCTGAACTTTAGCTTAAAGTGAGGAAATAAACTATTTATAAAAAGGATGTGATGGGATCAACAAGTGAAAACAATTGAAGACTATTAACAAAAGGTTAAAACTACACGTTTTAGGGACTAATTACAAACTAAAGGAGGTTATATGATATAAGATTAGGATTTATTTACAAAGGCAACAACCTTTGGCTAAACTTACAAAACAAGTCTTGCCAAAAAGAAGAGCAATATCAAACTTTAAATGATAAGGAAGGAGAAAAGGTGATGATCATTACAAAGAAAATGACTCAAAGGTTGAATTTGAAGACAGAAAGATTAATCCTAGAAAAATGACTCCTAGTTTATGATTTATTTATAGGTTTAGAAACTTCTAAGGATTAGAAGGGGGTAGAGGTTAAAATGTGGGGAAATATTACAAGCTTAAGTTTGAAGAAAGGAAAGAGGAACTTACTAGGAAATTTCCCTATGAACATCAACAAAGAGAAAAACTGACAACCTATATATCATAAAAAGGAAAGAAATCGAATGCTTTATAGGAGAGGAGATCCTATTGAGAATCTATTTTGAAGTGAGATTTTAGGGGGAAAGTAATAAACAAGACAAAAGCTACAAGTGGAAGGATTAACAACATAATGGAATCAATCAATGCCTCAAAAACCTAAAGAAGAAATTTAGCCTAAAGACTAAAAGGAAAGAAAGAATCTAAAGTATTCAAAAGAAGGTTAAGTGATTAAATCAACCTTAATCGATTGGGAAAATGATCTATGAGTTAACAATTCCTACTTGAAAACACCGAAGATGAATGTTATTATTAAAAAATATATATTTTCTCTTTCTTTTCTTTTTTCTTATTTGTTTTTCTCTTCTTCTTTTTTTTTTCTTTTTGAAGGACCTAAATGTCAAAGTAAATATGTAAATGCGAAAGATAAATGGCACATGGCAATTAAGTAGCAAGATGACAATCATTTTATTATTTTACAACTCCAAGAGTTTTCTTTACATTATCTAAAAAGAAAATTCAAAAATAGGAAAGAAAACCACTTTTTCTATCCTAAATCTTCTTATTCATCTTGGTTAGAGCTTTCTTCCTATAATTGTTGGATCTAACTATTGCTTCTTTCTTCCTCTTCTAACAATGCTTAGCTGCTTCTTCAAATTTTAAGTGTCTCTTCTAAGCCATCTTCAACTGGTGTTCTAAGGCACAAGACCGCTGCTTAGATTCCCGAAACAAGTTTTCTTGCATGTCATCCTATTCATAAACAACTTTAATACGAGCTTGAACCTAATCCATACAGGCTCTCATCTTAGGGTTTGGACTTATAGGTATAGGTTGTAGGACTTCTAGTTCCCAGTACTAGATTGCCCTTGCCTTATGAAGCTGATCATACAGGTATTCTTTGGTAACCCTATGCTTATCACCTCATCCATCTATTATCTCAAATCGATGATAGGGCTGATTGTTTTGATTTCCCATGATCTCTTGATTTCTTGAAGTTATAAAATCTTTTGTGACATTGAGAGATGGAGGTCTTCATAGTCAAGGATGATGATATCTAGTGAAGGTTTATGGATCGTATCTCGAACTCCTCCAAACTATCTTATCATATTATTAGGTTAATAACTTATACACCACTTCAATTAAGGGGGTTGCATGATAATCGTTACAAACCAATATCACCCTTCTAAAGTTACATCACTTGGCTATTTATAAAATATCAATAACTTGGAAATTTCATAGGACTTCCACCCAATAATAAGTAGATTTCTCCTTTAGCAAATGGACATTGTCAATGAATAAGTCTATCTAGTCTATCCTATGGGTAAATTCTTCTTAGATTAAATCATACCTAAAGCATTTCATGTGACTCACAAACCAAACTAGTAATAACACCATGCTGGTTATGAGTCTACTATCATTTTTCTTTTCAAGATATTTAGGCTTCTAATGTGTCTTACAACTAAAGCTAGAATGTAAAACTTTCCTTCAAGAAACAGACTCACTAATTCCATAACCCCATAGTAGATATGGAAGGGCCCATTTAGGAATAAGATAGTACTGAATGCACCTATGATAAAAGCCTTAATTCTATTCTACCCTCAAGTTTTAAGATCACCACAAAGGATGGTCCATTTATTAAAATTAGGTTTAGTTATGAACCAAGTTGTTAAGTTCATTAATCCAATGCAATTCCCATTACAATCCTTTAGGGTTTTGTCCACTTTAACCTTTTAGACCTTAAAGAATCTTGAAAAAGCGTTCACTGGCTTAATTTCCAAGTTAAGAGTATATGTGTTTTCCAAAAGAAGAGTTTGAAGCAATTAAGTATATTTTTCAAGTGTTTGGGTTAATCAAGTAAGATCCAAATCAAAAGGCTACTTCTTTGGGTTTCCAAAAGTGGGTAAGGGCCATAATCAAGTTTATTTCAATATTGACCTAAAGAAGTGATAGAATAGGCTTGATCTAGTTGGTGATGAACTCTTGTTCTCTTGAGTTGAAGTATTAGAACCATTGATCTATGGAGAGTTTGTGATTGATGAGCTTAGCAATGTAGTTCTCTTTGAAATGCATGTAGCTAGATGAAATGGCCATCTCTAGAAAATTATAAGAATGAAAAACTAATTACAACAGCATTATATTTACAAAGAATAACATATTTACATTAGATCTATTTTTACATTTTTTTTTCTTCTTTTTATTTTAATAAAATTACGTGAAAAGGAATAGGAAACTCCGGGTTGTCATCTTTTTTGTTTTTGGCCATCTTGCTTGACTATTTACTAGTTTTCGAATGACTCACATACCCAGAATATAGGTTCTTAAGATCCTTAAACTTTGTAAGCTCATATGTTTTTGAAGAAATGGTTTGTCAATTACATCAAAACTTAAGTGGAGTGGCCAAATCAACCCCAAACAATGGTTACATCACAACACCCAAAACCTATACAATAGCCCTTCATCCTAGAGTTCCTATAATGGCCTGGGTTTAACTGTATCTAGAATACATTTCATGAAACCCTAATATACTGTAATAGTGTTAGTGCCAATATATTTATAAACAAGATATTTACAAAAAAGGAAATAAAAATAGCATGAGTTAAAACATATGTACAAAAAGGGTATATCCTATGGGTAATGTATTTTGAAAGGTAAACTCTAATTTTGGAAGGTTTAAATGGCTAGCCTACTTGACATCCCTAGTTAATATTAAACTTAATTATTATCAAATCCTACCATTTAATATTAACCATCGATTAGAAATTAAGGAAAAATCTGGTTTTCTTTGATTTTGAAAAGTTTAGAGTCGTCACTTGAATTTTGAAAACTAAAGGTTTTAGATTCGAAGGTTAATCTATTAAACTCTTAACCAGTATCACCTGAATCTTCCAAATTCAAATTTATCTTTCAAAATATCCTTCTATCAAAAAATGAATTTCTTTTTTTTTTCATTTTATTATTTATTATTTTTTTCATTTTCATTATTTTTTTTGTTTATGAGTCAAGAAAAGTAGTAATTTCTATTTTGCAAAGAAAAGGAAGAATTGAAGAATAGAATTTATTTACATACAAAGAGGGAAAAAAAATATAAGTTTGCATGTTTTAAGTCGCGTTGTAGTCTCCTACAAGTGCCTATATACTCATTGTTCGAGATTTGACTTCTGTAGTTCGTTTTCAAAAAACTTTAATTTATTGGTTTATTTTAATTTTAAAAACAATCAAGTCTACCCTTTTTAGTCATTTATTTTCATTCAAGAAAAATCCATAAAGTGTCTTAATTTGGTGTTTTATTTGGAAAATTCTAAAAGGGCCCTAACATTGATAAGGGTTTATTAATTTTTTTTTTTTTTAAATAAGTTTTCCTAGGTGATAAAAATTCTTTATTTATTTATTTTCCTAAGAATTTAAAATACTTTATTTGTGTACATTATAGTTGAAAACAAAGGCATTTGAAAATACTTTACAAAATAGAAAGAAAAGGAAAATATTTTAAAAGAAAGAAAAATTATTTTGATTTTTTTAGCATAATGAAATGAAATAAAATAAAATAAAATGAGTGAGAAAGGGAAAGAAGAAGGTTGGACCAAGAGCTTGAATGCATGGGTCAGTTCAGGTGGATAGGTTGAGTTGGAGTTGGGTTTGGATGTAAGGCATCAGGTTGAATCTAATTTCATCAGCCAAAGGAGGACCAGTAGCTCAAAGGTATGATTTAGGTGGTTCTAAGCACCAAAACAAGCAAGGAAACTCATTTTCATGTGATTCCCATTGGAGATAAGGAGTTTGGTGTAGGTATTTCAATGTTTAGTGGTGGATTAAGAAGTAGTGCAAAGTGGCGATGAGTGTAAAGAGAGAAAGCAGTTGCGTAAGCCGCTATAGTGAATGTTGGAGTGAGAAGTGAGGTCAAGCTAGGCGTTCGACTACCATGAGCTCAGTCGTAGTGCTGCTTTAGCACAAGGATGATGGAAGTGTGGTGTTTTAAGTTGGTGGCCAATGTGTGAAACCTAGGCCACTTGTTAGAGAGTTAAGAGGTATGGCGAGGAGCAAGGATGGTTGGTTTCAAAAGCATAAAGCTTAGGGAGCTTGCCTAGGTAAGTGGTTTTGTACAAAAACCACTAGAAACAAAGAGCAAGAGTAACTTGACTAAAGGGAGAAAGAGAGCTTGGAAGTGTTTTTGAGAGAGATGGATTGAAACTAATGATCATTGAGCAATGAGGAGCTCCTATTTATATTTTTCCAAGCTTAAATCAAGCTTAGAAAGTACAATAATGGTTGAATCTGCCATTAGTGTCGAGCTCAAATAATCTTTAATTTGGATGAAATTGTGCAATTTAATTTGATTATCCGAGTTAAAATGAGAGGACACTTACTAAAATGATAGAAAGAAAGCTCAAAATTCACTAAATTCATCTCAAATTTGATTAGATTTGCATAAGAACTGGAATCACGGGTTGATCTATAATTGATTTTTTAAGGCCAATTTTATTTGTGTAATAGATGGATTTGGACATGACTCAATAGTATCTCATATAATCTTTGTGATTTCACCATTAATTTAGTGAAAACATGAGATGAAATCATAAAGAAAAATAAATAAAAAATGCCTCGAAACTGAACACCTAAGCATCTTTTATTAGGAAAACAAAAGAAAGAAAGGGAATTAGAGTGAAAATGGTTATGGTCAGCCAATCAAAGACTGTCACATGTCCCATTTCAATAAAAGAGAATAAAAGGTGCAATGCAACTAGTGTAAGTATAGAACTCAAGATATCTCTCTCTTCTTTAATTCCAATCCAAACTTTTTACCAAATGGGGTTGTTGGCCCATGCTCTATTCTTTTATGCAAACAATCTATATATATATATAAGGGCTAAAAATGGCCTGGGCTAAATTTTGAATTACTTATTCCAAGCCTAATCCGACCTAACCCTTATTATTACTTTTATTATTCTATCTTTCAAGTTTTATTTCTTCATTTTTTTTTTCTAAATTTTCTAATTTTTGTATTTTTTCCAATTTTCAAATTTTTTTTTTGTAATTTTTATAGTTTCTTATTTTTCAATTTATATTTTCCTAAGTTTTATAATTTTTGGTATTTTCAAAGTTTTTATAATTTTTGTATTTTTTCTAAATTTTTACATTTTTCTTAATCTTCTATTTTTTTTTCATATTTTTCAATTTTTTTTCTTTTTTCTTTTAATTTTTCAATTTAGGACCCTTTTTATTATCCTAAAAATTCCAAGGAACACAAAGAGTCTCTATTGCTATCTCTCTTTGTGGTAGTGGTGAATTTTGAATAAAACTTTACCACAAAAATAAAAAAGAGACATCATTTTTGCCTCCAAAAGTACTGAGGATTTAGGTAAACAAAGCTTTCAATTCCTAAAAAGAAAAATGGCTCCCATCAAAAGATCACCTAAGATTTGGAGGGTATTATAAGAATTGTGTGAGTAGTTTATCTAGATCAGGCAAAAAGGACTCTTAGACAAGCTAATTTACGTTAAGAAGAGGTCAAGCTCCTTTGGACAAGATAACTATCCTAATGGGGTAGATAACAATACAACTATCCCAAAGGTCGAAGAGTGCTCCTTAACAAGCTAATTCACCCTATGAAAAGGTCAGGCTTCTTTAGACGAACTAACAATCCTAAAGAGGTAAATAGTAGTAAAGACTATCATAAGGGTCAAATATGACTCCTTGACAAGCTAAATCACCCTAAAAAGGGGTTAAGCTCCTCTAGAGGAGCTCAAAATCCTAAAAGGGTAGATAGTATTAAAGATTATCCTAGGAATCAGAGAGGGCTCCTTGATGAGCTAATTTTCCGTAAGGAGTCTAGCTCCTTTGGACGAGCTCTCAATCCTAAACTAAAGAATATCCTAAAGGCCTCATCTAGAGTGGCAATCTCCTCTATCCAAGATATCTCCAATCTAATATCGTAAGCCACTAATAAATCTAGAAACAACGCGATCTTTAGGCTCCTCCATTGCAAATCGGATCATTAGCATCTAAAATTACTAAACTTAAGCATCCATACTAGATCTAACTTCTCTTAACTCTTGGAAATTTCTAGATGTGTCTTATAAGTAATAGATTGACACAAACCTTTTCTTCATTACTATCTTCATTTCTTCCTAAGTTCTAACCTCACGTTCTCCTTCTCACCGTGTAATAGCTTGTAAGTTCTTCCACCATAAAGTGACCCAATCAGTAAACTCTAGCATAACTAGTCTCACCTAAAAATTCTCAGGCACCTCATAGTACTCAATTTGCTTTTTAATTTTGCAACCCGATCAAAGTAGTCCTTAGCATCTCTACTACTTCTTAAGAAGCTCAAAATTTATAACTTTATATTCTCAACTCGAAGGGCTCAAGCATTTCGTTCTTTAACTTCATAATATTCCTCATCAACCTCCTTAACTTCATCAAGCACCAATTGCTACCTAATTAACCGTTCCACTCCTCTAGCTTAGACATTCTACACTAGTTAATTAGGTGGGTCCATGTAGGCATCACTTCGGTCATGTACTTTATCAACCTAGTTATCTTCTTGCTCGACTCTTACAAGTCTACCATTGTGCTACATGACCATCAAGAGGCTCTCCATCAAGTCGGTGAGTCTATTAAGCTTCTCGTCAACTGACCTTGGAGTAGATGAGATAGCCCTTTTATGGTGGATAACTCCACTCTTGTTGTTACCAATGCTAGCACCGATGCTCGAATCAGTCATTTTCTATAGCAAACAATACCTAATATAGAAATAAACACGATCAATATGAGCAACGCACTACTCCATACACATAACTTAGAAAATCCACGAACAATTTCATTATTACAACTACACTAACCACACTTCTTCAAACCCTATGCTATAGACAAAACACACACCAATTACTTAGAGTCTTCAACACCCATAATGTATGAATTTGGAACAACCTAGAAACCCGACTATCAAGCCCTATTTTGGTTTTTCTTAATTTAACTTATATTAAGCCCAGCCCGCTTAATATAAATTGCTCAATATTAAATTAAGAAAACGTTTTTCTTTGACAAAGTATTTTAAAAATTATAGTTGCCAACCTATTAAACTGGTAAAAATGAAATTAGGGTTTTCAGGTGGAAAAACCCTAATTTGGCCACTGATCTGCATATTTTCTTAAAAAAATAATTTTAGAAAATCAATTAAAAAAAAACTAAATTTGAGGGGCTAACTTATTAAGACTAAGTTACCATGTAAAAATTTAAAAAAAATAATGGACTTTATTTTTATATTTTTCTAAAAAATACTAAGCTATATATAAATAAGCAAAATATAACTAAAATGAATTTTTTATTACTAATTTTTCAAGAAAAAAGGAGAATTTTTTTTTTTTATTTTTTATATGGTTGTCTCGAAAGTATATACATATCCACTAATTAGAATCAAACTAACAAAGTTCATTTTTAGAAAATATTTAGTAGGTTGCTTCTTTTTAATTTGAAAATTAAGCTAAGTTTAGGTTTTTTAACCAATTTATTTTTATTAAGAAAAATCCTAAAAAAAAAACTTAATTTTTATTCCCAATAAAAAAAAAACTAAAGACTTAATTTTTAAAAAGACTCCAAGTTAGTATTTTTTTTTTTTATTTTTGGAAAAAACTACTACGTGACAAAACTTAAAAAAAAAATTCCTAAGACACCTAAATGAAAATAAATAAATAAATAAAAGATGCAAGTATTATGAATTATGCTCATATGCAATTATCATGGAAAATATGCCGTTTTATGAAAAAAAAAAATGCAAGTACTATTGACAATATACCTAACCAAGAAAAAAAATATCTGAATCATATAAAAAATAACTAAACTGTGGAAAAGATGCCTAGACCATAGAAAAGATGTCTAAACTATGAAAAAGATATCTGAACCATGGAAAAAAATATCTAAACCATATATAAGACACCTAGACTATAGAAAAGAAGTTTAAATCGTGGCAAAAATGTCTGAACTATAGATAAAAAGCCTGAACCATAGAAAAGATATTTAGCCATGAAAAAGATGCCAATTGAAGATTTTTTATTTTATGAAAACTAAATAAGTGACAAAATGATTTTTTTAATCTTGAAAAATCCCTAAATGCCTAAAAATGCAATTTTTATGACAACTTGCTAAAATGTGCAATTTTCATATAAATGTAAAATTTCTAAAAAAGGCAATATCTATGCAAAAATATATTTTATCATTTAAAAAATGACAACGTACCAAAAATCAACTAATTAGAATTAATGCTAAGGCTTACAAAAAAAAAACCATATTAGTATTTATTTGATGTAAATAAACCATCTAAATTATGCAACTTTGCAAAAATTAATACTAAATGTTAAAATTATAAAATATTAACGAAGTTAACAATAACTAAAACTAAATACTTACATTAAAAAAAAGTTAGTAAAAACAAATTTATAAAAAGAAATAACATTACTAAACTAATTAAAACAACTAAATAACTACGATAACAATAATCATAAAAAAAAACAAAACAAAAGAGAATGGAATCCAAAACTATCTAACCGATTGGGTTAAATCCGCTTATGCATATGTTGGATTCGAGTCTTGTTCGTGTTCATGGACAGTACAGTGGCATGCGGTGTGAAGTGCAGGCGTGTGTGTTATGCTAATCGTGAAGTGGACGTATGGGGTTATGTATGTGTTCTGGTCGTTTGGCATCGTATTGGACTATGAGTGTCAAGTAAGAGTGAGTGTGTATGTGTTAGTGTTGTGTAGCCATGTGTGAGTAAAGTGAGGACAGTGTATGAGGGACTATGTGTAGGTGAGTGTGTATGTCAGGTGAAAGTGATGTGTGTATATTAAGCAAGAGTGATGGAGGGATTGTGTGTAAGTGAGTGTATGAATTAGAAAATTGTAAAGTATACAGATGTGAATGGTATAGAGATTATGAGGTGTGTATGTAATGTGAATTATAAAAAATATATTTTTTACAACCTATTATCCACTATTTATAAGCTATAAATTTGAATCTTTTAGATCTTTTTCGTATAAATTTAATCTTAACAAACCCTAAATACAAAAGATACGATAACAAATCCTAAATATGGAAGATACGATTTAGATTATTTAAAGATTTGACCTAGTTTCGAAAAACCCTATTTCGATTTGGGCTTTCTATTTTTTAAACTTGCTCGGTCCAACTTGATTTAGTCCAATACTTACTTAATAAATTTTAAATCTATTTTAACCCAATATAAATTAGATAAAAATCTATTTTATATCAAATTGGACTAAAATATTTTAATAAAGCCTAATCTTTTTAACGACTTAGAATTTACTAAATTGAACGTACATCATTATCCAACTTAACCCTAAATGACTCAACTCGACTTAACTAAACTCGATATGACTTGACACTTTATTTTTATTATTTTTTCAATTTTTTTAATTATTTATTTTCTTTCTCTTTTTTTTTTTTTTTTGTCAAACCTGGCCCAATAAAAATACTAAAATAAAACGGTAAAAATAAGTTGTCTACACCAACTTCTACTACTTGCTCTATTTCATAATGCTAAAACTAAAGTAAATAGAGTCAAACAAGAACACAGCAAGAATATATAGAGCACTCACTCCACATGGCTATAGCATACTCTACTACTACATAACTGCAACACTCTTAACAACAACATTCATAACTTTGAGCATAGTCGCTTACACTTGATAGACATAATAGAGAAGGTAACACAACAACTTCCATAACGAACGTTACTAAGACTTTGATACCAAGATGATAAGGGTACTCCATGTGGATGAACATACATGATACTAACATACAAATCAATAGAAGAGGTCCTAACTATAAGATGGTGCAAAAAGTAAATGGAAGTCATTGTTAAGGCAGGGTCTCGCGTACAAACACCCAGATGTTACACACCGAATGCCCTATACGAACTTAGGGTTCAACTTGATATAACCCACAAGTCTGCTCCTAAGGTTACTTGCCACTATTCCTTAACTCGAGAGAAAAGATAAGAGTAGCTTGATACTTGACAGCTATGGAAGCTCACACAAGCATAAGAGGAAGAAGAATAATATTTGAATATTTTCTAATTGATTCCGATTAGGTACAAATGAAACCTTTTATAGTTGCAAATTAGGCCATCTTCCTAAGGTTTAGCAAATTTACAAGAAAGCATAATTTACTAAAAACAATTATACATATGTTACGAAGGTAGAACAAACAAAGATTCGACCGCTTTATGTACAACATTTTCCCTATGATCTTTACTCTAACAAAGGATGCATGGCGCACTTCAATAGGCCGTTGTAGATGTAGAATCAACTCTGTGTGGGGTTTGGAGAGCCATAGAATAAGTTGGGGTTAGCAAGCTTGTTGGTAAGTTCAACAATAGGCTAATCAAGTTGTTTGATTGAAAGGCTGAGTTGTCTACTATGTTTTGTTCCAAGCTAGGGTAGGTTGGCCACTTTGCTTTATTAGCTTTGGCCTAACTCAGGCTTAGTATTAGGTTTCTCTACCCAGAGATGGTCACCCACTGGTAGGATCTTAGTGACTCAACTAAGTTGACTTGTAGGAATTTGGCCTCCTCCTCCTTAAATTATTGTCAAAGAGCTTAGCTGACCAAGGCAACAAGGCCATGAGCTCGAGACCTTATTATCCCCCTCTTCCTCCCTCTCTTCTAATGCAATTCCATCAACATGTTGCCGCTTAAGGATATGACTAATGTGGCCTTCGAGAGAAATCCTTAGTTTTCTATTTTTGTTTTCTTTTCACTAACTTAGAAAAGGAATGTAGATGGCTTAGAGTTCCATATATCTAAAGAGAAGAAGGTAGGCACAAAAAGTAGTACAAATCTAACCATGTTAACACCCCAAGAAGGGAAGAGTAGCCCATCTTGAAAGAGAAATATGGGAATTGCTCCTCTTAATTAATAATCTAACTAAAGAAGGATAAGCAAAATCGAAAATATTTTTTTTTTTTCCATTATCTTGGTTGAAAAGAGTAATGAATTGGATAAAGCCAAACCTTTTAACTCATTTTGAGCTATTGATGACACAAACTAAAAAAAAAAAAAGATTTCCTCATGAACTTCATAACAAGAGTTGGAAAATGAATAAAAACTAATAACACTGAACAATTGACTAGGAGAGAGAGAAAGAGGAAAAAAAATAGAGTGGGATAAAGATGATAATGTAGTGTCCAAATAGTTGATGGGCTTGTACATGCCTAGCTGTATTTTTTTATTTTTAGCTTATTTAACTCATAAAGATAGAATCGGTAAACTTGATTAAAAAATATAAGTATATACCAAATTTAACATGTAAATTCACAATGTGACTAGAGTTTATACAAAAATGATTTTATACTCAAATTAACTCAAATGAGTCTCTAATAATTGTAAATTCATATAATCATATAGACAAAATCACTATTTTAACAACTATGCTATCAAGTGTGAGTCTCTTCTATATTGGACCTACATTATGCTCTCCCTTGAATGGAAATCTTTTATGGCCCCATCAAGAGCTCATCGATTGACTCCTTTATGCTTGCCCATTTGCTCACTTTACATCATAGGTTTCACTTAGGTGACCTTCATAGCTCTTCTTTCCAAATGGGATAGCAATCCATAGAAGCTAAACTGCCACATTCACTTTTGTCTTGTCCTAATTGAACCACTTGTCAAGTTACATGTATGTAATATTTATGCTCAATTTATGTAGGCCCTACATTGGAAAAGGTTTTAAATTTTGTAATAACATATGTTTTCTGATGGAATAATTATAATTGATTTAGGAGGTTTGCCTAAATATTTTCTTATTTCTGTTAATTCTTTTCAAATTGAAGAAATAAAAGAAAAAATAGAGTAAAAATTGTATTGGCTTGGATGATTTAGATGACTCGAGTTCGATCCTTGTGGGAAATATTATCTGAGTGTGAATCCATTGCATTTGATTTGCTACACTATTGATTATAGACATCTAATTTTTGTCATTCCATAGTCTTAATTTTTGGTTTCTTTTTTTAATAGGGTCCTAATTCCAAAATGAAATAAATAAATAAAATATAATAAAAATTTTGAAAAATGATGAAAATGCAAAAAAAAAATGAAAAAAGAAAAAATTATTATAAATTTTTAGATTTTTAGAAAGTGTTTTAGGGTCAATAGTTTTAATTTTAGTTCGATTTAAATAATTATTTTAGAGAGTCACATGGTTTAAATATAATTTAATTGTACTAAATCTTAAACCACATGTCAATGACCTAATGGATAAATATTAGAACATCGATATTAGGTGAGCTTGTAATCACAAGTTCAAATCTCATTAAGTACTTTATGTGCTTTCTATTTTTGCTTTCTTTCATTTTATGAAAATCGATTAAGTGTACGAGATTCAAATATAATTTTAAATTTTATCAAATCTTTTGAATCTAATACGATAAAGATTTTTAAGATTCAAATCTAATTTAATTTTTATTAAATCAAGTTTGAATCGTTATAAAAGATTTAAATTTAGTTTGATTTTTATCAAATCGGATTTAAATTGATATATATAATTTGATTTTTATCAGATTGAATTTATATCGATATAAAAGATTTGATTGGATATGATTTGTTTCAAACTTTATAAATAGAGATCACATAGCATAAAAAAGTACAACAATTACACCCTCACTAAAATTACACACATTAAAAAAAAAAAGAGCCGAAGTCCACTATCAAATCTCACACAAATAGCCACAAGGATCAGACCAAGCACAGCATGTATCCTTGCATGGATTGCAATTTCACATCCTGTCCGGCTCAAAAGAAATGGAAAGCGTCACATGCAATTCATGATTTCCAATTTCAATCACACGTGGACTTTTTGCATCGATTGAATTTCGCATGGCACATCATTGAATTTTCCAATTTCAAGTTTCAGATTACACTTCCTCAAGTTTCATGGCTACTGCTAAATACGCCAATTCCATTGCACTACCTCCACAGTTCACCGACTGAGTAGCCAACACACGGCTCTCAAACACCACCCACATCCCCAACCCTCTCTCGCTTATTCACTATCGTAAGCAACTCGCATACCAACTCTGACACCCCATGTTTACACAAGACGTCCTACTAGAAGACCCAATGCTCACACGAAGTCAGCTTCCCAACCGCACACGTCAGTGATTAGTTACTACACTGACCAGAGAATCGCACTTCACTTGCCACATGATTGAACACCTCATTAAGCTGTACAGTCCGCACCACAGTAGCAATACGCATGGACACACCCGAGCCACGTCTAACCTTGCTGAACACAGTCAAGGCTGCTGCACCACACACGATCAACGCCTGACTCGCTCCACTACACCACACCAAGCCCAACGAAGTCACAACAGCAATCGCGACATACATCACCATCCCCATCCTCGCTTGAATCTCCGATCAGCCACGATTTTCTCACCCATGCACTTTAGAATACACAAAGCGCACACCACTGGGAAATTCATTCACATGACAATAACTAAGGTTCGGTTGCTAATTAATTATTATTATTATTATTATTATTAGATCCTTAATTATATAATGTAATATATAAGGTATGTATATATTAGGAGAGTTTTTAGTATTAGTTTTTTTTTTATATTATATGATATTATTTTATTTAAGTAGATTCATTGTTTAATAGTAATAGTATAGATATATATATATATGTATATTTATTAGCTTAGGAATTTTTAGGAATAGGTTTTTTTTAGAATTCTTTACATAGAAAAAAATTTTTTAAACAAAAATCAATAATAAAAAAAAAACCTTTAAAAAAAAATAGGACTTCTTAGAGAGATTTTTATAAAATAAAAAACTTAGAAAGTTAGGACCTTTTAGTTTTTATTTGGATAAACTTAATCAGTTAAACACGTGAATTCAATTGGTTTTCAAAATTAAAATCAACTAATACATTAAAGCTTTTAAAAAAGAACTATGATCGTTTGATCCCAATTAATAAGTATTTAGACATTTTCGGGGTAACATTAAAATCTGTAGAAACTAAGATTCTTTTTTTATTTTCTTTTCATTTTTTATTTTTCTAAAAAATATTAAAAAAGCATAATTTTTATGAATAAACCTAATTTCAAAAAATAAATAATGATATCCATTAAGTTTTAATATGTTAGTCTTCAAATTCGGAACTCTCTGGTTTTTATTAAATTGAAATTAAAGATCGATAGTTAAATCGTAGTCAATCCACTTAATTGATTACGATTTATTTTCTTTTTTCCGACTCCAGTTGGATAGTGACTTCAAAAGTTTTTTTAAAAGAATCAGAATTTTTTAATTTCTTTAATTGATAATTAATATTAAATGTGTTAGAGTTTAGTATTAATCAAAAAGTGAAAAAATTAAAAAAAAAATCGAAAATTCAGGCTCAACATTTATATATGTATATGTGTGTGTCTATATATATAAAGAAAAACAAAAGATCAGTGTGAAATATGAATGCTTTAAATAAATTAATTAACTATTAGAAATTCTATCAAATAGAGAAAAGGTAAATATCTAGCACAAAAGAGAATATATATTATATAAATGTGTGTATATATAATTTATTAGTTTTTTCGAATTATTACAACGGATTGAAAGCAATAATGGTTCATAAATGGTTCCCAATCAAGTTTTAAGAGGTTAAAGGGAGGAACGTCTCTTTTTTTACACACGTTTAAAAAAAA
>JAMXBB010000011.1:54729280-54866872 GCA_024138015.1 Lumnitzera littorea
AACCTTTGGTATAGGTTCAAATCCTATTGGACGCAATGCTATTTTATCTGTTTTTGAGATTTCTATAGCAAGAAAAATATTGCTATCTGGAATGCTTTGAATAGAATAAAATACAAGGATGCTTAACTTATCGAATTTCATTCTTTCTTTTTTTATTGGTCTATTTCTAGTTAATTTATCTAGATATATTATCTATCTATTTATTAGATTAGATTTATTTCTCTATTTTATTTATTTGAAAATGGATATTTTCATTTTTCTTTTCTATTTTTTATATTTTCTATTTTTCGATAAATCCAACATTCATTTGACAAATCTCTATGCCTAAAAAATATCTCACTTCCCCAAGATCTTTTATTGTAAATGCCTTATGCAAAGCCACTTTAACACCAAAAATGGCATCCAAAGAATTTCTACAAACCAAATGATCATCCACATACACTAACATAACAGTAAACTCTTCTCCTTTATCACAAAAAAACAAGGAGTAATCATTTGAAGATTGAATGAAACTAAGTGAACAGAAAAAATGTGTAAATTCCTTATTTCATTGACGTGAAGCTTGCTTCAATCCATATAAAGAGAGAACCAATTTACATACTTTCCTTGGAGAAAAAAGAGTATCACCATTAGGTGGATCCATATATATCTCTTCCTCCAAATATCTATGGAAAAATGTATTGTTCACATTAAGTTGGTAAACAAACCAAGACTTAACAACAGCCAAAGCAAGTAATAAATGAACAGTTGTCAACTTAGCCTCTACTGCTAACAACTCTTTAATCATAGCATCTTCCCATTGAGGAACATTTTTAGCTGCATGATAATGTTATAGTTCATAGATAGTTAATAAATTGGCCAATGAGGCCACATAATTCTTAGGAAGATACTTTTAAATTTGGTCATGATTTAAGGGATACTAGGAATGAAGGAAAGGTGTTGTCAATGATGTGTCAAAGGTAAGATTATGAATAAATTCTTGAAGCCAAGCTAAAGTTTGCTTAACTCTGTTTGATCGTCGAAGTGGAACGACTGTAGAATCTTGAGAAACAGTAGAATCTAGTGTTTAAAATCTTAAGATAGGGAAAGACTCATATGTACCAAAAGTAAGAATTAAAGCAATAGAATTGTCATGAGTGTTTAGATCAAGAATTGACAGTGAAAGAGGAGTGTGACCAGAATCTAATATGGAATCCACAACAGGAGGAAAGATTTTGACAAATGAATCAAGTTAGATACTTTGCTTGTAAGGAAAAACATCTACAAATTTTACATCTCTAATAACAAACAAAACCTATTGATCCAGATTAAATAGCTTAAATCCCTTTTGATTATGTGGATAACCTAAAAAAAAACACCTATGCCCTCTAGGATCAAACTTATCACCAGATTTATCAACCATAGTAGCATAACATAAGCAACCTATTGTTTTAAAGTCAAAATGAGAAGGTGGTTTCTTGAATAAAATTTGGCCCAATTAAGCTTATGTGTAGGCATTTTATTTATTAATGAATTAGCTATAAGAATAAATTCTCCCTAGAATTGTTTGGGTAAATATGCATTAATTGTAATGGCTTAGGTTGTTTTAAGCAAATGTTTATGTTTCCGTTCAACCACCCCATTTTGTTAGGGTGTATAAACTATAGTTCTTTGGTAAATAATGCCTTTCTCATTAAAAAATTGTTGGCAATCTCAAGAAAGAAACTCAAGGGCATTATCAGTTCTCACATATTTTGGTATAATGTTAAAATGGTTTTGAACATATCGAACAAAGTTGATTAGAGAAGGAAGAACTTAGTGTTTAGTTTGAATCAAATAAGTCTAGGTTAGCATACTTATGTCATCTAGTATGGTTAAAAATATCTTGCACCTAAAGGTGAGGGCATGTTAAAAGGAGCCCAAACATCCACATCAAGTAGATTAAACACATGAGTGGAAGTAGATGTACCAATAGGAAATGAAAGACGATGGCTCTTAGTTATTTGACAAGCATCACAATGAAACCCACTCTCAAGCACATCTATTTTGAATGGTAAATGTTTCAACTTGGAAATGGAAATATGACCTAGTTGAGTATGCCATAGATGTAAAGGTACTGCTTGTACAACATTACAGTGGAAATGACTAACAACAAAAGGAAATTCAAGCCCATGCTTCAAGACATAAAGTCCTTGTGTCACATCAGCTTTAACAACAATTTGTTTAGTTGTTTGATCCTTAAAAATACAATGATGGGAATAGAAAGAAATATTCAAAATTGTGTGTGTTAACAATCTATTCATGGATAAAAGATTACAATGAAACTCAAGGACTAAGAGCACATTCTTTAAGAGAATATACTCATTTATTTGGACTATACATATATGAATCCCTCAAAGATTTCTCTTGATAGAGAGTTTAAGATCCAACAACGGATCATAAAGTCGCATTGCATCCATCTTTGAATTTCATTCTTATTATTAAGTGGCTTTGAATTAGAACCATCGATAAAACTAATTTTTTATTTCTCTCCGTGACCTAGACAAATAGAATGACCCTAGGTCAAAAAATTCAATCTATTGAAAATTATGTTTGTAATAGTAGATCCAAGATTGTCAAATCTAGAGAGATAAAGCAGATCATTATACGATTGATCTAATTGTTGATTCATGACCATCGTAATTTGATTAAACCTAATTAAACAAAGAATATGAAATTCTAATTGAAGCCAGAAAGTTAAGGATGAGATATTACCAGGATGATTAGCTGTGATACTATATTGAAGCTTATGTTATGACTCTAATGATGTTGTAACTCAAATCCAGTAGATTGTTAAAGATCATGAACACAAAAGAGAAAGAGCGGCACAAAAGAGAAAGAGTAATATAATAGGGGAAGATGATCAAGAATTGTGTAAAATCATTAGTTAGTTAATACTGTTATTTTACCTAACTATTTAAATACAGAAGAAACATGTGTAGGCTAATAAAATCTACGTGTATTAGTATACTACCTTCGTAAAATAAATATACAAACTACTATATAGAATACAAGCTAATCTAACTAAATGCAAAATATTCAATCTTAACATTTACTATAGGATTGGTTAAGATAAAAGATAGACCTAGTGTAATTTAGTCATTTAAGTTATATTATGTATCTATTCTTAAGTTACTTATAAATCAAACTAAATAAATATTACATCCTTATTACAATTCTTAAGAATTAAAGTTCTACTCCTCCCTCTTTCATTCAATAAAACGAATAGGCCATAATTATAATGAATGAAGTAATTATTGTAAGTAGCAAGGATTTAGAACAAGGCATGATTGAAAAGAACATAGAAAAAACATATGAAAGTGGCAAGTAGTGATTGGAAGTAGTGCTTATGTAAGTTTTATTAAATTAATTTATGAATATAAGAATGTTTAGATAGTGTAATTATTTAGAACACTAGAAATAAGGTTTCTCTCTTAAATATTATAAATACTTTTAATTACTCACAACTCTTCAAATGGTCTTTAGCTCCAAAACCAATCAATATTTCTTATGCTTTTAGTAATGAATTTAGGACTAGTGAAAGTTTGGAGACATGTATATTTTCAAAGTTTTGAGAGGTGAAATCACACTTCAAGAAGTAGGTCTATTGACTTGAACAATATTTCATGATAAATTTATGTATACATCCCCTAAACTACTAGTCAAATACAGTCAAATCCCTAAACTTTGAATGTATAATTTTTGCTTCTAAAATTTTTGTTAATGTACATATAACCCTTGCTAAAATCTGTAGCCATATTTTATGGTGTATCTATATATATTTTCAAAAGTAATAAAGATGGAAAATCGCACCACCTCCATCCACACCTAAACAATATTTATAATGGCATTGCGGCCTTGCGTGATGGAGTTGTGATAAACTTTCAAAGGACAGTGCCTATATAACTACGATTTTTGACACAAAAGACATGCTTAATGAATACATGATTTAAACAAAAAAAAAAAATAGCGAAAATGCTTGATTAACAAGATGATTCCAAAATTATATATATTTAAAGAAAAAATATGAGAAAATAGTGATATGATACTTGCATTCTCTTCAATGTGTTAAAAACTGACAAATTTTTCATCTGCAAAACCATCTAATACATCATTTGATGGAGAGATACACGTAAGACTTAATACACTATATGTCTCAATAGAGAAATGACATATTAAACAGTCTTACTATATAACTGTAGAGTAATCATTATTTAAGATTGTAAATAAACCGGTTGCTTTTTATCTATTTATTTATTTTTATAATATATGTAATCAATATTCAAGGTTTCAAAATGTTTAACTGTTAATAAAACCTAATTAATTAGAAAATTCTACAGTTTCGTTCTTTATTTTGATAAGACGATTTTACTTTCTATCCCATTATTTATTTTTATTTTTTTAAAATTTAAATAGTTGGATTTGTAATTTATTTAATTATTTAAATTTAAAGAAATATAAATTAAACTTAAAATAAATAACGAAATCAATTTTGTAAATAATAAAAAGGGAACCGTAAAAACTTTCTGAGGAGGGCATGTGAATCGGTGGGAAGAAGTAATGGCTGTGAGCCCACAGGTCCTCTTATCCATTCCTTAATGGACAATCCACATGCAGGAAGGTATTGTACTAAAATATTTTAATAGAATTCCTTGAACATAGAGAATAACGTAGTGAGAGGTTCTTGAGAAAACCAACACACACACACACGGAGTAGATGAGAACATAAGCAAACGTGCACACTTAGGCGATGGACAAATAAATATTGCATGACTTTTTAAGGTGATTTTGCATTGTGCAGTACGCACCTGGTCAACCCCATCACCACACATTACAATTCTAGGCGGTGGTGTTGAATTAGTAGGATGATGGTGACGTGAAACTACTAAACTATGGTACTAACATTGGACTAGGAGTATAATTCTTTTTCAAAGAAAAATCTGTCATTCATTAATCAGAAAAGACAGAATTACGCCCCATCGGATGGTCTGTCGGCAAGTACAATCTCAATGAATCCTTAAAAATACATATTCAAAATCCTCTTTCTTTTTCTTAAGCAATTGCCAGATCTGTACAAACATTAGATTTTCTAGGAATTAAATAAAACGTAGAAATGGGTAAATACCTAAAAGATTCTTAAAATGAGTCCGTGTAAACCTATCCAAAAGCTCATTTAAGCTTTCACCCTCTTCTCAAAGATCATTCCAGTAAGTTTCTCTTGTTGCAATATGGAGGAAAAGATGGAATCATCCATAATCAATAAGCACTCTAATTATAAATGGAGCTATTCATAACAAATAATTATGTTTTGTAACAGTTATGGCAATCAATAAATTGAGATTTTGTAAAGGATATTGGAGAATTGGTAAAATAGGGTTATGTAAAATAGATGAATGTTTATGAAACTTGTACGAGGAAATTTATAAATCAGAACAAACCCTAGAACAATTGGAAATAATAAATCATCATAATCAAACTTAAACAAAATCGATTAGTAAAATAAATCATGTAAATTCTAAGAGTAGGGCTTATTAATGAAGATTTACAATTGAAAGAAACCTTAGCTTTTCTTACAAAAGAAATTCTTTTAAATGAATATTAGGATTTCATGAAAAAAAAACTATAAAACATTGTCTTAATTAGTTAGATAATGGGACTATCTTATAATATTATGGAATAAATATTAAAGTAATATTTAGAATAAGATGTAACTGGGATGACTATCCTACCCACATCTACCAAACCCTATTTACTTAGGTTGTCCCTCATTTCTTTCATCCATTGCCTTAGCTCATATATTTATAAAAATATTCTAGGATGCTAACTAAAACTTAAATAGGTTATTAAAGTTTATTAGAAATTAGGAGAAAATCATAATTAGGAAAAAGGTAAATAATAAATGAATTTAGTATTGAATAATTTAGTTTATAGTCAATAAGATATTTTGATCACAAGGAAAGAATGATGGCTTTTCTAGAAAAACAAGGTAAGTCCTATGTCGCATGTTTATTATTTGTGCATGGTAGTTTAGTTGAAAATTAATTCACAAATACTGGACTTGAAGATGATTATGTTGTTGTGTATAGCCATTCAAACTTACAAGTACCAGCTATGAAAAAGAAAATCATAGTCCCTTATTTATCAAATGAAGTGGTTAAATGAGATGATAGGAATCAAGAACCTATAATACGAGTTCAAGCTTATGGATTGGCTATGATGGTCCGCCAAGCTCTCTAGTGGCAACTCACCAAGGAAGAGGCCAAACTCCTTTGTGCCAACCTAATTGAGTATCCGAGCACCGACCAACATATGCTTATCTCTCGGATCAAAGAAGTCTATTTAAGTTCCAACTAAGATTAGCATGGTCTCATACCAACTTGTGCTAGTCTAGCCAAGGGCTAAGCAAATAGCTCGATCAACTAAACCAACAACTCAGCCAATATAACACCAAGCTTGACGATAGGCTCATCAACTTCTAACTAAATCTATAGTTCTTAAGACTTAACATAACTTTGATCCTCCATATCAACAGCCACCTATCATAATGTGCTATGCATCCTCTAACAATGTACAGTCGTAAGAAGTATAATCACCTGTGTTTTATCCATTTTACCCTTATAAAACATGTACAATCCTTCTATTGTAATTTGTCCAATTATGTAATCGTACAAAATTATAAAGTTGCCCTAATTTGCAACTATAAAAGGTCTCGTATGTACTAAGCCATAAATTAGCTAATGAATATTCTATACTCTCTTCAAACTTTCTTGTGCTTATGTAAGCTAAATCCAGTTGCCAAGTTTTAAGCCCCCATTCTTATCTATTCTTGTTAAGCTAAGGAATACTAACTAGTAAACTTAGGAGGAACTTGTGCATAATATCAAGTTGCTCCTAAGTTCATGTAAGGCATTCGATGCATAATATTTGAGTGTATATGCATAAGACCCAGCTCAACCATCGACTACCGTTTATCCTTCTAACCATCTTACAATTAGGATCCATCTCCCGATTTGTGTGATAGCTTGCATGTGTTCATCTACATGAGACACATCATAAAGCATTGAGTTAGTTGCAATGACTTAGCTAATCATCAATATGAGATCATGTCAAATACGATTAGTAAGTAGATGGAAGTTACAACAGTATGCTAATCAATAGAATAAAACATTGATTAGAACGTTGTAGATGGACCCAATTGTTAATGACAGGTAGGCACGTGACAAACTTAGTATGAGATAGTTAGCTTGTTCGATAGATGATAAACTATGTAGGATATGTGGATAAGTATTACACAATTGATTGATCTGTCGGGTCTAGTTCGTTACAAATGTTAAGCTGCAATTCTAACACATCCAAGAGTGAAACCTAAGTTGATTTTAATCTTAAACTATAAAGATTGTGTTGTGTCTAGAATAAATAATTATATCTTAACACATCCAAAAGTGAAACCTAAGTTGATTTAAATCTTAAACCATAAAGATTGTGTTGTGTCTAGAATAAATTATTATATCTTAACGAATCCGTTTGATGTGTTGAGCAAATTTTCGGTTTATGTTCAAGTGCTTCATATGTGAATGTGAATATACACAATGTAGTATTTACAATGTAGTATTTGCTAGGCTTTTTGCTTACTTTATATAGAGAAAATAGTTTTTAGGTAATTAGTAAGTACATGAAAACTAAGAAAACGTGAGAGACCATGTCTTATATATTCCTATTCAGTTAGCTTTATGTGGCCAACTAGCCATACCCTTGGATTTGGAATATAACATGTGTAAACTTCATGGCTTCTTGAATGGGAAATACTTCAGAAACTTCACCATCAAATGTTGGCAATTTGTAGAGAAATTCCACGAGAAAAATCACTTAAGTAATTTCTTGCTATCACTCTTGAACCCGCTCATCAACTCCCTTCATGCCCCATCTCATTTTAATTTAATGAAACCAAGACCAGGCAATTTCCGACTTGTATCTGATTGCGAGCCATTACCCAGACACCTTCATACCTGTATAGGTTATGGGTCTACTTTTCCCTCTAGCCTCTAAGCTTTGTGAGTATTAGAAGAGCTTTTGGATTATTCAATTTGTTGTTGAATACACAATCACTTCTGTGTTGCCCCAAGTACGACAAAGCAACAACTACATCAACCATTAGTTCCTTAGCATTAAACAACAATCTCGGTTAAGGATCTTCATAATTCTTGCAACCATACATCATAAGTCGAAACATTCGTAACATACATTCTTCTACCTATTATTTTAAACCAAATTGACTAAGACCATGCACTGAGAAATAGATTTTCCAATGTTTATTCTTTTCACAAAATGGACATACGGGATTAGAATTTCAGTGATAGCCCAAATTGACCGTGTATGCATCATCCTTCTCCTATGAGCTCTCCAAACATCACAAATTCCTTTCAAAACCTTTACCTATTTCTGGTCTTAACTATTAAGCACCCTCCGAGCTATTTTATCAAGGAACGCATTACTGAAAGACTCCATTTCTCTAAGTGCCAATCCTCCTCTATCCTTCTACGGCGATAAGAATTCCCTTCTTTTCCAACAAACTTTGTTGTCAGGTAATACTTATAAAACTCACACTAAACTTACAATCTTAAGCTTATATGGTATAAGAATAAGAAATCCTAAATTCAAATTCTATATTGTCGATCAACTCCTATTTAATATAATCATCAACTTGATGGACCTTAGTTGGAGTTTCAGCTCACAAGCGAGGAAGCGTCGACTAATAAATATAAACCCCATACAAAATATATAAGTTTAAAAATTTTAGATCAATCCTCAACAAGTCTTACCATTACTTTGATCATTGCCCCACCACATATTAGATCTCAAAGATGATTACCTCAAAGCACCCTTTCTTATGGAATTCAAAGACAAATGAAGAGTAAAACTGCTATTACCATATGCCACCGATTTCATCATTCTCTCTTTTTTTCGCATTGTGAAAGTAGAGCGCACTTCCATCCTTAAAGCTTTTAAGCCATTTTCTCTTTAATTATCGATAGTGCAGCCGCTTCTTTATCGTCCTTGTGTTGTTGGAACAGTCTCCTGGTTGATTGGAAACAGGGATTCCTTGTACCTGCAGCAAATTTCCTTCCTTTCTGGAAAAGTAATTTGGCTAAATAACTCGGCTGATTAATTTATTGAAGTTGATTGCTTGTCCAGATGCTTGATAATAGTGTCAAAGGGCTCACTTCAGTTTGTCATATTAGTATTTGATGAGAATTACTCCGCGGTTTTTTGTAAATGGAGCTTGTGTATATTCATAAAAGTTTTAAAGTAATAATTAAAAACTTCATAAGAAAAAATTAGACACGTGAAAAAGAAAAATATGTTTTCTCTCGGACCATCTCCAAACATCTTGAAAGACAGATCAATATTTTCATAGTAGAAGAAGTTATATCTTCAAATATATGATCATGTGTAAACAGGTGGATTCTGAACAGAAAAGCATCACAAATAACAAGCAAAGCCCGCAAGCTCGATGGATAGAAATAATCATTGAAAAATGAAATCCATCAAAACGTACATATCCTTTTACTTTCCCTTCCATACTCAAATGAAAATGCACACTAACTAGGGAGTATGAACTTCCTGTTAGTTCAATCTTGAAATTGAATATACCCTATTGAACCCAGCCGGTGCAAAGTTGTTCCTTTTACCATCTTTTGTAATTCTAATTCTATTATCATAATGAATCTTTTACTATAATTAAAATGGCTAGTTGCTTGCTTTTATGCCCTTTGCCC
This sequence comes from Lumnitzera littorea, assembly GCA_024138015.1. Taxonomy (NCBI): domain Eukaryota; kingdom Viridiplantae; phylum Streptophyta; class Magnoliopsida; order Myrtales; family Combretaceae; genus Lumnitzera; species Lumnitzera littorea. The sequence continues at coordinate 54,739,075 of JAMXBB010000011.1, forward strand.
GAATTTAGAACTTAAATTTTTAAAAATGTGCTAACCTTACTTTACAATTTTACACTAGGATAAAATTGTTAAGGAGTACCAAAATAATTATTTAAAAAGAGTACATAAATTAAGGGCAAAATAGTCAGAAAACCTTCTTTTTCCTTTAATCAATGCAGTTCAATACTTGCAAGTATATAGATGAACAGCATGCAAATAATAATAATAGTGCACAGTTTTTAAAAATATATATATAATCTATATTTTTATGTTAAAATGTTATTGATAATTACATAACACTAATCTATTCATATATTCATATAGTATGTTAGTACCACTAAAACTTTTCTCTTTCAAAAAAAAAAAAAACCTAGATTGAGTCACACTGACGGAATCGAATTACAATTAAAACCTCCTGTGATATGTAGATATTTGAGTCACGTAAACAAGTCTTCTGCGATAGAAAGTAGTGAATAAGTGAGATAAGCAATCCAGAATGTTCAAATCTCAACACCTTCAAAGAGTGTACCAATAAATTTGTTATTTAGATGTCAGATGCTACAATTAAACACGATATAAATCCACTCTGTATGATATGACTGCATAATCTACAAAGATTTACACAGGCAAAAAAGGAGTTTCAAATTGACCTGTTCGATCACTAATTTTACAACCGTGTCTTAATTTCTTGGACAATAATATTTCTAGGAATTACTTCCTCCTTGGCAATTTCAATATTTTTCAATCTTACCACGCCTTCACTGAGTTCTCTTTCACCAACAAGAACCATATAGGGGATCTTATATTCCTTTGCATAGTCAATGTGCTTCATCACTCTCTTATTGACCACATAATCTGCTTTGATTCCAGCATCCCAGAACTCATTCACCAGTTCTGCAGCTTGAGGTAAGTCATCCCCCATAAAGCCCACCAAAACCTGTGTCTCAGTTGCTCGAATCATCTGTACAAAATGAAAGTATCAGAGCAATTTCTAGAATGGCTAGTAAGAGTCATTTGTCTCCCGAGTGAATTTCAAACAGCAATGAAGAAATCAGATGTTGGAAAATCACCAAAAATACTTGTACGTCCTCAGTCCAATCACCAAGCATCTCACATAATATGCCATAGAGGGGATTAGCCAACAAGAAAGTTGTTGTCAAAGCCAATAAAACCGTAGCACAATATATTGAACCACATACACGATAGAATTGTCAGTGGCAGAAACGCAACAATTTTAAATCTTAGACAAGATATTGTTTAACTACCATATGTAGAGCATGTACTTCCTGAGGCAATTAACAGCCACTGTTCCCATTTCAATGTTGAACTACAGTAAGCTATGAGGCTTAAGAACATAGTTACAGGTTTTCAAGGGCCATATAAGGCATTTGTTGGCTATAGACACATCCAACTGGAGGAACAGGATTGAATGCTCCTAGGCCTCAGTTGATTAGAAAGCACAGGGACAAGATTAAAGGGAGAAAAGAATCATTAAAAGGAAAAAAAGAAAAAAAAAAAGGAACAAGAAGAAGAATCATTAGAGTCTATGTTTGAAGAAGCGAGCATTACTTGATTCTGATCCCTTTGAAGCTGCTCCATTATTGCAAACACACGCTCAATTCCCAGACTGACACCAACTGCTGGAACCTGCTTTGTTCCAAACATACCAATGAGGTTATCATAACGCCCTCCAGCAGCAATTGAACCAACCTGAAGACATCACATTTTGCATTAACAACACAAAGACAGTAAAAGATGCAGTATGTTAGAGCATCTAAGATGGTACTAAATTTTCAAAGCAGACACAACAAAATAAGGACAACTGAGGATAAAGTAAAGACAGGAACCAGGAGTTCATTTGTCCTAACATTCTGATATTCCTTGTGTCCTCTAGCAACCCCACATAGATGTAGAAGATGTACAAAGCCTAAAGGAAGTCAAACCTGAAGTACGATATCAAAATCAGAAAACCCTCCATCCATTCTCTCCATTCCGAAATGGAATTATGTACATACATTGCACTCTTATCGATGCTAAAAACCCTCGAGTTTTCCAATACGAAAGAGTTGCTTTTATTTTTACCCACATGCATAAGTTCCCATGAACATTGAACTTGAGAAGGGATTGATCTACACTGGAAATTTTCCTGATCTTCTTCCATCAATAGCAAATAACTTAAATATTTTCATCAAGCCATGACAAAGAGAGTGTCAAGCCACACATCTACAAGATTCAAAATGCCAAATCAAATTCAAGATGCCACTATTTTAATTTAAAAGAATTAACTTAGGGGAACCAGACAAAGGTAACTGTAGAGGCAAGCTAAATTCATTCCATCAAACTTGATAGCTGTGGAAGTCCTTGTTCATGCTGTAATTTGGCATGTAAACTTTCCACAAGAACTTACCTGTGTGGCACCTTTAAAGACAGCTTCAAATATAACTCCTGTGTAGTAATCCAGTCCTCTGGCAAGGCTCAAATCAAAAACAACTTTGTTTATGCACTTTGCCTTCTCCAAAGCTTTGAACAAGATTTCCAAGTCGTTTAGAGCAAGAGTGGCTCCTTCATTTTCCAGGAACTTGCTGCCTTTCTGTTGAAGCTTTGCTAATAACTCCAAGGGAGGGCCCCTTTCCTTGACAAAATTACCAATTGAATCTGCCATCTCAGCAGTTAAACCCTTCTCTTCCACCTAACCATGTCAAATGTTGATTCTATTGTGAGTCAAGCAAGCAGCGATGAATTTCCACCAAAAAAAAGGGACAAAGCTATATGGCTAAAATCTGGATTCCTTTTGGCCATAAATTTTGACATATGTGTAAACAGACAGAGTTCCAACAAACAAATATTGACAAAAAGTGCAACAGCCACCACTAATACGGCAGAGTAACTAAAATCATTGAATCAATCATCTCCCATGAGCTGAATCAAACTGAGAACAGAAATGTAATACTCCCTAATTCCCTTGCTATCTTCACACATTGAGTGAACAGGTCAAGGATATTGAGCAATAGGGTTAGAGGGCAAAAAAAGTCTGCCCCACATGAATCACTCAAGACATTTACAAGCCCATAGGGAAAAGGTCAATCCACATATCAAATTACAAGGGAAGATTTACCACTAACTTCTGCATACAAATCTCAATAAACACTTTTTATGAAGTAATTTCATCATCACTTCCATAACTACTACATAAAGGTGTGATAAACAAGGGTGAAGGTGAAGGGGCATTTGATTTGCAAAAATGATAATCGAGCATCTAAAAATGGAAAGAAGATCCAAAAAGTATTACTGTGGCTGAGCACATTTAGCTAGCATGTTAAGGCTTGATTATAGTTATTTGTATATATAGAAAGAAAGAAATAATAAATGAGCGTTAGATGATTTAGCATGGTAACAATCAAGCACAATAGACAAGATCCTGGATCAATGGTTAAATATGTCCTAGATGATAATTCTGAAAAGTAATAGCACAACAAAGAACTTCCAGTGCATCTCCTAATATAGACTGAGAACGAAAATTTAACCTTTTTCTGTCAATTATATGTAACATATGGATCATCTAAGATAAATTGTTGTGTGCATCTTTAACCTCTGTCCTCCTGTCTTTACTGCCAAATAGTCATTCTACTTCTAATAGAAATATGCATGCAAATGTAGCTTGAAGTTTCTAACCATTTCTTTCCTGATCTGCTGGAATGACTGCTTATCCAACTTGTCAATGCTTGAGCAGATAGTTCTGAATTTTTCTGGTGGAACTCCACATATCTCCAACATTCCATCCAATAACTTGCGATGATTCAACTTCACCTGTAGATATGCCATTCAACAAAAATTTTTTAGCAAAGTACCAAAAGAAAACTCTATTAAATACCAAAAACACATTGCTTAAGAAGAAGACATTCCCTAATTTTCACCATCCCAGAATCCATGTGAGATGAGGGTATAGCTGACAAGAGATGGTGTTAGATCTCACGATTAATTTTTACAATCCAAACACTGCATATCAAAGTAACATTGTGCATCAAATCCTACTAAGGTTAATTCCTACAGCAAGTTATACCTAACCAACGCATGAACTTGTAGGGCAGTTCATTTGCCTAGAGGTCTCCTGTCTATCACGGCTGTGCCCCTCCATTAACCAAAGAAAAAGTAACAGTTTCCTAAGCTTATATAACTTGAAGGGATAAAAGGAAGAAAATGGAACAGTTCAATACAGATTTTTCTTATATCAAGAGAAAATAAAGTAATGCTAGAAAAATAGAATAAAAAGAAATCAGATATTTCACCTCATAATCTCCAATGTTTAGTTTATCAAGCAACTCTGTCATTATTTTGACGACCTCAAAATCTGGACCCATTCTCACATATGTGCCAGCAATATCAAAGTCACATTGATAAAATTCACGATATCTACCCTTCGATGGGTTATCTCTTCTATACACCTTAGCAATTTGGTACCTTTTTAGGGATGTGAGACCATTCATAGCCATATACCTGGCAAATGGAACAGTCAAGTCATAACGCAGAGAACAAAGCTCTCCACCCTGCCATGATCCAAACTATATATGATCAGCACAAACCAACTGAGAGTAAACAACTACAACAGACTGATGTAATATTAAGGCAATAGACAACTTATAGGACTTAGCTTTTCACTTCCTAGTGTTGCAAGGAATCACCAAAAATGAGTGGCATGATGGACCAACAAACAAAATACAATGTTATGTATTGTAAACACTTCAAATTGTGAACTGAAATTGTTTGCAAGCAAACACTTGGAAGACGTCACATGGTGAAGACATGATAAAGACTAGCAAACAATAGAACTTAATGCACAGTCAAAACACCTACTTCATCATGTATAGACATTCATATCCATGCCCCTCAATAAAAACCATCACAAACTATTTCCAGTTCATAGAAAAGGCCAAATCACAAATTTGTACAGCATGGGAAGACTCACCTTTACCATGCACTTTTTTCACACACGTTATTACTGTTATCTACTTCCAGCTAAAACCAATCGACCAAAAAGGGACCAATGACTTACTGGTTGCAAGGTCCACAGCCAAGTTCTCATGTCTCTCATTTATCTCAATATTAAAAAGATTCAGAGCACATAAGGATATTGCATAAAGCGCAATCTTTTCTACTACTTTCTCAAGCTAGATAGATCAAGTAACACAAGTGCCACAAAGTTGGGAGATCCTACAATAATACCTTGTTTTGACTGTATCGCACCATGTATCATTTAATGGCTAATAAAATAAATAGCCTAGGTCTATATTTCCATCAATTAACGTGCAATTCTTTATAGGGGCAAAATGCCAACTTTATATATATGCATACAATTCAAAGTCAATTGATCATGATGCATGAACACACTGGTAAATGTATGAACATGAATAGAAAAAATGGGATTAGAAATGGATATTTACTTTAAAAGAGATTAAATCAAATTTAATTCAATTTAATCAAATATAATAATAATAATAAAAAGAGGAGGAGCATGTAGCAATTACAAGAGACTCACTTTCTTAATGCACATTTAGAAATAGGCCAACTGACATAAACTTTTCAAAATTGCAAAAATATCAAAGGGGAACTCATCAAGGAAGGTAGCTACATCAAAACAATAAACATTGCAACTCCATAACGTGAGGCTTTATTCATGGATTGTAGTACCATCTTTATGATTTAAGGCCTCAAGCATACATAAAGGCATAGCGGAATTGGCAAAGCTGGCCAAACAACCTAATAAGATATAGCTTGTTCTTTTTCATTTTATGATCATGATCCTTCTTCATTTGTAATATGCAATAAATTTCTTAATCTGCTGCTCTTAACATGATCCATATAGCTAGATCTAGAATCTGATGCATCTCAACAAAAGCATGCAGTGACGTATAAAATCTGTACTTTGTTAAGAAAAAGGAAGTTGGAGATGGTGATCTAAAGTTGGAAAACACATACGTAATAAATTACAGGTGGCAAGGTTCAGAATCCCAAAGAGTTGATGAAATAACAACCTCCCTCACGGCAGTCATCCTTGCTCCAAACATTAACTAAGGACATTTCAAATAAAAACAGAATTTTTTTCTATAGATTCGTCCCCCAGAGGTTGGACATTTCAAATAAATTACCTGGTCTGCAAGATCATAAATCAACTTTGAGTCCTCCCCATATTTTCCCATTAAAGTCTCCCTCAACTCAAAAACAGGAGTATCTAATGCAGTGGCACCATGCTTCTTGAAAACTTCAGTTATGATTGAGAATGCTTTCTCCCTTATTGTCATCTGTTCTTTAGCAAAGTCACGAGTACCCTGAAAACAATATCATGACAATGCAAAATACTATGATAGTAATCATTTGATAAAAGGTAAACAAGATCTTGGAACCTATTACTTTCTGCTATTTCCCCATTGTGACTGGTCGAGTGAAGGACATTCCCTTATTTTCATCACACAACATTATTCACATATACAGAGACCTTTTATTTTTGTGGCACCATAAAAGAAACATCTATTAGTCATCAATTTATGGAGACAAACAATTTTACTATCTATAACAAGAGAAAGACTTTACTGAAGATGCTGACCACAGAATATGTCAGCAATTGGAAGTCCACCTCTAACTCTAGACTCGTATGCAACTACTTTAAATGCATGAAAGAAACTGCTTATTTCCAAGTAAAGTAAAGATACACCATAGGCCATACATGTATCTTCCAAAATTTAATTGATTATCAGCATAGCAGCTAAATAGCTGAAGAAGAAAGCATCCCTGAAAAACAACCCTAAGGGGATGGTTACCAAATAAGAAAAATCTTGAGGAAATTAAATATACAAGTAAGGAAAGTTATGCTGCAGATCAATCAATATCCAAAAAGAAAAATGTCCAGTCACATTTTCTCTGGAGTAACTAATGTCTAAACATGTTGAAACTTCAGAGAGATGAGAAGAAGTGTGCTACAAACTGATCCGACAGCAGTAACAACAAACTCAAAAAACAGAATTAGCTTAAAAGCATCAACGGCAATTTCTAAGAATTCACTCAAAAATAGAAATAACAGAAATATGTGAGATATTTTCCAAATCTTTGGTCGATATCTTTTATTGAGGGGTATATGGTCGGTATCCTTTTTGGGGGGATAAATCTTTGGCCAATATCTTTCTTTACAATAAACTGAAACCACATTTAGATTTGGAAGAGGCATCAAGGGCCTGTCAAACCATATATAAAGAGAAAAAAGGCTATTTGTATGTCAATAATTTTAGTGCAAAAAATTTTCAGGAGAATTTCCATAAAAAAATTTCAGTTTGTTTAAGACTTACTTTCTCATTTTCTGTATAATGTTCTTATAATTTTTGTGCCTGCATTCTCAGGGTAATTAAATCAACAGAATTAACAGTACAGAAATGAAAATCACTTGCATACATACATAAATATAATATATGTATACATGTACATATACAGCTATAAAAGACAGGAAACTCTCACTTACCTTTGGAAGCTTAGGCAATCTTCTACTTTCATTGCTCTCCACAATGTCTTTTGCTTTCTTTAACAAATTGTCAAACTCTGGGTTTTTTGTGTCCAAAAATAAGGAAAACACTTCCACTATTTTCTCTAGTGAGTCTAAATTTTCTCCTTTTCTCCACAACATATCCTTAATCAACTGCACAACAACTGTAGTTCCTTTCCCCAAAACAACCTTCTTCTTCCTCTTCTCACTCTTCTTTTCAACTTGGGAATCCTCACCATTCACCTCTCCATCTTGCCCCTTATCAATAAAATCAGCTCCTTCAAGTGATAAAAATGCAGTTATTGCCTCCCAAACCACTATTTTCCAAATAGAACAAGAGAGCACATAAACTTCATGCACAAACCGGTCATAATCACCAGCAACAAAAGCATTCATCAATGACATAAACCCACTACTCAAACTGTCAAGATTTACACACTGCTCCTCAAACATATCTCTCAAACCATTCCTCAAAGCCTCAGCAGCCACTGAATTCAGATTCAGTTTTGCTCGAGCTAAACTACTATTCCCAATACTTCGAAGTACATCAGCAAGTGGCAATAACAAGTTCCCAACAGCCTCCATGGCACCATCGTTCCCTGCTGCTACTTTCCCAATTCTCATTACCGAATTCAAATTAATCCTTGTCTCGGAATGTATTGACTTAACAACCTTCCTCAACGTGGCATGAATTTTCGGAATGCTAGAAACTGCATCACATTCTGTCTTTCCGACTAACTTAGACCCATTAAGAAAAACCTTCATATCACCAGCAACTGCAATCTCCTCTTTGTTTGTAAAACCATCCCCCGAATCCATCACATTAAAAGCCGCCACGTCAGCCTTAGTGGCTTCACATGACAAAGCGGCCACAGCATCCACAATCGCAGACAATGCCGTGGAATCATAATCCAAAATAGCACAAACACCATATAAATTCGAATGAGATTTCTCCAAAGCACACAATTCCTCATCAGTTACACTCAGGGCTTCATCAAGAACTAAACTTTGCGTTGAATTTGAGCTCAATGCATCCAAAATGAGATCGGGAAGGAACGTTCGTGCAGCTGAGAGATGAAGGAGCTTGTTGAGGAGAACAGCGAGGGAGGCTCTAGATTCGAGTTGCGTGAAGTGAGTAGGCATAGAGAGGAGGTGTTTCTTCGAAACTGGGGAGGATTGATTGGATGAGAGGCGATCGCGAATGGATGAGTCGATTGAGACTCGAGCCAAGCCGGTGGAGATTGCATGGACGGACGATGGAGAGAGAGATGAGCCCTTGCCCCCCAGAGTTATGGTTGCTATGGCTCCTCTTTTGGCCATGGCAGGAGCAGAAAGAGAGAGAGAGAGAGAGAGAGAGAGAGAGAAATGAGATGGTTTAATGGCGGCTTTTCTAGGGTTTATGAGGGGTTTCTGCGGGAAGGGAAATGAGGGAATTGCAAAGTGCAAATTGTCCGGTTGATTATGGCGTTAATTTTACGTTGAGCCGTTGGCAAATGGTTTTTTTTTTTTTTTCGGTCCCCTTTCCTTTTTCTTTTCCTGGTAAATTTCTCTTCAATTAAATTCATTTAATTGCATATTTATTAATTTTTTCGCTATTATTATTTGCGCAACTGCGTATATTTTATAGAGGTACTTGTGTAAGTCATAGACTTGTACGGGCGATATTCTCTAATAACTAGTTTTTTTCATTTTTCCAACCTTTCTAAATGAAGAAAAAGGAATAAAATTAAAAAAAAATCTAAAAATACTACTCTCTAAAATAATAATCACAATAGTATAGTACTTAAAATCATCTCTAGTAATCAGTAAAAAATCACATTTTCAAAAGGCAATTATATTAACAACCCTCATGCCCAACAAATACATATACATAATTTCACATAAACGTAGTAAATACTCTAATTCCAACGATAAAACAATATTTCAACCAAACTTCGCAACTACAATGGATCCCTTATAACAAAATCTAAACATCTCAAAACTATACAAGTAATGTTGTACTACTGTTCAAACTTATAAACACTTGTAAAGCAAAATACCATATAAATTCTATATTTCGTAAACATTAACATCATTAGTAACCTTAACAAAGCAAATAATAGATTAAAGGGGTAGAAAATCACAATTAAGCAATATGGAAGTTTCATTACTCTTTTCAAATATATACAAAATGTTCACAAAATGTATATCAATTGTAATCAAAATTTTCAAATAGTTACAACTAGTGATATTCTAATGTTGTCTACATTGCCAATATGTATAGGTAAGCATCTCTCAAGTATCTACATTAGGCTGGGGCTATACCATCTAGTCTATATTTAACTGTGTGATATATGCCCCATCCTTCGTATACATGTATGGTGATTGAATAGCCTTAACTTGTAGATTCCCTCACTTATGCCTTCCTCACAATCTCTAGTTAGCTTCTTTAATGGAGTAGGAGGAGTGTGGATCTAATTGTTGAAGCTCTCTCCGATGAAGGGTATCTAAAATTGAAACACTGGCACTACAAAAGATGCAAGAAGGGAGTAATATTGAAGAAAAGGATCATCCCTAATGGTCAACTAAGTATGTCAGTGTCGTTACCCTCTAACCCTTTTGCATCCTCATCCTTGATGATGCCCTCCATTCTATGGCTCATGTGATGGAGAGTTCTCCCACTCGATATCCAGTCTTGGGTCAGGTGAATCATGTAGATGGATGCCCTTAAGCTATTGAATGATGCAATCCACCATCGATTGCTTTGTCATAATATCATCATATAACATATGAGGCAACCTATGTATAAAATCTATCTACATGTCATAAATAACAGTGTAGTTAACATGTAAAGATAGAAATGGAGAAGTATCAAGAACAATAAAGCTGGATGCATACAATATATACTTAGGAGAGTCCAGATTAACCTATATATCGGCGAGTAAGCTGTTGGTAACAAGCATGATAGTTTGGAGTGACATCGAGTAGTAGTTATATATCAACTATCCTATTATGATGATATGCCCACTATTCTAGCCAAGTTACATGGGTAATAGCTCGATTCATATATGTTTAACCCCATAAGTCCACATCGTATAGCACCCGTGAGGTATCTATATAAGCGAGAATCTCCTAAATCCTATCAAACTGTCTAGCCACATGATACGGGAAATAGAACTCCATGATATGGAAGCAGATTAGCTATACTTGTATTATATAGATATCATTCCCAACCCAATAGTAAGTGGTGGCTCTAGCCAAGTCATTATAGGTGTAGGGGATCCATACAACCTACAGAATTAACAATTTAGAATATGTAACCACATAACTTTGAAAAGCTAAAAATACTCGAGTTCGTAACATAAGTCCCTACTCTGACCATTAGCAGTCGAATGCACCCCTATACTGGCCAACAACTTACGTAGACAGCTCAGTGACATTGAAGATAACTCTCCATCAACTCATCAATAGTTGGTCATCTACCATTGTTGTGATTCAATGACATAAAGGGGCTATGTATAGAAAGTGCTATCAGGCCTACACCTGAAGTATGATAAGTGGCTTGCTGATCTCACTCGTATTCATTCGTGAGGCAATGCACAACTAACAATAAAGCCACACCAAGCATGCAGCACCCCAACCATATCACCCAACTGTCTAAGGTTAGAGAGAAGGGGAAGGAACATCAGATGCATGCAATTATTTGACTTGTCCAAGAAAAGCATCCCTCTAATCAACTACATAATATAAGCCTAAGTATATCACTGGACGGTAATCTCATCAGCATCCTTTAGCCCATTTGTGTGTTGTCATCATAGCCTAACCATCAACAAAGAGACTAATGAGCACAAAAATATCCTACAATGTAATCGTCATCTCACCGATGTAGAAGTGGAATGTATGCATCTCTTCTCTCCAATACTCTACTAAGGCAATGATCAAATGCTAGTCAAGCTATATGAACGCTGCCTACCTCTCATCGAGAAAACCGACTTGCTTGAAGTAAGGGATCATCCATTAATCTATCAGTATTTCCCATCCATCCCTGTTTTTGAATACTACCTCTCATCTACGACATCTGAGCTAGCAATTCTCCTGCAAGCTATAATGAAAGGAAGCCATGCTACTTCGAATACAAGAAATTGTACTACAGTTGAAGAGCAACTTATCAGTCCTTAACTAACCATTCCATATAAGCTTAGACTTATGGGATAGCTGTAACTAAAGGCGTGACCTACCAGTCCCTCCTGGATCCATCTACACCTACTTTTATACAACAAAACAACGAAGATCAGATTGGTAAACAAGTAAGTATAAGTATAAATAATATATAAGGATATCAAAAAGTGTAACAAATAGCCACTATCAATACGTCATTCATAAGTGTAACAAAGTATACCTATGAATCCACTTGATATTGCTAGCAGTTTCATTGCAAACATCTTCTCCTATTAGATTCGCTTATGATCAAAATGTTGGATTAGCTTGTGATCAAAATATTAACTTGACGAAGCATATGGTTGCTACTCTATTCTTCAATAAGTAAACCCAGTTGAGATTCAAACACTTGTGTTTCAACTTGAAACTCAACATTGCTATCATGTCTTCCCAAACTGCACTCAATTGTTTGAAGGATGTTGATTTTATGAATTTCAACATATATTTCTGTTGAATCGCTAACTCTACCATAGCCTTAGGAGGATGCCAACAGTTACTGGACATCATAGTCATCATTTATAGGTACCGCATAAACAATCCCTACTCCTTCTTACAAGAGGACATCTGTAAATCAACTTGACCTAGTAAATTGTTATGTTAACTTGAAGGCGATTACTTATTAAACTCACTAACTTACCATAAGTTGCACCAATTAGAACTCCGACTACTATTTTCAGGCGTCTATCATAGCACACCCCTCTCCTTCTACCATGTTTCCTTCTATATAACAAACCACTCTTACGTTATCCATTCCTACCCTACTTGTCACAATAACTTCATAAATTTTACTATGCCAATAAAAACCAAGTGTTCCATTTTGAAAAAATACAATCTTGGAAAAACTTACTAATAACACCTAAAACATACAAATCACATTTAGGAGCATCTTTAAATTTCCAAGAAAATATACTTTAATAGCATATTATCTATACACTTTATTTAATCTCATTATAAAATTATTGAATTATCTAAATTAACCTCATTACTAATTATTGAAAAATACACTTCAATATAAAATACACTTTATTTAATAGCATGTCCAAATTTTAGCATCTCGTTTATATGCACGTAACCAACAACTATATATACTTATATACTTAATAAACTACTTACATAATATAATATAGCCACTAATGCAATCAACAATTTTATCAATGTAGTATCATACATGCACAAACAACATTATTGTTAACAATTATATGTAAGTATAAGTGAACAAAGATAGCAAAAAAAAAAAAAAAGTACCTTTTTTCCTTCACATGTAGAGGGACAAAGTGCAAGAAACGTACCTACTTATCACTGTTTTTGTGAAATTAGTATTGAGAAATGTTAGAAATGTTGTAGGTAGTGCTAGGATCTCAAATCTGAAGTCGATTTGAGGAAGAAATAGTAAAAATTCCTCCTTTGTATAGAGAGATGTGTTTTGGGGGGAGAAGGTAGGGGGTATAGTGGAGAGTTAGAAAGAGAAATGTTATTTGCAATTCACAATAGAAGGGAAGAAGAAGAGAGGCATGGTGTGTGTTAATAGCCTCAACAAAATCACCTCTTCAAGAAGGGATTTTAAATATTGAATTTCTGGATTTATGTTTCCAACTGTCATATTTTTTGAATTTCTTTATTTTTATATTATTTTTTCCCTTTTTCCTTCTAATAACTAGTTATTAGAAGCCAAGATTGTCAATCCATATATATACATGTTAATAAACAAAAATAATCCAATTACTTTATTTTGATTTGATGTATATGCATATTAAATAATAAAAACTATCACAATTAAGACATGTTTATTAATTGTTTTAAATATAGAAAAACTACATTTGATGCTATAATGACACATATAGTTTGCAAAACAAAATAATAAAGAAATAGAATTGTAATTTTGAAATAATAGAATGATGATATAATAGTTATTCATTGTAATTCTTTTGAAAGGTCGATAATAGATATGTAAACATGTTGAGAAAAAAAAAACATATTCTCTTGATCCTATAAAGGAACTGTAATTTAATAATGACAATATTATGAAATGATTCTTCTACTAATTAAACATATGAATTAGTCTATAAGAAGAAATAACTAAAAGTATATTCCATTCTTATAAAGTCAACCAAACTTACGATAAATATATTGATAGACTTTGCATCACAATATACGTAAATATTATTTTAATTACCAACTTAAAAAATTGGATATGAAATAATTTATAAGAAAAATTTTCAAGTTCACCTCAACATTTAATATTTATTGGAATATTAGGATAGTGAAAAAGTGAACCATGATAATTTTCTTTTACTTAGGACGATGGAAAAGGTTAATCATATAAAATTAAATATAGATGAATTTTAAGAACATCGAAGACACTAAAGGATGCCCTTACTTTTTTAACAGTGTAAATATTGCATATTTACTTTATAAAGAGAATAATAACAGAGGATATTAATGTTTAGAGATAAATTCAAATAAATGATATCAATATTTAGAGATAAGTTTAAATAAGATATCAAGATTTCGAAAAATTTAAATAAGGTATTAACATTTCATGAAATAGTACAAATGATTAATGTTTCAAAAAGTTCACATGAATGATCAACATTTCACGAAATTATTAAAATAGTTTTATGAAATGACTATTACATTATAATCTTATAATAACTGCATCTCTTATTTAAACTTTTCAAAATATCGATCCCTTATTTAAACTTATTACCAAAAATTGATTTACTTGATTGTAATTTTCCTTTATTTTATATAACTACTAATGGTGTTTCTAGTTATGCTAATTAGTTGTAACCCTTGAAAAGTATGTAAAATTGTATCATTTTACAATAAGATGCAAGAATAAGCAAATAACACCACCAAAACTTGGGATTTGCTTTACTCTACCGGTTTATTTACTTCATTGAATAGAGTAAAGTCATAATTTACATTAGCAAAAAATGTAATAATAGAAAAATGAAATAGAAGTGTAATAACTTATGAATAGATCTTATGTTGTAACTTGTTGATTTTATTAAGGATATGTGCAAAAAAAAATCAATTCCAGTATTGAATAACTATGTTTTATTAATAATTCTAAATAATAAATTACTATTTAGGAACCTTTGTAATAAGGAATGTTTATGTAATTACTATTATGAGTCTACTATAATAACTCTTCCATAAGAAATAATGGGATAATGGAATTAGTATAATAGCAAAGAGAACAAGTTGTATGCCATTGGTTGGGTTTGCAATGAATATAGAAGACCATAAGGTAAGTTCCAATTCTAATTTTTATGAACTCACTATGATGGGATAAGGAATATGATGTAATATCTTTATACTTGGTATTTACCTCAAAACCTACACTCTTATATATGTGGATATAAATTCTAAGGCAATACCTACTCCATAAAAATTTTGAATTAATAATATTAACCATAACAATATATGAGGAGTTTCTACAATAACGCTAGAAAAATAGTGTTACTGTAATGCTAACTAATTCAAACCATTTATTTACTAAAATTTACTCTACACCTTCCATTTTATTAAAATAGCTGAATCTGTACCTTGGACAATAAGTCAATTGGTTTTATGAATAAAGAAAAAAGAACTAATTAAAAAATAATACTAAATAATAGTAAAATAACAAATCAAGTATCATTCAAAAATTCTAAAACATAGAGTTTCATGCTTTTGCTCTCTTAAAGAAAGAAGAAGATGTTGATAGTAAAAAGAACTTAAACACTATATAATCAATTTCTTGCAATCTTGAAAAATCACTTTACAATTCATCTGGGTATGTTTTTCCATTATTTTTTCTTACTTATTTCATGAAATTTCATTTTTTTTTTTTTTGGTTTAGTGTTTTAGTCTTTTGATTCAACTATTGATAGTAGTTTTTAGGTTTTCATGCATATTAATCATGTCTATTATTAACAATTTGATTGTTGTTAATAATTATCATATTTATTTATGTGTATTATCATAGCAAATTGAGGTTTTGAAATTCTCAAGATGGATTTGGTACTGTCGAGCATTTCTATCGATAGTAAAAAATCTCCATAAACATTTTGTTGGGGGGCAATTCTCACAATTTGATTTCTTATTGATAATAAGATGGCACTATTGATAGGAACTATGGAGGGTTATATGTATGAAGCATAACTGTTGACAATAACACTAGACTATCAATAGTGCATTATAACACAGAAGCCCTATGTTAACAAATAGACTTCTTTGTCAACACAAAAAATTATAGGGGCTTTTGTGTTCTATAACATTGTCAACAGTCTAGTATCATCGTTAATAGTTGTGTCTATTTTGTTGAAGAGAAAGCTAGTCGCTATCGATAGTTTAATGGCCTTTGTCGACAGTTTTATGTTGCACTTAATTGTTTACTTTGTATAATTATATTGATACTTGCTTTTACTAATTGTGTTGTTACATATTATAGATTTGTGATTTATTAGAGGAAGATAAAGTGCCCAATGACATCATACATGCATTTGTACAACTTGAGAAGTCTTTTTTTTTTTTAATTGTTTTGTTTATATTTCCACAGTTATTGGAACATAATGCTTTTGTTGTCATGGTTTATCCTTATACAAGAAAGATGAAAGTAAGAAGTTAAAGTTAGATGAACAACCGGTTAAGGGATCTTAATGAGGTTATATTTTATAGATGTTGGACAACTTAAGATAGTTTTGTGGTAATGTTTTTATATTATGATGTTTGTTTTTTTCAAATGCTTACAAGGAGAGTTGAAAAGTAGCGTGCTCTTCCTCCTCAAGTAAGGAGGGAATATAAACAAAAGTAGAGAAATAACTCTAGAGAGTATAAGCGTCTGAAGGCAAAATCTACGGGTGTTTTGAAGCCAGTAAGATTAGATAAGTATTGAAAATGATTAACTTGAAATTTTTTTCTTTCTTAATACTTAATTTGAAT
The DNA here is from genome assembly GCA_024138015.1 of Lumnitzera littorea. NCBI lineage: Eukaryota > Viridiplantae > Streptophyta > Magnoliopsida > Myrtales > Combretaceae > Lumnitzera > Lumnitzera littorea. The sequence continues at coordinate 54,755,705 of JAMXBB010000011.1, forward strand.
TGTTTATTCTTTATAGTATGAGACGGGATGTCATCCTAAACATGTAGCGGATGTACTTTTGTCTTTTAATGAAGTGAAAAAACATGTTATCAGTGATATAGGGTTTGATAGTCTTCTATACTTAAACTGCAATAAAATGGATAAAGAGTTATGTTTGTGGCTGTTCAAGAATTTTAAACCCAAGGGTTGTGTTCTAGACATAAATGGAATAAGGCTTTAGATTATTCCTCAAGATATAGAAAATATTCTCGGCTTGAGCAGTAAAGGAGACGATGTTCCTCTAAATGCTACAGATGAGGTATTGGGTTGTGTAAGGGGTAGCGTCGAGTTAAAGGAAGATATTAAGCTAATTACCATCAAACAAGATTTGAAAAAAGCTGAAATTACTCATGACAAATTCAAGTAGTTGTTTCTCGTATGGGTACTTGCTTAATTATTTGCCCCTTAATCTAGCTTAATGGTTGTGAGGGAATATCTAGCAATGGTGGTAGATTCGAGTTTGCTACTACAATTTAATTGGGCAAAGTATGTTCTTCAAATAATGCAAGATGGTATGTAGAAGCATAAGATCAGTTATCAAAGTTATATGCTGGGTTGTTCATTATGGTACATGTTTAATCCTTAAAATCCTTATTGACAATTAGTAGTATTTGATTCATTACTAATATTGTTATTAAATATATATATCATGTTACCTATGTTATGTATCTGATTGATTATAATTTTCCATGTTGTGTTCTCTTTAGCTATATTTTATAGATAAGTGTTCACTAGGCTAAGTGGTGGATTATTTAATGCAAGAAATACTTCAATTGAAGACATGGAGTAAAGATAAAGTAAGAAAAGTCATATAGAAGTTTAACAAGGTCCTAAGAAAAACGATTAGCTATTCTAGTTTTATTAACAAGCTTTATTTGTGAATGGTTTTAGAGTTATTGATACCATGTTAATCTCCATTTTATTTAATAGTGGGTTATATGGAGTCTTCCAAAAGTATTATTTGAAGAAAGATTGTCTACCCTAAGGAAATCGAAACTTTAGGTCGCACTTTTCCCTTCTTATTATAGTTATCAACTAGGTTATATACTTAGTTGATTAATATATAATGTTAATATGACTTTTTTAGGTGTTGGAGGAGAAATTAGATGTCATCATGAAGCAACAAAAAGAAATAAAAGAAGAAGTTCAAAAAATTGCAAGAGGAGATGCCCCATTTCTAGCATCCATGTAGAAGCAGTTGACAGAGTTGATGAACACTGTTTTTTTGTCCAAGAAGGCATACAAAGATCTAACCAATGTGGAAGAGACGAAGGACGACTTACGCAGAGATTCTCTACCTCACTAAGACTCGAATTTATAATGATGGATGCATTAATGTTGAGCCTTTGCAAGAGAGGTCACCTAATTGTAATGAAAATAATCCCAAACAACCACAAGTAATCACTTATGTCTTTTTTTTTTGTTTTTATTGCTTAAATTATCCAAAATTATTTTGGCTTAAATCATTGTTTTCCTTATGTTACAATTGGTTTATTTAATTATTTATCTATTTTTTTTGTTTTAGGATGAAGGTGAAAATAGTATTGTGCAAGGCCAGCAAAAAGATATCATTGCCATGTCATTAGAAAGTCTAATTCATACTAACTTCCTTGCATAGCATAGAGAATTTAGGGAAGAGAGGAGGCAGACATTGGTTAATACTTTGTATGTGGTTTTTGTTTCTTTTTTTTTTTCTCTCTAATGTGATACATTTTTTAAATTTACTCATTCTTTTATATATAATTCAATTCACTAAGGATAAGATAAGAAAGAGTGAAGAGGGTTGCTAGATTTTGATGCCTTACAATGACTTATATATATTTAATTATGTTTTTAACACTAGATAGGGATTAGAGTAGGCACAATGACCATAACTTATATAGTTTTAAGCTCTTCGGGAGATTAACATGCTTTTACATACGTTCTTATCGTGCGTAATGAAATTCAAATGTCATGTTATACTATCACATAAGGACCTCAATTGCATAAAACCATGAGAGTGGTTCTATGACAAAATTATTAACTCAATGATTACAATTTGGGTCCATTTAAAAAGAAGGGATGACATCATATGGAAGACATGGCCTTTTCTCTGCACTTTTACAGTAATAACTTACTACTTTGTTGTATGATTATCATTTCATTGAAATTTTCTTAATGAATCGACTTTTAACATTGGATGTAAGCCTATGTATTCTTAGGAAAGACCGATTTGATGAGTTTCTGTAACATCTTACATATTAGCAAATCATTTCTAGGAAAACCAAACCGATGTGAGCAGGTACGTACTCTTCTTTACTGTTTCATATGATATTTGTTGAAATGTAAGTGTTGAGCCCATCATTTAATACAAGTATACATACTAATGAATCCATCGGAAGAACATTGATATTTGGTTGAGTTACAAATAACTCATAAGACCATCATAGTGTATGATACCACGAAAACATCACTAGACAAGAAAAAGATTAATGAAGTGAAGAAAGTGGTACATTGTTATACCATCTACTCTTAAGCATATTACATTCTCCATAAGTTGAAATCTAAATATAACTATTTCATGGTGACAATTTAGCAGGTTGGAATCAAGGATGATGTATTTTGACTAGAAGATTTTATGAATAAGGATTCTGATCAATTCAACAAAGTGATTTCCAATTAGCCAATTGAAATAAATGATAAAGTGTCAAATCAAATAGCTATGGGTGATGAGTGATGGATAATGCTTTTATTTGATATGTACTCATTTATGCAATATAATCTAAGGTTGGAATGCCAAGTAATATGTTTTGTCTATTGTAGCTCCAATTGTGACATATATATCCTCAAATTTATGAAAGCTGAAGGTTAAACAATTGAGATCGAAGGAAATGCATGAGTTTTAGTATTTTCAATCTTTTAATTTTCCCTTAAACCCTAACATTGTCTTAGACCTTCTCTTACTGCGTGTGCTTGCGTTGTTTCGCAAATTGCGACCCTTAAGGGTTGTACCAACATCATTTTAGAGTTTATGAAAGATGAATTAAATATGAGGAGGGATCATATAATTATTTCAGTGCGTACTCACTATGAGAGCACAAAGGACATTAAAACTAAATACAAACTCAAAAGACTATTGTGAAGATAGCATGTTTATGCAATTTATGTTATATATATATATATATTTTAAATGAAAATCCATACTTATAAATTGTACTCCTACTTAATGTACATAAGAAGTGAATTTATCGTAAAAGAAGCTAAATTTATCATAATGGAAACAACTTTTACCGTAAAGAAATAACACTTTAATACGCTAAAATCATACTTTATTGTATTGGAAGTAAAACTAATGTAAAGGAAGTATTTTTAAAATATCAAATTACTATGTTCAAAGCTCAATTTACTATTTTCAAATAAAACAATTGACTTATGACATTATTATCTTAAATTGTCAACAGCATTAGGAAACCTATCGACAGTAAATGGTTAAGCATTATTTTGTCGAGGCAAAATCTATCGATATTACAATATAACTATCTATAGATAAGTAAAATTACTATAAAAGAAACCTACTTTACTATAAAGGGATTTCATTTTACATAAACAAACCATACTTTACTATGCCAAAATATTAGCTTTGTTGTAAAGAAAACTTATTTTACTATAAATAAACCCTATTTTACTATGTTAAAACAATAGTTTTACCATAAATGAAGCCCACTTTACGGTAAAGGAACTCGTTTTACCATAAAAAAAACTCTATTTTACTATCCAAAAATACTATCTTTACCATAAAAGTAGCACACTTTACAGTAAAGAAACCTTATTTTACTGTACTAAAATACTAGCTTTATCATAAATGAAGGCCACTGTATTATAAAGGAAGCACATTTTAACATAAAGGAATCATATTTTATTGTGTTAAAATAATAACTTTAGTGCTTCACCTTAAATGAAGTCCATTTTACTATAAAGGAAGCATATTTTACCGTGAAGAAACCCTATTTATTGTCTTAAAATACTAGCTCGTAAAAGATGCCAATTTTACCGTAAAAGAAAGTGATTTTACTATCATAAACTCTCAATAGTAGACATTGACTGTCAATAGTATATCAATTATACCAAAAATGTCGAGGCAAGATTCTATCAATAGTTACAAGGTAAAGTGTCAATATACATGGGATTTGATTGATTTTTATGTTACAAAAATTGTTGATAGTATATGGTTAGGCACTGTTTTGTCAAAGCCAAAATATGTTAACAATGTAGGCATAACTGTCGATAGATAAGTAAAATTATTGTATAATAAACTCATTTTACCTTGAAGGAAACCTATTTTACAGGAAAGGAACTCTACTTTACTATGCTAAGGTACTATTTTTATTGGAAAGGAAGCTTAGTTTACGGTAAAAAAAGCTATTTTATCGTAAAAGAAGTTATTTTATTGTGTTAAAATACTAGCTTTACCATAAAGGTAGCCTATTTTATATAAAAGGAACCTTAATTTACTATGTTGATGTACTACCTTTACTGTAAAGAATACCCATTTCACTGTAAAGAAACCCTACTATATTATGCTAAAATACTATATTTACAATAAAGAAAGCCTACTTTACCGTAAAGGAAGCTCATTTTACTATAAGGGAACTATATTCTACTATGCTAAAATATTATCTTTAGCATACAGGAAACTCACTTTATAGTAAAGGAAGCTTATTTTATTATAAAAGAACCATATTTTACTGTATTAAAATATTGATTTTACCATAAAGGAAGCTTATTTTATTAGAAAGGAACCCTACTTTACTATGCTAAATTATTTCCCTTACCATAAAAGAACCCTACTTTACTATAAATGAATCTATTTTTACTATAAAGGAACCCTACTCTATTGTATTAAAATAGTGACAATTACTGTAAAGGAGATGGATTTTATTGTCATAAAACTATTGATAGTTACAAGTAAACTATTGACGGTATATAAAGAAGCCAAAAAATGCCAATGCCAAAAACTATTGACAATTTATCTTACAACTATCAATAGATATTTCTACGGTCTTTTTACTAATGCTTTACTACTACTACACTGTTGATAATATAGCAATAACTGTCGACAGAGTAGTAGCAGTAAGGCATTGTTTATGAATTGCAATATAATCATATCTAATTGTGTTTGGATCTACATAATATCAATTGTCTATTACAATGATATTGGTCTTGAAGATACATTTATGAAATTTTCTATTATAGATGTTTTCATCCAAGAATCAGTCTAAAGGAAAAGTTGAGCTTTGGGCAATAGTCACAATTTCAAGGCACATAAAGTGAGAAAGAAAATTAATCGAATAATCATTAGTAATTTAATGAAGCACACTATATTATGCTTTTAATAGACCTTAAGATTGCCAATAGAAAAAAAGAAAAAGAAAAGGCAAGATGATATTTGTGTTCACAAAACGAATTCTCTGCAAGAGGAGAAATCAAAACATAAGCTAGCAAGAGTTGGAATCATAATATGCAATAATAGGACTACACATCATTAACTATGAACTTGTTCCATATACTCCTCATATTAAGACATAAGCTAACAAAAGTTGGTTGAAATATATTCGATCCTAAAAACTAGATAAGTCATTACTATAAGATACATATCCAATTCTAAAAACTATTTTAGTCACTAGTAGTAAATACAAAATGGAAAAACATCTTTCATTATCTAGCAAAAATACATCTTTGTCATTTCTTAAAAAAAAAAAAAAAATCCATCTAAGTGCTCTCCTTCCAACCACTTTGATCCATTTAGAGACAACACATTCAATCTTGTAAAATGAACTAAACAATATAAGGGCAATAGTGTTACATTAATGAGATTATAATTACTAATATTGAAGATTATACCTTTATGTACAACTACGATCACTCTTAATCATCCTAATAAGTCGATGGATTAGATGACGATGGTTGTGGTGGCTAAGCAAGTCGAAAGTGTTCTTATAAGCCAGCAAATCCTTTATCTTAATAGATGTCTTAAGACTGTCCAGTTGCCAAATTAAGTCATCCACTTATTCCATTAGCTGTGTCATGTCACTCTCCTCATCATCATCATATTCACGATCCATTTATTGTACATTATCCATAGGTTGGTGTTGGTTCCATTTACCTTCCTCATCTTCTTAATAATAGCACCCCCATAAGACTTAACTGTCAATTCTCTCATGAATTTTTTCAACAGTGGACTCACCATCAAAGAGAAGTCCTTTCTTCTTTAAAAAATATGAAATAACTCTTACATAAGGCAATATCATTCTCTTAGAGGATAAGCCCTTTTTTATCTTATAGATCATCTAGTATGCTATGTCAATATTTCGGCTATTTAGGATTCCTCCCATCAACCATAAATCCTCTATATACATACTGGCATGATCCCCATAATGGCTATTTACATGGCATGATACAATAAATTGAAGAATTTTATAAGGGGTAGTTGATATCAGGCAAGTGCACCTATCAGTTTTAATATAGTAGATGTGAGTCCAAGTCGATCCATCAGAGATTTCGAGTACTAATATTAACCTTAGCTCTATTATCTAACCGAAAAATTGTGATGAGTTGAATAAATTAAAAATACTAAACTTAACAAACTAACCTAATTATGAGACTTGATTAAGCAATTTAAAAAGCAATAGAATTAAGAACAACTTCAAGAATGCAAATAACGTATTTAGGAATTATTTCCCCTAATGTTAACATGTGACTGCTTAAAATACATTCAATTCAATTTCTATTATTCTTGACCGGAGGGATTCACAATTAAAGTTCATACCTTTCTCAAGCATATTAACCCTAATCCTAAATTATTTACCGAAATCTCTTCACTTAGTAATATAATTTAGAATCGCATTAATGTATAATGAATTCTCACACCACAATCAATTTTCCGAAAGAAACATGTATCTTATCTCTAAGTATATATGTAATTCTCTCCAATGTAAAGATCTAATTACACATGTAATTTCTCAATCATCATGTATAATATCATAAATTGATACTCTAGAAATATCATAAATTGATACTCTAAAAATATCAATTAATAATTAAACAACATAATCGAATCAAGAAAAGATAGAAACTTTATTGAAAATTATAAATCAACCCAAGAGTCGCATGAAACCCGAAGTTCCATAATCCTAAATACATGAATTCTAAGCTATCATAATAAAACTAAAAACGAGTTCCAACAAAAGTATGAAATAAAACATGAAGAACCCCTTTTGTTGATGATAAATCTCTTCAATCTTAAAGTTGGTGTTGCTTTCGCCTTTTTCTTCTTCTTTTCCTTAAGTCTCTTCTCTTCTCTAGTATCCAATCTCCCTTTCGAAACCCTAGTATGTCCTTTTATAATATATAGTAAAGTTTCTGTTTTCGTTACCAGACATGGCCTGGGATACGATCGTGTCCCCAGGTCGTGTAACTTTCTGACCTTGGCAAATTTTTTTGGATGGACACAGCCTGGGGACACGACCGTGTCCCAGACTGTGTAACTTCAAAACTTCATAACTCATTTATTTAAACTCCAAATTGAGTGAAACTTGATTCCTTTTCTTCGTTTTTAATCCAAGAACATGTTCAAATCTTGAAATCAAAATTTTACTCAATTAAGTATCAATTTCTTTTAAAGAAAACCAAAAATGTAAGGGAAATACTATAAAATCATCATGTGAAATATGTTTAAAATCAGAGTTATTAAACTTCCCCACACTTGAGCAATTACTTGTCCTTAAGCAAATAAATCAAAACAAAACTTTCGGGATAAGAAACGCTAAACAAAATTTATCACTATTTAGGAAACCGATGAATGAATATACTTGACCCGTAAAAAAGTAAGAAAATCATTGTTAACTAACTTGCAATAATAAAGTCAACCAATTTCATCCTTAACAATGTCATAATTTCACCTGATCATATTCGAATGCTCCAACAATACTTAATACTAGAGTTCATTAGTTAATTTATGAAAGTCAAAGTTTACCTGAGTCATTTAACTAAGGATTCTTAAACTAAAAATTAGATTTAACATCTTGCCAACCAAGAAAGAGTCATAAAAATTTTGTCCATTTGACTAAAGTGTATACAATTCTCTCAACCATCTCACCAAGCACCATAATCTAAAACAAACACATTTTACATCTACTTATCCTCTGATTATCCCCCTAATTCATGCTTTTGTTGAGAGGTCTTTTAAATTTACCTTATTTAAGCACAATTGTGTTGGCAGAGGGAAAGAATCTCGCTCTTCTGACGGACCAAGACCGATCCATACCAATTTATTTCTTATATTGATAGCGAGAAAAGAACCTTGCTCTTCTGACGGACCAAGGCCGATCCATATAAATTTTTTCATTAAAATTGGCATTGGGACTTAATCTCGCTCTTCTGATGAACCAAGACGAGTCCTTACTAATTTTTTCTATTCATATACTTGTTATTACTTTTGACCTCCAATCATTGTGATTTTTCAGGGGTTTCTCATAAGAAGAATTTCATTTGTTTGTTTGCTAAAAATTATAGGACTTTAAAAATTTCTAAGAGAAAGGTATACATAAAAGTAAATTTAAAAATAACCATGACTAACTCTCAAGCAGTGATGTTGCTCTAATCTCAAGTCTTATAGTCCTAAGCTAAATAACTCGTAACTTTGCCCTTCACAGATTTAACTAATCAATTCTAGTAAAGTATAATAAGATCAATAATAATCAAGATGATACAGTTAATTTGGCTTAACACTTGTTAATCACCTATTGCAAGTTAACTTAAAAATTAATTGGGTCAAATGTGAATAATTGGTCTCCTAAACAGTAACAAATTCATATATATCCTTTCCCCACACTTAATAACGTACATTGTCCTCAATGTACGACTAAGACAGCATAACAGCAAGATATGAAACAAGAAAAATCAGCATAGGGAAAAAAGAAATATATGTACTGAAAAAGAAACTAATACTTCCCTGCCAGTCGAAAATTAGGGAAAGAAGTTCAAAATGAGGAAGCATCATCAATACATGTCTGAGTTCACATGCCTTGGCCAACGAAAAACAACACAAAAAAAATATGAACTAAGAAGAGGGATCGGAATCCGTCTCTTCATCCTCTTCATCAGATGGTGCCTCAGCCATCGTAACATCATCGTCTTCGTCACTGCCCTCAACATCCTCTTCACTACCTCCAGCCGCCTCTTCCTCACCACCCCCATCATCCTCTTTCTCACCACCTTCATCATCCTCTTCTTCACTTTCACTATCCTTATCACATGTATTCGACTCTTTCATTTTGAGAAATTTTTCCATTTTGTCTTGGCGGATATGAAGTTTATCCACACTTTCTCTAATATAACAAACCTCAGACAACAACATATCAAATTTGTCTTCAAAGCTTGCTGAAGACGTCTGGCCTCGAGATGTGCTGCAAGAGTGTCGACCTTGACGCCTTATTGGTAATAGGTTCATGAGTCGGAATGAATTAAGGCGCATAGGAGTGACTTGATTGACTAAGGTAAGTGAGGGCCAAACGACAACCTTAGTCCGCATAGCCTGCACGAGTAAGGTGATGTAGGGGCCACAATAAATATGCCATTTCTTCCGTGTAGTGGTGGCTGAAAAGTTCAGCGAGCTCGATAGCGAGATTGATGGGATGTTTATGAATAACACTGTATAAATATAGGCAATCCTTGTTGGAAACCACGCTGGTGCTGGATCATACGCATCACCAACAGTAATCTCGTTCCAAAATGTCCCTGCTGTTACTCTACGGGGAAAACGACATGAGAGATGTTGGAACTCGTCTGTCCGTGAATATCTATCTTCATAGAGATCGAGATATCTGCCCAATTGAGCTATGGTCATATGGAATGGGTGGCCACTCAAAGTGAAATGGAGTTTGTGTTTGGGGCCCATGCTAGTAGCACTCTCTTTATCGAGTTTGTAAGTACATAAAAACTCCAAGGTTAGCTCTTTATAAACTGGAGCTTTAAAAGATAAAAAACGCTCCCAAATGGTTCCATCCAAGAGCTCCTTCATTTCTGTTGCGAGCTCCAATTGAGCGAAAACATCCCAATCTAGACGAATGGTGTCACCGAAAGGCTTATTCTTAAGTAAACTATAGCGTTACGACTGGTAGTCTTCCTTGAATTGAAGCATTGGGTGCTCCATCGAAGGGAGAGTGGCTAATGGTTCAACAATTGCACCTTCTTGCGATGAAGAGGATGCTGCATCTTTGGATTTCCGTCAAACGGTAAGCTTTACGCGATTTGCCATTGAATACCTGAAAAGAAACATCAAACCAAATCACAAACTCGCATCCTTGCCACACGTAGTTCAAATGAAGACAGAGGGAGAGAAGATTAATAATGAAGAATATTGACAGAAATCTCATTGGGAAATTTAATCAAACATGTAGAGTGTAGCTAGAAAACTAGCTAGTGTGAAAGAAATGGCTTGCAAATGCATCCAACTAATTCTACAATAGACCCACTACATTACAATCAACTTGAAACGTAGGCGTCCCAACACATCAAAGACGCTAAATGACCCAGGATTACTTTCACAATGCTAGCCTTAACTGGCGAAATTGAATAATGATTAGCAAATTAGCAAACAAAATTTGGATTGAGAGATCATAAATGAATATCTAACTAGATGAGGCATCATAAAGGCATTAAAATCAAGCAACACAAGGCAGTTGTGCATGTCGAACATGAAAGAACAAAAACAAAATAAACTGTCAGACTAAATGCATGTACCAATTCCCAAAAGTCCTAAATGTCAAGTAGCTAAACCTACCTAAACAATAAGGAAGATAAAGCATAAACAATGAGGAGAACTTACTTGGATCAGGAATCGGGATGGCCGAAATCGTGAAGAGAAGATGGAGAGAAGAGAGAATAGAAAGTGGAGATGTGTTGGTTTGTGAGTGTTTGAGAGAGAGTGTGTGTGTTTTAATAAATTGCAGGTCGTGTGGTGTGTCATGTGGGTACTGGGCGGACACAGGCTGGGACACAACCGTATCCCACGCCCGTATAACTCTCTGTGTGCGATGCCTTACCTGGGCGAATACGAGCTGGGACACAACCGTGTCCCACGCCCGTATAACTTCTTGTATTCGATCGTGAATTTTGGACGCATACGGGCTAGGACACGATCGTGTCCCACGCCCATGTAACTTTCTGTTGACGCACATTAAAACTGGACGGACACGAGCTGGGATACAACCGTGTCCCACGCCCGTGTAACTTTCTGTTGGCAGTCGGGAATACTGGGCGCACACGGGCTGGGAAACGATCGTGTCCCACGCCCATGTAACTTTCTGTTGGCGGTCGGGAATACTGGGCGCACACGGGCTGGGACACGATCGTGTCCCACGCCCGTGTAACTTTTTATTGGCACGGTATATAACTAGATGGATACGGGCTGGGACACGATCATGTCCCATGCCCGTATCACTGTCTGTAGCATGCCCGTGTCATTGTCTGTAGCATGCCTGTGTCACTGTCTGTGGTGATGCTTTAAAGTTGGGCGCATACGGGCTGGGACACAACTGTGTCCCATGCCCATGTAACTTTCTGTGGTGACAGATTAAAGGGGCCTGGATGGACACGGGCTGGGATACGGTCATGTCCTATGCCTGTGTAACATTCTGTTCTGTTTTTTTTTTTTTTTAATATTTAGCTTAAATTCATGAATTTAAAAATAAAAGAAACTTAAAGAAATAAAAGTACTTAAATTAGAAAAATAAGACAAAGAAAAGTAAAGAGAAAAAAAATGAAACTAAAAAGAAAAAAATTATGACTAAAATTGAAATAAATAAAAAAAAAAAAAAAGCAAAGCAAAGTTAGATAAAAGAAAAATAAAATGAAATAAACTTAAAGAACTAAAGTGTAAGCAAAGTTAACCATGGGTTGCCTTCCAAGAAGCACTATAGTTAACATCGATAACTTGACGGGATACGTCTTCTCATGATAGTTCTGTCGGGTTGAGATAAAACTCCTCTCGTCCAACATGCTCCAAGTTTCCACTCAAGTATAACTTCAACCGTTGCCCATTTACCTTAAATGTGCCTTTCTCTAAGTGTGTAATTTCAACAGTCCCATACGGGAAAACTTATGTAATTGTAAATGGTCCAGACCACCTAGATTTCAACTTACCTAGGAATAAACGGAGGCGAGAATTATACAAAAGAACATGATTGCCTTCTTTAAATTGTTGACCTTGTTTAATTCACTGATTGTGATACTTTTTGGCCCTTTCTTTGTATAATTTGGAGTTCTTATATGCATTCGCTCGCCATTCCTCTAGCTCATTCAATTGAAGTTTCTTGTGAGAACCTGCACGCTCAAAATCAACATTAGCACTCTTAATTGCCTAATAAGCCTTATGTTCAATCTCTACCGGTAAATGACAAGCCTTACCATATACAAGTCGGTAGGGTGTGGTCTTTAGTAGTGTTTTGTAAGTGGTTCTGTATGCCCATAGAGCATCATCCAACTTTTTTGACCAATCTTTCCTATAATACTTTACGATTTTTTCAAGAATTCGCTTAAGATCGCGATTGGCAACTTCCACTTAGCCACTACTTTGAAGGTGGTACGGGGTGACTATTCTATGTGTAACGCCATAACGTTTCAACGCTTGGTTAAGTTGGGCATTACAAAAGTGTATTCCCCTATCACTTATAATTATCCTAGGGGTGCCAAATAGAGAAAATAGGCCTTTCAAGAATTTTTTTACTACCCTAGCATTATTAGTAGATAGAGCTTTAGCTTCCACTCACTTAGAGACGTAGTCAATAGCTACTAAGATATATTTATTTCCATTGGAGTTCGAGAAAGGACCCATGAAATCGATCTCCCACACATCAAATACCTCAACTTCGATGATGGGGTTTTGTGGCATTTCATCCCTACGAGATATATTCCCCACTCATTGACAACGATCACAAATCTCAACGTATTTTTGGGCATCTTTGAATAAAGTAGGCCAATAAAATCCAGCCTCTAGGACCTTATGAGCTGTCCTATTGGCATTATGATGCCTACCCATAGGCCCCGAATGGCAGTGGCTCAAAATTCTCCATCCTTCGATGTATGAGACACACCTTCAAATAACATGATCTACACATACTTTAAATAAGTAAGGATTATCCAAAAAATAATGTTTCACATTAGAAAAAAATTTCTTCTTTTGCTGGTGTGGAAGTTCCTTCGGTATAATCTTAGCAGCTAAAAAATTAGCGATATCTGCGAACCAAGGAATTTCCATATCACTTACCTAGGTGATGGCATATAGTCACTCCTCAGGGAATTCATCCTTGATCTCATTCTCATTGAGCATTTCCAAGTTTGGATTCTCCAATCGAGATAGGTGGTCTGCTACTAAATTCTCAGCGCCTTTTTTATCTTTGATATCTACATCAAACTTTTGTAGCAACAAGATCCACCTAATCAATCTTGGTTTTGCATTTAGTTTTGCTAACAAGTACCTAAGGGCAGAATGATCAGTGTAAACAATCACTTTAGAGAGAAGCAAATAAGAGCGAAACTTATCAAAGGCAAAAACAACTGCTAGCAACTCTTTTTCTGTAGTAGTGTAGTTCTCCTGAGTATTAATAAGAGTTTTGCTAGCATAGTGAATTGGTTGAAAGGCTTGTCTCGCCTTTGCCCTAGCACTGCCCCAACTGCGTGATCACTTGCATCACACATAAGTTCAAAGGGAAGTGCCCAATCAGGTACTACCATGATTGGAGTATTGGTAAGTTTCTCTTTAAAGATATTGAATGCTTTTAAGCACTCCTGAGAGAAAACATAAGGCACATCCTTCTCTAATAACTTAATCAAAGGGCAGGCAATTTTCGAGAAATCTTTGATAAATCACCTATAAAAACCTGCATGTCCTAAAAAGCTTTTTATGGCCTTAACCGAAGTTGGAGATGGGAGTCTTGCAATCGCATCCACTTTGGCAGTATCCACCTCAATTCCTCGATATGAGATCTTATGGCCCAGCACAATACCCTCTTGTACCATGAAGTGACACTTCTTTCAGTTGAGGACAAGATTGGTCTCTTCACACCTGGTAAGTACCCTGTCTAAATTATTCAAACAAAGGTCAAATGAGTTGCCAAAAACTGAAAAATCATCCATAAATACCTCCATTATGTCCTCAATCAAATCATCAAAAATGGCTAACATGCATCGCTGGAATGTAGCAGGTGCATTGCAAAGACCAAAAGGCATTCTACGGTAAGCAAAGGTGCCATAAGGACAAGTGAAAGTAGTCTTCTCTTGATCTTCCGGTGCAATAGGTATCTGAAAATAACCAGATAAGCCATCTATAAAACAATAAAATATATGTCTAGCTAGTCGCTTTATCATTTGATCAATAAAAGGTAAGGGGAAATGGTCCTTACGTGTAGCATCGTTTAACTTTCGATAATCGATACATACACACCAACCTGTTACCGTTCTCATTAGGATCAATTCATTCTTTTCATTGGGAACTACTGTCATCCCACTTTTTTTTGGAACTACTTGCACTGGACTCACGCATGAACTATCAGAGATAGGATATATCATACCTGCATCAAGGAGTTTGATAACTTCCTTTTTGACTACCTCTTTCATGTTTGGATTCAAGCGTTTCTGGAGCTGCATAACCGGCTTGTGGTTTTCTTCCATTAAAATCTTGTGAGTATAAAAGGAGGGATTGATACCTCGAATATCGGATATTTTCCAAGCAATGGCCCTCTTATGCTCCTTGAGTACTTTCAGTAACCTTTCTCTCCGTTCTTCTTCCAAATTGGATGCTATAATTACCGGTAATTTGGAGTCCTTTTCTAAGAAGGCATATTCCAAATAGTCAGGTAATTGCTTTAGCTCCAATACTGATGGCTCCTCAATCGAAGGTTTTAATTGTGCTTCCTTCATCTTTTCAAACTCTTCAAACCCTTTCTCAATAGAGGTAGGTTTATTTGCCTCCAATTGGGCTACCACCTTAGATTTGACAGGATCTTTTGAAGCTTCTTCCATGCCTAATTGCAAGCAACTCTCCAACGGATCCTTAAGAAGAACTTCCTGCATATAACATGAAACAAAAGTGTTAGTAACATCCAAAAGGTAGTAAGTATCATCCTAATCGATAGACTTTTTCATAGCCTCCGAAATTTTAAACATGATCTCTCCATCTCCTACTCGAAGAATGAGCTTGCCATCACTAACATCAATGATAGCCCTAGTGGTGGCTAAGAATGGTCTACCTAAGATAAGGGGCAACTCAAAATCTTCATCCATATCCAATATCACAAAATCAACTGGAAAAATAAATTTACCTACTTAGACTAATACATCCTCAATAATGCCTCTAGGATACGTCACAAATCTATCAGCTAATTGCAAGCTCATGCGTATGGGCTTAGGTTCCCCTAATCCTAGTTTCTTGAAAAATTTATAAGGCATTAAATTGATGCTAGCACCCAAATCAGCTAAAGCTTTGTCAATTAACAAATTATTAATATGATAAGGAATTGTAAAACTTCTTGGGTCTTTTAGCTTTTTGGGTAACTTGTTTTGCACGATCGCTGAACACTCTTCACCCAAGATGACTGTAGAAAGCTCCTCAAGTTTCCTCTTATTGGATAGCAAATCTTTCAAGAACTTAGCATACTTCGGCATCTATGACAAGGCATCAATGAGAAGTAAGTTAATATGCAGTTGTTTAAAGAGGTTAAGGAACTTTCTGAATTGTTGGTCATTGCGATCTTGCTTGAGTCTTTGAGGATATGGGATGGATGGTTGATATTCCTTCGCCTTAGATGACTCTACATCTTCCGTTGCTTTCATCCCCTCTTTGCTCTTACTAGTCTCCTCGCTAACCTTCCTCTCAGCATGCAACTCCTTCCCACTTCGAAGTGTCACTGCTTTGACATGTTCCTTTGGATTGGGTTCTATATTCCCCGGTAGTGTTCCCTGTGGTCTTTCAGAGATTAGCTTCGCAAGTTGACCAATTTGGTTCTCAAGGTTACGATTTGAAGCCTCTTGATTCCTCAGCGATGATTCAATGTTGGATAAGCGAGCCTCATTGCCTTGAATATATTTTGTGAAAAGTTTTTCCATACTGGACTTCTTTTCTTAAGGAAGAGGAGGTGGGAATGGTCTTTGAAATCCAGGTGGGCCAAAGTTGGTCTTCTGCTGGCCTTGGTTTTGATTTCCCCATGAGAAATTGGGGTGATTCCTCCATCCGGGATTATAAGTGTTGCTGTAGGGGTTATTTTGTTGCGTAGGTAGATTTCCTAGATAATCTACCTGTTCTAGTTGTTCTTGTGCTCTATAACCCTGCATACCAAAGTCACTTACATTCGGTCGTACTTGTTGAGGGCCAACAGAGAGTGTATCAATCTTCTTACTCAATAGGTCCACCTTGGCTGCCAGAGTAGTGGTCAAGTCCACATCATAAATTCCCATAACCTTTTTCTTGGCTCTAGTGCTTTCCTATTGATAATTGTTCATCGCTATTCCTTCAATCAGGTTTTGTGCTTGCTTAGGTGTCTTTGTGTTCAAAGTACCTCCTGTGGATGCATCAATCAACTGTCTCGTAGATAAATTGAGACCATTATAGAAGGTCTGAATCTGCATCCATAGTGGGAGGCCATGATGTAGGCACCTCCTGAGCAAGTCCTTGAACCGCTCCGAAGTGTCATATAGCGTCTCTACTTCTAATTGAGCAAAACAAGAAATATCATTCCGAAGTTTAGCGGTCTTTGTAGGTGGGAAATACTTCTCCAAAAATTTCTCTACTAATTCATTCCAAGTTGTGATTGAATTTCGTGGTAGGGAGTTCAACCACTGCTTTGCTCTACCCCTCAAGGAGAAAGGAAATAGCTGCAGTCAGATGGCATCATCTGTGGCTCCGTTGATTTTAAATGTATCACAAATCTCTAAAAAGCTAGAGATATGGGCATTAGGATCTTCATCTTGAAGACCATCAAATTGAACATATTGTTGCACCATTTGTATGATGTTAGGTGCAATTTGGAAGTTATTAGGCGTAACGGTTGGCCTTACGATACTAGAGTCAGCTCCAATAAGCGTAAGCCTTGAATAGTCGGACATGGTCCGGTTTGCTTCATTACTATTGTTAGCCATGTGTAGTGGATCTTCTTGCTCGATGAATTGAGTGTTGGCCTCTTCACCCTCTTCCTTTATCTCAACGATTGACTCGTCTTCTATAGTAGCCATAATTTGTCTAGGTCGGAATCTCAAATTTTGAAGGGCAGTTCTCTCAATTTCAGAATCAAGTTCTACCAAATCTTCCGAGTTGCTTCGGGTCATGCACTATAAGGGCAAGAAATATATAATCAATTGCAGCTCTAGGTAATAAAAATAAACAATGAAAACAAAAGAAAAAGAATGATCAAAGTAATAAAGCAACTAATGTTCTTAATATCGAAAATCCCCGACAACGACACCAAAAACTTGATATCAAGCAAGTGCACCTATCAGTTTTAATATAACGGATGTGAGTCTGAGTCGATTCATCAGAGATTTCGAGTACTAATATTAACCTTAACTCTATTATCTAACCGGAAAATTGTGATGAGTTGAATAAATTAAAAATACTAAACTTAACAAACTAACCTAATTATAAGACTTGATTAAGCAATTTAGAAAGCGATAGAATTAAGAACGACTTCAAGAATGCAAATAACGTATTTAGGAATTATTTCCCCTAGTGTTAACATGTGACTGCTTAAAATACATTCAATTCAATTTCTATTATTCTTGATCGGAGGGATTCACAATTAAAGTTCATACCTTTCTCAAGCATATTAACCCTAATCCTAAATTATTTACCGAAATCTCTTCACTTAGTGATATAATTTAGAATCGCATTAATGTATAATGAATTCCTACACCACAATCAACCTTCTAGAAGAAACATGTATCTTATCTTTAAGTATACATGTAATTATCTCCAATAATGTAAAGATCTAATTACACATGTAATTTCTCAATCATCATGTATAATATCATAAATTGATACTCTAGAAATATCAATTAATAATTAAACAACATAATTGAATCAAGAAAAGATAGAAACTTTATTGAAAATTATAAATCAACCTAAGAGTCGCATGAAACCCTAGGTTCCATAATCCTAAATACATGAATTCTAAGCTATCATAATGAAACTAAAAACGGGTTCCAACAAAAGTATGAAATAAAACATGAAAAACCCCTTTTGTTGATGATAAATCTCTTCAATCTTGAAGTTGGTATTGCTTTCGCCTTTTTCTTCTTCTTTTCCTCAAGTCTCTTCTCTTCTCTAGTGTCCAATCTCCCTTTCGAAACCCTAGTATGTCCTTTTATAATGTATAGTAAGGTTTGTATTTTCGTCACCAAACACGGCCTAGGACACGATCGTGTCCTTAGGTCGTGTAACTTTCTGACCTTGGCAAATTTTTCTGGATAGACACAGCCTAGGGACATGACCGTATCCCAGATTGTGTAACTTCAAAACTTCATAACTCATTCATTTGAACTCCAAATTGAGTGAAACTTGATTCCTTTTCTTCGTTTTTAATCCAAGAACGTGTTCAAACCTTGAAATCAAAAATTTACTCAATTAAGTATCAATTTCTTTTAAAGAAAACAAAAAATGTAAGGGAAATACTATAAAATCATCATGTGAAATATGTTTAAAATCAGAATTATCAGCAGTCAAATGCTTTGTTCGAATAATCTACATCATCCTTAGCCAGTTGACACTATTCATTCTCTCCTAGTCACCATATAACATTCGAGAAACACCATAAAATCGAGGATCGATAGAAAAAGCCATTCCATTCACAAATGTTTGCAAATTTATAGTGATGATGTTGGAATCCCATAAATCTGTGTAAATGCTACCTATTATAATGTTTGAATAAAAAATCTGAATTAATCGTAGATACACTTCATGATCCATCATCTTAAGCAGTCAATAATCCCATTATTGACCAAATTTTTGTAAAAACCAGCACAAATCTCTTCTACAAAGCGAAAAAATTATGTATATAAAATAATTGAAGCTTTTTTCACATCATGTACAGGATTGGACATACTAGATAATAGGAGTATAATAGGTAATTTGACTGTGATTTGTATCTTATGATGTCTTACTTGAGGGGATAAGTTTCATATAAGTATTGATGGTCAAATGGTAAGTTCTGAAACCTGCTCACATTGAGTGAACATCTCCATACTCTGTATCTATCTTAAGACTTGCATTTAGGGCATGCAGGATATAAGTTTCCAAGGCACCTTATAGATAGGACTGGCAATTTGTATTAATGGGTTGTATTTGTATCTATCTAGTACTAAATTCGTGTCAGTGTCAAAAACACGTAAAATTTGATAAAGATCACATATAATAAAGTGATAATGAAATTGTGTTTATTTATGTAATAATTGTGTCTTCTTATTGTGTGTCGTGTTTTAAATTGTAATCGTGCTTATAATACTATCATGTCTTGTCAAGTGTTATCTTGTCATGTTAGCAATTGCCACCTCCATATATCTGCTTTGAAAAAATAATTAAATAATAATGTGAATGTAAAATTTTATTTTGTAAGTTTTACTAAAAAAAAAAGGAAATAAACATATGGGCTATAGTTTAAACTTATTATCAATAGGAAGTCTTGAACCTAAAATAATTCTTGCTTCATTCCAATTGCTTCTATTTTATCTAATTTCTATGTTCTTTTGTCTCTTTTCTTCCAATACTAACTCCACCTTTACCAATCTTCGTCTCTCTCTTGTCTCAACTCTACATTTTATTTGTTTTATTTTATCAAGTTCAAATTTTTCATGAGATGTTATATCTATAAATTCACTATAATAGACTTTATTTTATATATTTTAGGTAAATGAACTAATCTTTCAAATTGATTATAAAGTCTACATAAGTGAGGCAATGTTTTCTTCATGATGTTATTTTGTCATGTTTATTTTGTAATGTCATTTTTAATTGGGATGTTTTATGAGGTAAATTTTGTGACATCACTTCTCTAAATTCTGTGAAGGGTGCATCTTCATGGGACATGAATTAATAAGATTTTAAAATGATACTCAATATGCTTAAATTCGAGATAGACTCATTTCATATTGAATTTTTAATTAAAGTAGTATTAATGTGTAAACTGGACTTGCAATAAACTTAACTTGAGCTCAATTAAACTCACAAGCTTATTAAGATAAATATCATAAAATTATACCTTGGCTCAATTGTAATTTAATCGAGCTCAAGTAATTATTGAACCTAACTTATAAACACATTTGGGTAATTTGCAACAATAATCTAGCTTCACATTATGGAGTGATTCCGAAAGACCATTGCAAATCCTACTTATTCGGATATTAAAGAAAAACAAATAAACAAATTACAAACCCTAGGGGGCATGGAAAAATTCGATTTTAACATCAGTAAATTCTATTTTAATCCTATTGCTTGCCTTGTGAACTGGAAGCATACTAACAGCTAGCTGCAACAAAATTTTGAAGATTGATCACCATCACAGTTATGTCATCCATGTTCCCTCTGCAAGTAGACATATGTACAAGCTTTCTACAAGAATCTAGTAAACTCTTCTCGCATAAAACTGCATCAACTGCCTCCTGATCACTAACCTGAATTGAACAAGTTGTTGCAAATCTCTCAGCATATTATTTACAGAATTACTTAATATAAAATGATGGGGAATTACTTGCATTAAGTCACGGATACATCCACGTTTTGGTACAACATGTGGATCTTAGTACACGTTTTTATTAACAAAATATGTATAAACATACAGATTCTGGTATAATATACAAGTTTTAGTTACAATAACTTTAACGAGAATCTGTATATTGATACCGGAATCTGTATATATATATATATATCAGCAACTCCTCTGTATGAATTCGCCCGTGTGCGACTTAATGCAAGAATTCTCGCAAAATGATGCGATCGGCTGTTAAAAAATTCTTCACATGGATCTTCTAGGGCATCATGACATAACAACAAATGCATTCTTCGATTAATATGACGGTATAATATATAAGGATTTCAGGCATATTTTACCTTGTCCCATAATCCATCTGAGGCCATTATCAGAAACTGACTATCTGAACTAATCCGAAGCTTCTTGATATCTGGTGTAGACATTATCCAGTCTTTTAGATGCAAGTCCCCTATGGCTCTTGAAACTGCAAGTGAACCATTCACCCGCCACACTCCGTTTCGACACTGCAAAAATCCGCCCTACAAGTAATTTCAATGATGAGTAATAAAAACGAAATAAGCAAATTCAAACTGAAAGAATGAATAGATTGGAAGGGGAAATGTACTTACAGAATTCTCGATTCTCGATCGCTCGTCTTCCCGGCTTAGACGGTGATCATTGGTCAATCTATCAGCTACTCCATTTCTGCTTAAAACTACTCTACAATCGCCTACATTAGCTACGTGTAAATGTCCTTCTTTCAGCAATACACTTGCTGTGCATGCTCCACTAGCAATTCCCTGCAGAAATGTCGAATGGTGCATTAGCAGGCTATCCCCTTTTACTTCCTAGCAAAATTCAATGTATCCTAGAGGTTCCTAAATAAGAGTGTCGACAGCATTAAATTTTCCATGAGTGCGTGTCCTTTGAGTGATAAGACGGGTTATATATAGAAATAATAAAAAAACACATCTATCCGCATTTATTTTTATACATAAAGAAAAATTGGACTAACGTTGTTCGGTCCTTATCCTAGTATCTTGTATGCTAAAGGATGAATGGAAGATGCATATAATTTTTGGTCCATCTGGCTGCAGTTGCTTTCTACTCGAGATGTTAAAACTTCAAAATACAGCATATATATGTCAAACTCCTCAAGAAGGAATTGTTCATTTGAGCTTTTGTGCTAGATTAAGTGGAATACCTAAAGAAATGGAATTTTATATATTTATTTTGCCGAACAAGGTTGAAATCTTCCTGCTGAAATATGGAAATTATTTTCGTTCAATCAAAAGTTGAATTTTGACTATATGTAATGTACCTTGCTAAGAAACTCCCCATCTGTGATGGAGTAGGCCCTATGTATGGCTTCTTCCAAGTTGTCCTCTTCCAAGTTGTCTTCTTCTTCCTCCCCCTTCCCGATACATGCAAGTTCTCGTAAAATATTCTTTCCTAAATTTTCTGCAACAAAATCAGCCGCTTCTCTCCCTCCATGTCCATCAATGACGGCGAAAAATGCCTTCACAGGTGTGAAAAATTTTCATTAGGATAGTCAGAACGACACAAGCTACAGTATATCAAAAGCAAACTTGAGAATCGATAGCAGGAGGGATAAAGGAATTTCCAAAAGCATTTTTCCGACTTTCTCTCGATATTTGTTATAATCTAAGTTTTATAGTTGCCAAATATTATTGTGACGATTTTAAAAGACTGCACGTACCGACAGCTTTAATAATGAGTGGTGATGGAAAATTGCTTTATTGGCATGCTTGACAATTATGGTTAATAGCCATGAAAAATATCGAGCGAGAATGAGAACAATGACTTTGAGTGGCTATCTCCCTTAGCTTTTATGGGAATTTATTGAGATGGTTAGCTACCACCAATGGCCATCTGCTTCAATCATCGCATATTACTGAGAATAGCTTCCTCTTGAATTATCATGATAATATTTAACAAACAAACAATCACAAGCAGATATATCGAAAAATTTTCTGGGAAATTTTTCCAGGGAAACAAACACAAAGTAATGCAGAAAATAATTTGAATGTGATAGGAAAAAGCAGTTGTTAATTCCCATTACCTGCTTCCGATCACCAGATATATCCAAAATCACTTTATGAGCATCTTCCATTACGTTTCTCCTCCCTCTCTTGCTTGCTAAAAAATAATCTCTTCCATCGAATTCAAATTCCTTATTCCTGATCTCTACCTCCGTATGATCCTTCACTAATTCCAATGTTGCCGGCCGAAAACCTTCAGGCAGGACAAGCCTTGCTGGCCTCTTCCTTAATTTACAAGTTCCCTCAACTTTCGCTGTTACCGTAGAATCATCTTCTGCTTTTCCACCGAAGAATTCTTCTAAATTTTGCCCAGAGGGCCTATCATGCAGACCCTTTTCATATGCTTCAGCTTCCTTTCCTAGAAATTGCTCTTTTGATGCAACTTCTCCTTTCTGGAACATGAAGTTAGGTGTGATCTCTTCTTCGTTTAAAGAAGTAAGTGGAGAATCCCCTAACCGACAGACGAATCCCTTGCACATTCTAGATAAGGGACCAGTAGGAGACGATAATGACGATGAAGATGAAGATAATCCAATGGTTATAGCTAAAGACATGGTCTTCTTAAGGGTTTTAAGACATTGGATGACTAAAGATATCAAAGAAAAGCCCCATAGAAGTTCTTGTACGTCAACCATTCTTATCTAAAACTTTCCAATTATATCAAACCTATAGGGATCAAGCCTCCCTTATATTCTTTGTCTCACAAGGAACCTATTATCATAGAACAAAAGATAATAGATTTCGGTTAAGGTTGGTGTAGTATAAAAATAAGGTATTGTTTGTGCAAGAACATCAAAGAATGGATCAAGTCTTTTCTAATTTTGTACTAAATTATGGAAGGAGAAGGATTCCAGCGTAGTACCTAAAATATATGATCCAACGTAATGAAATGGATTAGAAGATGAAATAGAGCAAATGATGAGATGGCGACGACCGGTCAAAGGATGCTACGAAGCAATCCAATGTGTAACTGATAGTGAGTGTAGACGGGGATGGAAATGGTCGAAACGATTTACAGTATTTTTTTAAAGAGAAGAAACGACATAAGTAGGGCATTGGTTTTGAAACCTTCAAAGATGCATATGATTAATAGTACGATGGAAAAAGTCATGTTGAGAGCGATAAATGAGGCGGTC
This sequence comes from Lumnitzera littorea, assembly GCA_024138015.1. NCBI lineage: Eukaryota > Viridiplantae > Streptophyta > Magnoliopsida > Myrtales > Combretaceae > Lumnitzera > Lumnitzera littorea. The sequence continues at coordinate 54,779,711 of JAMXBB010000011.1, forward strand.
AAGGTGTGAATGGAAGAAGACTTAACAAATACCTAATGGGAATTCGAATCTGGACAAAGAAAAACTAAAATGGGGTTTCGCGGTGCCGTATTATATTCGATTTGCTCCGTCGACATCATCAAAACTCACCATATTAAGGAAAAAACTACTTGCGTTGACCGAGTCACTGTTCACTATTCCCTCGTCACCGGCCATTTGGTGGACTGCGTTTTCGGGGTGTGATGAGATAAAGATGATCTCCCAATGTTTTTTTCTATCGTCAACCTAAACCAAACTCTCTAAGTCTTCTCTTGAACAAGGAACACAAACCAAGTCAACTCCACCCAAACATCGCTTCCCTTTCTTTTTTTTTTTAGTTTGATTTTCATTCCTAAAATCTTTTGAAATAGAATATTGGATTTCCAATTTATTGTTTGATAAACATTAATTAATGAAAAAAGTTTTTATATGGGGTAATTTATAATTTACATACACATATTTTCACCATTTTTCCTTTACATATTGATATTTTCATTTTTCAAACTTTGCTTACCTGTATATTAAAACTATTTTGAAATGTCTCCAAAATTAATTTAAAAACAAGAGTAAAGTCATAATTACCATTTTTTGTTATTAGGGTTTGCTATTGAGCCTAATATATAGGGCCAGATCCCTTACCACTCCATACTCCACTACCACTAACATTGAAGAAGCCTCGACTCATTGTTGGCAGTGAATAAAAGATATTCCAATACTTCCATATCTAGATAAGGTTTTCTCTCTCTTATCAATTTAATCGATCTATTTTCCCAAAGGACTTCAATTAGTATCACGGTTATCCACTCAAACGTAGATATTTTTGTGTTTTCAAGATGGAAAGAAAATGCTGTTATAGGTCTTTATGCATAAGGAATGAAAATAAAGAATATGAACGGATTCCTACTCTAATAGCATGTTCAGTAGGGGGAATGCCCCCCCTCATTCCCCATGCTCCCTTATTCTTTCATTTAGTTATGTTTACGGAGCAGGGAGTTGCAATTCCACCACATCGACCATTCCCCAAAAATGTAGAATATACACTCCTTGGATGCGGCAAAGAATGTGGATTCCCTAACCTATTCCTCTTCTTTTTCCTGCAAATACCCTCGTTAAACACAAATTTATACCATCTACCCTTAACATAAACAAATCAACATGGTACGGTCACAACCCATACCCAAAACATTGATCTAAGGCTTCTGTTTTGGCATAACCTCAACTAGTAAACTAGGTTTTGAAGGGTGCGACAGAGCCTAACTAGAGAACTCCCTACCGTCGATCATTGCATGGATTGAAAGTTCCCCCCGCCTGCCCACCCCCACCCCCCACCCCTAAATCTGAAGACAACTCACTGCCGCATTCAACCTCGATTTTAATAATGGGTAGCCAAGTTTCTACTAGGGCTTCAATTTGTAGTCTTCCGTGCGTGGAGTTCGAAGAACTGCATGGGGGACAAACGATGTGGTGGAACATACCAACGCTAGGTCAGGCGATCATCATCTCTTTAATGTTAGCTTCCATTCTTCCATGGGGATGTCTGCTTTCTCTTTTTCTTATTTATTTCTTTTTCTTTAAGTGAAGGTTGTTTTAGTAATTTTAATTTCTATTCAAGCCATATTCTGAATTGTAATAATCCAAGTAAATGGCATAATACTAATTTCATTACGTTCAAATAAATATCCTAATAGCCATTCATATTCTGTCAACCATCCATTTCGTTCCCCTTTATGACATTCCACTTACTAAATATGCCGTAAAAGAGAGTTAAAAAAAAATTAGGAATTGATTAGATTAATAATTGATATTACTTACTGTTGTTAAGCAATCTAGGTATTGATGAAGCAATCTTATATGACTTGTGAAAGGAATTTTGTTAAAGTTATCTGTTATTAAGGAAGGAGAGGGCAACTAGAAGTTTTGTTGGGTATTTGCAATTGCAGGAAAGAAGGAGGCACCAAAAGCATTAGATATACCGGTAGTATATGAATTCCTAAATATGTTTTGTGATGATTTGCTTGATATAGCTTCGCATCATGAATTAGACTTTACTATTGAGTTAGTTTCAGAATTGAGCATATATCTAAAACTCCATATAAAATGTTGATAATGGAACTTAAGGTGTTGAAGAAGCAACTTCAAGAACTATTAAATAAATGATTTCTTCATCTAAGCATTTTGATAGGAAGAGAAGAGCACATGTGTTGTTTATAAAGAAGGATGATACTTACATAGAGATTTATAAAGTGACCATTAAGATTAAGTATTTATTATCCTAAATTGATAATTTATTTGATCAATTATAAAGAGTAACTGTATTTTCTCGAATTGACTTAAAGTTAGGATATCATTATTTACGAGTCACGTGAAATCCTAAAAATATATTATATATATTTAAGGAAATTTCAAAACAATGCTATTTTCTCATAAGAGGTAAGTCGATATTTTTAAATTTATTGAAACTATCAATATGAGGATGCTTCTTGATAAAAGGGCAAGACACCTGTAAATATGCTTAGTAAAAATTTTAGAAATGTATACATGTATACATTTGTATATTTATATAATCAAACAATAGAAATAGTAAGTATAAGTAAATGACACTAATAACCACTTTTTGTTAATTGCATATTAACCATTCTTACACATCTAAAATATGTTGCTCACCATTGAAAGGGACCTTAGTATACATAATGAAATAGTATTATAATTCCAAAATAAAATCCTAATAAATAAATGTAATGGCTACAATGAACTATTTAATATCCATCATAATATTTATTATACATATAGAAATTTAGTATTATATGCAGTATAGATATGTGCACTTAATAATAATAAAAATTCTTTGATAAACATATGTATAGCTTTACAAATTCAAGATCCATAAATGGGTTTTTAGGTTATATTGGAAAGAGTCATAAGTAATCATACTCCCTTTCATGCAATTACGTTATATAGTTTTCTAAATCTTATCTTATTAAATGTTGTATAGAAGGTAACTTTTGAAAATTTTAAAGGATATTAAAGAAAGAATTAGAGAACCTATTAAATACTTTAGCTCATAATAAGACTATGTTTATAATTCTTAAAGCCCAACATTAAATTTTAAATTCAGAAAATCTTTGAGTGAAAATGATAATAATAATAATAACAATAGTAATGATACCTAAAATGTTTACTAACTAAAAAGGAATTAAAAAAAAGGGTTAGATGTCTTTAAGTAAGTTAGAATTTCAACTTGTAAATGGGAAAGACAATACATGTTATTAGGCCTTAAGCCCAGTTAAGGCTTACCATCATCTCTCCTCCCTAATTAGAGTAACTAATCTTTTCCTCCGCCATCATATATTATGCCTCTATGTTACACTACATATGTCCTTTCATTCTGTACAAAAGTACACAATGATCTTAAGCCAAATCTAAAATCACAAAATGTTATATGAAAACTCTCACCCTTTTTTTTCCTTCTACATTTGTTGCTATTGACATGCTTTCACTAGATACTTTCTTATATAAAAGGTTTAGTTTAATCTCTTAGTGATGTGGGACTATTGTTCCTTCTTCTTCTTCCTCAAAAATACCTAAGCTCGACCCCTTTAGATTTTCTATCATTTTCCTTCCAAGTAACCACCTTCTCCTAAAAACGAAACCCATATTTAAGGATGACCCTAACCCCTCGATTAAATTTGACCACTACTATAGCGGAGCCACCCTCGATTAAATAGAGACAATCCTCGAATCTACTATAACACTTAGAAAAATTTGCAAATGATAGCAAGCATCACACTACCACCCTAATTCAAGCTTCTTTTTCTCTCTCCTCTAACCACCAATCGACGAACGACATCACTACTGCAAACCGAGCCTAAAGTGCTACAAATTTTAGCCCTGAACAACACTTAGCATTGACAAAGTGGTAAGGAAAATAAAATTGAATTTTGACCTCTACTATTGATTTTGGATTTGAAATTTATCTAGATATATATAAGCTTAAAATTTACATTCTTATCTTAAAATCCACTTCAAAATTGATTTCCACTAATTCTAAAATAAGTTGTGATGCTTACTGAGCAATTTTGGTTGAAAGGAAGGCCTTGAGAAATAAGAATCATGAGTAAAAGTGAAGAAAAACCCAAATTAAGAACAAAGGTTCATTAAGAAAGCTTTGGAATTGTTTAATGATGAAGATATGAGTTATCTAATTGTTAGTGATGTTGATTTACGTACTAAGATATGTTATGAGCCTAGTGTAATGAATTATGAATGAAAGAAACTAGCAAATCATGCTCGAATCGCAAATAAATGTTTAGGTTGTTGCACTTTCATTGGTTATTTCTTTATAGAATTTCTAAATGAGGAACCCTATTTTGCTCACAATTTAATCACAATCTAGGTGTGTTTTTAGGGAAACTTTTGTACAATAATATGGTACTTATAGATAGATTTTGATTTGGGTAATTTTATCTAGTTTAAAAGTAAATCAATGGAGAAAAATTGAGTAAAATTTGACTAGTGTGTAAGCAAACTGCTATAGCAATTCCTCTACCCTACTGTTGAAGGTTTGCCCACATTTCTAGGTATGTATATCTAACTCTCCATACAAACTTAAAGCAGTTTTGATTAAGTAAGAATTAATAGGTATGGTGGGCTTATGTGTAGGAGTTAGTTCAATGAGTGATTGTTTGACATTTTTTTTCTTTTTTTTTTTTTTATCTTTATAATGTAGTAGTACTAATAATAATAATAAAGAAAATGGTGGTAATAATAGTGTTATTAATAATAAATAAATAAACATACAAGTACAATTACTTATGAGTTATAACTATATATATTCTTGTGACTAATTAAGTATACATGCATTGTTTATTTATAATATTTTAAGAGTTGTATTATACATATATATATTCGTGCCGAAAGAAATTAATAAATACTTCTAATAAATTGCATATAAAAGGATGTTTTGTGTAGACTTGCCTACGTATCTTAAATAATCCAAAAAAAAAAAAAAGAGAAAAAGTGTATTTCCATATATATGTATATATATGTTTTCCAAATGTGTAATGGTATATCTTTATTTGATTGGAAAAGATACACACACACACACACACACATATATATATATTTCTTTTTCATTCTTTTAAAGAGAAAGTGAGTTTCCATACACATACATACAATGTTTAAGAATTTAAGTTTGACCACTTTTGAAAGGATCTATGATTCTATAGCTAAATTTATACATGAAACTACCTAAGAGTAATAAAGTGTTATTGGTAACGATGATAATAAGAGTATATATTTATAGACATACACGTTATATGTTGATATATTATCATAGTTACAGTATGTGCTTCACTTATATATAAGATAATAATTATTATGTATTTAATATTATAACCTTAAAATGACATTAGAGTACTATATACATACATTATAAAATGTATAAATAAAACCACTGTTTTAGAAATTTGGATTGCCGAATTAAATGAATTCTTTTAGAGTTTTATTATTCAACTTTGAGATAATAGTAGTTTATATAATAATTCAATAAAAAGGTTTCCTTGAAAAAAAGAAAATAAAAAATTATACAACATATATTATATAAATAATCAAATAAATGCACTATTATTTAAACCTACCCTATCTTATGCCAAGATTAGGCACATAAAACAGGCCTCATGATATTCCATACCAATCTCTAATAAATTAAAATATAAGGGAGACATTTAAATGGAATGTATAAAACATTAATTGTTGGATAAATAGTGAGCAAACATGGAAAAAATCCCAAGATATACCCATAAGAGAATCTCTTTTAAATATTTTGGCTAATTTACTTATCATCGATAACTTTGAATATAAAAAAATTATGTATGCACCTTCAAATGTAAAGATGCTTGAGTAATGTGTAGGGTCTAATTTTGATATTACTAAGTTTTGACAAGGGATAGTTTTAATGTCTTAGTAAAGAGATTAGGTTAAGTACATGTTTTGTATTATACATACAAGCATATGCTAAAATATAAGCCAAGATATAATAAACCACATAGCCCAATATCTACTATCATGTCTAGTGAGCCTAAGAAATTATCTTACTCTTATTTTAGTTTCAAACTTATAATAGAATGAATGTTTAAAAAAAAAAAAGGGGCCTTAAATTAATTAAAGAAAAATAAATATGTATATCAATATATATCTAAACAAAATTAAGTAAATAATCCTTAATTTAACAAATTATGTTAACTTATAAATTCAACTAACCTAATCAAACACTTTGATTAAGTAAAGAAACAAAAACCTACACAAACTTATATCTACAAAAGAGACTAGTAATTATTTTTTAGAAATCAAAGCTAATATAAATAAACTATTGAAAATGGATCACAACTTACACTAGGTAAATTACAATAGATAGCTAAGTTATTCCAATAGCATGATTTTCCAAAATTCTCATTAATTTCAATTGTCACTTTAGGCGACTAAGTTATTGAAGTGAGGTATTTTAAGGACTGTATCAAGTAAGTAATTACGCCTAGCTGAAGGAGTTTTAATGACCTACTATTTACGTACTACTTATTGGTTGATATTGCTGTTTATTTGACCAACTAGTTGACTTGCATGCTATTATCTGTATGGTCACATAAATAACCAGAAATTTTAAGCTATTGGCTTAAATAACCCTGATATATCCATTGCATGTCTATGACATAGTAGGTACACAAACTGAAGCATCCAAGCTTACTAATTTTTTTTTTTGAACTATTTACGAAATATATTTTTCAAAAATATTTTTCAAGATGAAGAAACTCTTTTACAAAATCTGGCATATGCTCTTAGAAGCCACCCTTTCTAAAACTTTGATATGTGCTCTTAGAAGCTGCTAATTTACATTTTACTCGTTGAGGCAAAGCTAATTAATCACCCTTAAATGAGGCCTTCATGGCATTACAAATAGGATATTAGTAGATGATGGATGTCCTGAGTTAAGGTCCACTTGATCCGGGTCTTATGGAACTCTCTTCTCAATTAGGTTAATAGTTAAGTTTTATCTGGTAAGACTGAGCCTATAGATAGTCTCATACAAATAAGATAGGGCTTATCATCAATTAACAATACTACAAATTTATCTAAGTACCCAAATTATCATTGATGATAGCCTGATTTATTCAAAGATTAAGGAATAGCATAAAAAGAACTTGTGGTTAACACCACAAAAGCTAAGAGATAATAATGATAAGTTAAGCAAGCGTGGTTTCTAATTTTTGGTTGATAAGATTTCTTTTCTTGGACATATTGTATCTATTAAGGGAATTTTTGTGAATTTTGAAAAGGTTAAGGCAATGACAAAATGGAAATAGTTGACAACCATTTTAGAAGTACAAAGTTTCATAGGTTTGGCTAGATACTATAAGAGGTGCAAGATGAAAGTCCCGCAATTGGATGTTCTGAATTTGATATGTAAAATTTAGGGCGATCATATAAGTTATCCAATTGAGCTCAAATTTTACGAAAAAACTAGGAATATTAGTAGAGATAACCCTATAGGTTTAGATTTAGGAAAATAAAATAATTAAATATTATATATTTAGATTATACATATATTATTTGTTATTTATCGAAAACATGAAAAACAAATTCCAACAATGGATAAATCGCTAAAGATAAAATATATGTACACTAAAAACCATAAAATAACATAAATAATACCTAAGGGTATTTATTTGTATTATATATATTTTCGTATAGACATAAATATCCGAAATTACTTATAATACCTAATATATAGTAAAATAATATTAAATAAAATTAATAAAAATTAAAGAAAAACAAGTGTCACTTAGGAAAAATCTAGATGGTAGCATGGCAACAATAAAGTTGTGGTTTAGTAAGATGAGAACAATATTAGGCAAAGTAAGAAGGGTCATAATGAAGCTTAAGTACACTTGGCATTTGGAAAAATGGATAATCGACCCTAACCCTCCCTTATAAATTCAGAACTCTACTCCATAATTTAGTTTAGACACTCAGGTTATTAGAAAAAATAGAGAGTGGTTATAGAGAATAATGTTAGTATTTTAGAAAATTATACAAAATTAGGGCTAAATCGTGATTCCATTATCTTTCCAACACCTGACAAGAAGTTACCTATAGGTCCTATAATCAAAAGTTTGAAGTTGATACGTAAAGTTTCAGGTTATCGGATAAAGTGTTTGATCGAGCCTAAATTATATGACGAAGTTAGGAATATAAGTAAAAATGATTCTATGAGTTTGAATTTAGGAAACTAAATAATAGAATATTATAATATTGAATTATAAGCATATTACCTGTTATTTATTAAAAATATGTAAAATAAGTTTTGATAACTAACATATCGATAGAAATAAATCATATATATATTAAAAATCATAAAATAACATAAATAATATTTAGGAGGACTTGCTTGTACTTCATATATATTTATATGTAGGTAAAAATATCCGAAATTACTTAAAATGCTCGAAATATACTAAATTAACGCTAAATAATTAAATAAAATTACAAAAAAATCCAATAAAAATAAGAAAAAGTAAGGGAATGTTTGGATTTAGGTTGTAGCATGTTGGGATTAAGAAGAAAAAAATTAACCAATCAAATCTAGGCAAATTGAAAGTGAAGAGGATAAGGGACAAATGTCATGCAAAAATTAAAATAAAAAAAAAATCAAACAACTCTATAAAAGCAGCAAACCTCATCTACAATTCATTTTAGTTAGTTAGGAATTAGAGAAAAATAAGGAGAGACTAGAATAAGATAGTTTGGCATTTTTACAAAAAATTAGAAAAATTGTATGCAATTAGGGTTTGTGAAGCAAACTTACAATCGACGGCCACCTAAAAATGAATGATCACCACCACCGTCACCTAAGCTAGCCGACATACCTAGGTCCACCATTAGTGGCTAGAAGCCGATTGGACAAGTGAGTCCAATTTCAACCCAATTTTGTTTAATTTTGTAAAAATATTAAATATATTTAGAAAATTCTGAAATTTGGTATTCTCAGATTTTTATGTTTATAGATTTTAGGAAAAATATTAATTTAATGAATTTAGATTTAGAAATATACAGAACTTAAGAAATCCTACAAACTTGAGCTTATTTTGAATTAAAAATAAATAACCTTAATAGTATAGTTTTGAACTCAAAATTTTTGTGTAGGCTATTTAGGGGATGTAAAACAATGCTATGAAGAGATTTTTTAGAAATGAATTTTTCAAAATTTTAAATAATTTTCAGGCCTTTAAATCATATATATAATTAGTGATTTTAGGTTAAATTAGTGATTAAATATATAATTATCTACTTAGTATGTAATTAGATATTTTAAGATGTTAATATCTGATATAGTATGATATTTGTAGTATTTAGAGTATTAGATGTGATCATTATGTGTATTATGTAGTAAATATATGTAAATTAATAATATGTGAAATTAGAAATATAATAAATATAAAATATTAGGTTAAAATTGATAATATAATAATAATAGTAATATATAATAAATCTGATATGAAACTTAAATTTAGTGGATCATATGAAAAATATAAATTTTTCTCACATCAAGAGCAAATTTGGTAATTAAATTAGGATTAATGTGTACCATACAAATTGGAATACTAGTTAGGGGCCAAAAGTAATATTCAGGATACAAAAAAATAATGTGATTAATTTCATATTATGGTTTGGAATAAGTTCTTAAGGTTGATGTACAACACCATAAAATTAGAACTTAAATTGTAAACGGATTTGGAAACCAATTCAAAAACTAACCTAAAATGGATTGGTAATAAATAATATATATATTTACAAAATTGAGTCAAATTATAACTTAAAGCTTATATGTCATAAGGATATAAATATTAAAAGAGTATTTTTATTATAGGACACACGGAGACAAGTTGATCGGTGGCAAGTCGAGTGAGCGAACCAAGAATTTCAGGTAAATTGGGTTTAATACATTGCTATAATGTGGAGTAACTTATTAAAGTACTCGAAGGTTTAAGATTGTATATGATTGTAAGTAGCTATATGTGCATGTGCTTGTGAGTAGCTATATGTATACCTACTTGTTTGTCTTTAATTACTTGTTAAATAGTGATGTTATGTTGGTGATGTATTGTAAATTAAGTTGATGCTAACTATGACTAAGAATAGATAAAGCCGGTCACTGGATGGGTCTAAGCTTATAGAAAACTTGGAAGGAAAGTAATGGGGAATATGCAGATAGGACTAATGTAAATGAAAGGTAAGCAAAAACCTACAGACAACTCTAGAGAATATAACGCACCAATGGAACTTTCGAGGACTCATGGTACAATTCGATATGACGCATAAATTGGTCCGATGAGGTTACTCACTACCTTAGCTTGCTCAAGGGTTAAGATAAGAGTAATACCGAAAGTAAATAGGTAGTGTTTACGTAAGGAAGGAAAATACTCAAGAGTATTAATAATAATAATCTGATTGTTACAACTATAAGTATAAGGATATCTATACTAGAGAATTTAAGACAACATAACTAAAAAGGAAAAAATAAAAAGCGTATTACCCTAAAGAAGTAATATATAAGAATACGAAAGGGTAAAAATAAATATTATAGAAAAGTAATGTTTAGTGGAGCAAATTTTACACATGGTGCTGTATACGTAGTAACAATACATTGGCAAGGCCATTAGAGGATGCAGACGAAAGTGTATAGATAAGTTGCTTGTTCGAGCAAAAAGGTAGCTAAGAATCAGTCTAGAGTCTCTCTCAGCATACTATTTCTCGATACATAATTAATGAGAAATAAGAAGTCATTCGACTCGACATAAAGAGTAACTCGATAAAGAACTACTTAGCTTCAACAGGAGTCAGCTAGAGTAGAAGAATCCACCTTGCCAGGCCTTCCAATCTTCGGGCTCAGCTATAAGTGAAAGGCCTAGTAGCTTGATTCTTATCATTCCTTCCGAGTTGATTTGGATATGGGAGCAAATTCGAACGGTCTTCGATCAGCTCTCCGTTGAGGTGATATGGATTGAGGTCGGCAACTTGAAGGTGTTGAAAACCCTATGGTCTTCAAGTAGCTCCGATGAACTACCGACCAATGGTCTTATTACTCTTGTATGGCTCCAAGGACTCCAATCCCTCACCCGACGAATTCTCTTTTGGCAACTTACTGATGATGAGAAAGTTTATGCTGAGGGAAAATTGCTGAACTCCTTAAGCTCCTCAAATTGTCATACATTGATCTGTACACTTGGTAGTAATGATGCCGACCATTCCCTTGCCAAAGACCCTGTGTCGAGTAATCCGACCAACCACTGCTGAGAAGTTCTAGCCAAGTGACAAGAAACTCAATTAAATGGTCGAATAGTTTTCTCTCAGCATGCCACCATCTCTTTCGTCCCGACCCCCTTTATTGCTGCAACATTTTGACCTCTTTCGCCTGCTGTACTTAGAGAATATCTATATGGAATCAATGTTGCATTGCTACCTATCCACCTCATCTGACATTGTACTACTTTCCTATTTTTGGTCTTTTGTCCTTTTTACCCTTTTTCGTATGTACTAGGAATGCTTTTTTTGTATATATTTTCTTATAATTTCTTTATTTGTAATGTTGCCCTAAGGACTTGCTATAAATAGTTATTTTCTCTTGTAAGCTGGATATAACTTACATTTTAATACCAAATATTCTATTCTTGTAAGACAACCCTCCCGAAGTCCATTTTCCATACACTTTTATTTAATCTTGCCAAATAGCTCAGGATTAATAGTGAGTAGACCTTAACATCAACTTGTGCGTCATATCAAGTGAGGTGTCCAATCGTATTGTGTTCGTTGGTAAGTTACATCCTTCGAGTAGCTTCACATCAGCTACTCTTGTTCATTTATGGACCATTCCCCTCTAATTTTCTTCGATATTTCGAAAGACCCAATTCAGTTAAATTTGCTACGGTAAGTGCTTATGGTAATTGAGCTCCTAAGCACACCATATATTCCTGGCATCAAAGCTTGAGATTGAGACTGAAAGCTATGTAATAATGATCAGTCTGATGTTTGAGATACTATATGTGTTGTAGCCATCCATGTGAAGTGTAGTTACTAAAATTTTGTATTTGAAATGTCGAACCCTAGTGTATAGGGAAAGATTCACGATGTCGAAAGTGATGCTTGTCACGCCCCGAAGTGGCAGAGTCATAACAGTCTCGTCGTGTAAACCATTATAAGATAAAAGTTGGCCTTATAACCGCTATCTTAAACCTGATCTATACAAGGCGTCCACGACTAACCCACTTTGAAATAAATAGTTTATAATTTAAATAAATCATTTACCTAAGAAAGTGATAAAATATATATACACTAAAGTTCAGTTATTACAATTAACGTTTATAATATTTCATCGTAATCTATTTCTTAGTCATTACATTATTCAAAAATGAAAAATTATAAAATAAAGGCTTAGACCTTAAAAATATATATTTGTTCTTTAAATGTTTTTCCTTACTCCTTAGGATCCAGCAGTTGCTAGCTTTAGAGTAGTTATAAGCCGCTTCTTAGTCAACACCTGCACGACATAAATAGGGATGTGAGCAACCACAACTCAGTATGTTAGGATTGAGGACTTAAAACTATACTATAAATACAACAAGGTTATCAATCAATTTATTAAGTGCAATGCATGTTCAAGCAAATGCCATCGCACGATGTTGTCCGGTTGTCATGAGATTAGAGAAATTGCGCTCGCTCTAATCCGGGTTGAGGAGTTGCCATTGATGCAATAGCTCACGACCAAATCCAAGCTTGTGCAATGGAGACATCGCTCCTCCCGCGACTACCTTCGAATCATTGACTTCACCCTTGCTGCGACCTCTTCTCCTATCACTTAGTTTGACTAAAGATGAAGAAGAGACCATTATGCAATCATGCGTTATCCCTTTCGAAGGGGTCGGTATTTGGCCAGAGAATCCTAGGTTTCCCCTAATGAGTTGCCATGCAGGTCCAATTATGATTACCGGTTGTATATTTGATTAGGTCCAGTTTAGGGTGATCAATCATTTCATACAAATCATACAATACAGACTAGAACAACAAATAGAATCATAGCATCACTCATAATCAAGCACATACACACAACCAACTATCTAATAAACACAGCCAAGCATAATCTTAAACCTCCAAAATACAGCAATATATTAATCTCAACTTACCTGTACTCCTTGCTCACTCACTCGAGGTCCAACTCGCTCAGGCCATTGTCGATCATCCCTATAACACAAACGCGGTTTCAGTTTTTCATATAACTATTATAAGTTGGTTTTATCCTAAAACGCTTATTGTTATCTCTTGTTTAGGATTTAATATGTCCAATTATCTAGGTTTTCAAATCTTTTATAATTATTAAGGTTTGGGGTTAGGTTTAAGTTCAGTTTCTACATCGATTTCTAAATTAGGTTCTAGTTCAATTTCTAAGTTATAATTTAGCTTATTTTATTTTTTTTTTCCATGTATACCTATTATTTACTAATGATTCATTTTACCTTATTTTAGGGTTCGATTCCTAAATTAGATTCTAGTTTTGATTCTGGAATCTTACATATGCTTGAATCCTAATGTGAAATTAATCACATTAAGCTCGAGTATTCTAATATCCTATTGGGTCTTAATTTAGTATTCTAAACTGTTCGGTACATGCTAATCCTAATTGGGGTACTGGATTTATTCCCGATGTGAGAAAATTTTACATTTTTTATACAATTACTTAAAATTAAATTTTTGTTTCAAATTTATTATATTCTGATTTTTATTATTATATTATTAAATTAAACCTAATTTTTCATATTTATTAATTTTCCAATTCTACATATTCCTAATTTTCTACAATTAGCACATAATTCTTTCATTAATTACACTTAATACCCCAAAGGTTAGGATTAGGTTTCCACATCAAAGATTAACATCCCTAACCCTCTAATTACTATCTAAATCAATAATTAATGTTTTAATCACCTAATTAACTCGAAATTACCCAATTTTTCTATCATTTTAGGGCTAAAAATTTCAAAAATTAAATTTAAAAAAATGGCTTCATAGCACTGTTTTATATCACTTAAGCATTCTATAAAAAAAATTTGAGCTCCAAACTATACTTCTAAGCCTATTTATTTCTAATCCTAATCATACTCGGTTTTACATGATTTCATAAGGATTATATATCACGGGACATATTTTCATCAAAATAATATTTTTTTCTAAAAACTACATACAAAAATATTCCAGAATAACAAGTTTCATAATTTTCTAAGAATATTTACTATTTTTACAAAATTACACAAAATTAGGCTGGAAATCGAACTTACCGATTTTGGTGGCTCCGGCCACCGTCGGTGGCCATAGGTGTGTCGGCCCACCTAGGCGCTGCCACCACCGTATGGTGGTGGTGGTTGTCTACTCCCAGCTGCTCGTTGAGTCTGAGTTCTCCTTACAAGTCTCAACTGTACAGTTTTCTTTTTTTTTTTTACCTGAATTTTTTCTTCCAATTTTGATGCTCCTAATTTTTCTCTAATTTCTAATTATCCAAATGATCTCTGTGATTTTTTTTCCCTATTTATAAAGCTTTATGGTAATTAATGTGTATTAAATTGGATAAGACATTGATCAAATCTCTTAATTTTTGGCTTTTATGTTGCTCTAATTTAATTGGCTAATTTTTTTCTTATTTTCCCCAGTTGCTACGACCTAATTCTGGATCATTCCTTATTTTTTCTGATTTTTATTTATTTTTCCTTAATTAATTAGGAATTTTATTTAATTATTTAGTATTTTTTTAGCACATTACACGTATTTTTACCTATATGTAAATTCATATATAGTACAACTAAATATTCTTAAATATTATTTAGGTCAATCTATGATTTTTAGTATGCATATAATTTATCTCTAACGATTCGTTAATTATCGGAATGCATTTTCGATAAATAACGAGTTATATACTTAAAATTTGGAATTTTTATATTATTTTATTTTATTACCTATTTTCTTAAACTCAAATTTACGGGATCATTTTACTAATATTTTTAGCTTTACTTATAATTTAGGCTTGATCGGATCTTTCAACCTATCGAAACCCAGAATGACTAGTTATGGGCCTTACATTTCTACCCCCCTTAAAATAGTTTTATCCTTGAAACTACTGTATATCTATGTATTGCTTACTTACTAAGATTGATAATTTATATATTATTATTACTCTAAAAATCAAAGAAACCACAAGTAATGCTTTATCTTCACTACATTAAGTTCTAAGTTTAGACCTTCGTCCGGTCGTATTTTTACTTATTCTGTGTCTCAACTCTTGAACTTCTGAACCTAATTATCCAGTATTTTTGGAGGTTACTTCATAACCTTAGAACCCATCTTCCATTCTACTAAACTATCATCAAATGAAACTTCTGTGTAATCTACTAATTAAGTTTCTGAATTGCTTTTTGATTAACATTCCACTCCTTCTCTACTTGGACCTTTGCTTGATCTCTTGATTTTCCTTCCTTTGCATTCCTTACCTTAGTATCAACCAAGGCTTATTTTATTACCATAGTCCTCTAATCGTACTATACTATCTTATGATTTAGCTTTATGATTCTCGCAAATTTTCTTATTGGTTTATTCGCCATTTATTCCTTGTTTGATTGTTTCTTAAGTTTTATTTGTAATTATTAGCGGTTTTAAATTCACTTCATATCATCACCTTTCCTCTTATCCAAAATCTTCCACTTAAATGATTATACTACTGTCATAACTTCTCATTTGTTCTTCATACAGCTTAGCATAAGATTAATAGAAGCAAATTTGGCAAATCTCGACTTTTCTCCATCTCGGATTCAAATGAGATGGTTAACAACTCAATTTGATTTGACTTGACCTGACTTGAGAAGAATGAATATAACTTTTGACTGATAGACTCAGCAAAAGAGACAGTATTGAGATTATTACTAGATAAGACACGACATGACAGGATATACGAATATAATGAACATGACATGAGACTCAACAATGATGAATTAACCATCTTAGATTTGCCATTCCTTTATTGGGTTACCTATTGCAACCACTCATATGAAGCGTAGTGTAACTTTATAGCTTTCCTGTACATTGAGTTACCTCCATGGAGTTTCTTCTAGTCACCAATTCAACATTTTTTAATATCCACCAAAATCCCTTCTCCAACTATAACAAGCTTAATGAAAATGTATTCTCTCCTCCAAAAATCACATGTCTTCCATTTCAATATACTACTTATGATCACTCAACCTCAATAATGCTATCCCTAGATACTTTGTATATCAAAATTCTATTGAAGGATACCACAACAAGCGTTTTCATATACAGTTGGCATGCATTCGTTCTCCCAATTCTGTGAATACAATTTATGCACTGATCCTATCTTGACATCATTCCAATCTAATATTATTCTAGAATTTGGTAGTCACTCCTCTGACTCTTAAGGCCTCATTTACAACATCCAATACAGAGTTTTAACCATAGGTTTGATTCTTGATTAACTTAATCATGAAATTCAAATATCCACAAAATAATCTTCAGAAATACATTTAAACCTTTATATGTTACTGGTAGATTCAATACTTATCAGTATTTTCTTCAGTCTCTTCTTTATAGATATCAACAAAGTTCTCATAATCTACCATCAGTAACTTTCCTTCTAGATTTCATTTCCATCATATCCTACGATTCTGTAACTTAATATCTTTCCTTCAATATAAATTCTAAATTGATAAGTAACAATAATCCCAATCACCTTAAATCCTTTTCCATTTATTAGTTTCTAACTTGTAGGGAATGAATACCTCAATATCATTATTATACTTACATTTCATCCATTTATATATTCTATGGTTAGGGTACTCATTAACTAATTCTTTTGTTCATATTTATTATTATTTAACTAAGATCAAATGAAAGTCTTTCGCCAAAATCACTACTTATCTCCTAACTTCTTTAAGCTTCAATCTCCTAACTTCTTTAAGCTTCAATCCCTAAATAACTATATGTGATCGATATTCCTTATCATCCTATCATAATTAGTTTACTAATAGATAACTGTCTTATAGAATTCACTTCCTGAAGGGTTATATCTTTCATGACTGATTTTTGGGATAACTAAGTAACTGTTGATTAAAAGTCTTAATAATCTCCAACTTGTTGCTTTAATTCCATCTCCACCGTCACTTGTTACTCATCCTACTAATATTTTAAGGTGTCTAGATACATATTCAGTTGCAGTTTACTTAACAATCTTACTTCATTTCTCATGTATCATTTAATAACTATCCATCGCCTATAACCAATTATAAGTACCATATAATGATATAATTCCACTTGCCTTAGCATTACACAAAGATCTCATTATCCATTTTATATTCATTTGGCTTCACTCACACTTAATTATTACTCCAAATTATAATTCTTCAATTCATGATTCACTAAAGGCCTAAGAATTCTTAATTTGATTATAGCCTTATAACACTATTTCTTCTATTATTCTTACACATCTAAAGGACTTCCAAGATTGATCATCAAAATACATTTGACCTTTTTACACTCCTAGTTACAAATATGTTAATCGTCATTGCATTTGCACATGTCCGAAAGAATACTCTTTCGTCGAGAAGCACAATTACATCCATTAAGAGATCATTAGGATATCCACATATATGAATAACTAATGTAGGATCAATTATAATTCTCAGAAAAACATAATCAACTATCATATCATATCCATAATTCAAATTACTTATAACAACTATTCATTCAAAAGAATTCCACCAAATTTGTCTTCTAATTAATTCAGTATTATATCCACTTGTTGATTTAGTGCTTTATACTTCCATAGGAAGATAAAAATGATGATCATTTCATATACCTTATCATTATCAGACTCCTTATTATTGTCATCATTTATCATCTCCTATACCGCATTCTCATTCTATATAAGACTTATTTTTAGATTAGGTTTGAATTATATCTTTAGTATAGGTTCTGATTCATTTCTGAATCAGTTTTTAACTTTTCCCTTTCAATGTTTTGTCTTTCTAAAATCCTCTTTTACATCATGCTTTGTTTCACTTCAAATTATACTATCTCATATTTATACTAAACACCAAGCCAAGATCATCTAAAAAATCCTATAAGTTTTCTATTTACCTTAATTTTCAATACATATCATCGTATCTCTCTTATTCCAAAACTCAAATTGATTTCCACTATTATTCATGAGTTTCATCTCTTCATCACATCTTACCAATTATAACAAAACTTTATCAACAACTTTTTAAGAATTTCATTCACAATATTAACATATCCTATTAATAAGTTCTATCAATATTCTTTATATCTCAACTCTATATTAACTCAAAGATTCTTCTTCATTCAATCTAAATCACTTCAATCAACCACCAATTCTTACATATACAAAGTACTTCCAAAATTAGTCACCTAAGATACATCCAATCTCTTTTTACATTCTTACTCACAAGTGTATAATACATTATAGCATATGTACATATCCAAAGAATACACATCCATCAATAAGCACTACTATATCTATTAAAAGATCAATAGAATCTTAACTTATATGAATAGTTAATCATATGATCAATTCTAACTCCTGACAAAATATAACCAACTAATACATTGTATTCATCATTTAAATCAACTATCACCTCATATACTATATTCTCATGTTGTATATAATCTTAATCTACTCCAATTGATCTAAGAAAATGTGAAAGCCATTCAATAAACCTTTAGGGTTAATTATCTAAAGATATATGATATGCTAGTCGAAGTATAAGTCGTATTAGCAAAATAGTATATCTTTCTTCTACCATTACTACACATATCTTATTAACATCACTTGAGTTATAATCCTTCACTTCCAAATCATCCTTATTCCACAAGTCATATTACATAATCCCTATAATGCTAAAACTTAGAGTAATATTTGTTATTGTCCATAAGTCTAATCATTTCTCATCAATTACAACACAACTCCATTAACAAACTTCTCAGTAATACTGTCCATAATATTAACATATTCTAACTAACCGATTATAATATTGTTCTCCACATCTCAATTTTGGATTAAATCATGGATTCTCCTTCATTCAACTTAAATCACCTCAACTAATCACCAATTTCTCCATATAATCCTATCACTAGAGTTAAATTTGATTAACGTCTATCTCAGTTTAAAGTTATAATCGGTACTTATCCTATAATTTGTAGTATAATACTTTAATATCCTTTTGTTTCTACCCACTCTCAATGTACTTAGAATGGGAAGAGAAGATTGAAAAGATATTTAACTTCTATGATTATGAAGATGCTTTACACATTAGAGTGGTCGCGTTAGAATTTTCTGGATATGCGACAATGTAGTGAAAGAAGCTAAAGAATATTCGCTTGAGGACCCGACGCGAGGTCCGAACATGGAATAAGATGAAGAGAGTTATGAGAAGTAAGTTCATTCTCGAACACTATGAACATAACACTTTCTGACGACTCCAAGACTTAAGGCAAAATAACAGGTTCGTAGACGACTATGTTCGAGAGTTTCAATTACTTATGATACGATGTTATGTTGACGAACTTAGGACCAGAACTATAACACGGTTCATCTCGGGACTTCGAGCTAAGATTAGTCATGCCGTGGAATTGCAGAGCCTCATAACTCTAAATGAAACCATTTGTGTAGCCCAAAGAGTTGAAAGGCAACGGCGGAACCAGGCTAGTCGAATGCCAAGTAACCGAACACTGATGCTGAATAGGAATGGCTTGCAAAGTAGATTAAGGAATGATAGGGTTTTAAACAATTCCGAGTTGGAATGACAAGGTCATATGCCGAGCCGACTAAACAAAGGCTGAGGTAAGAGCAAGATTGAGGAACTTGAGATTCGAAGAGACCAGGGTCAAAGTTCAGGGAGGAAAACCCAAGAAATCAAATGTTTTAAACACCTTGGCTATGGACACGTGGCTAATCAATGTCCGAATTATTGAGTCATGACCATAAAGGGAGACAAGCCGCAATTTGAAGTAAAAAGTGTGAGTCAAGGAGAGGAAGAAGTGGCAATTGATGGGATGTTGGAAAAATTAGAGGGAGATTAAGAGGCCGAGATACCCCTTGAAGGCAGAGTTAAGTATTGCTTTGTTGTTCGGTAATCTCTCAATACTTTTATGGCTAATGTAAATGAGCAAAGAGAGAACCTCTTTCATATGAATTACCAGGTGAATAGCAAGTTATGTGCTATGATCATTAACGGAAGGAGTTATACCAACGTCATCATGCAAGGGATAGTTAAGGCCATGAAATTGTAAACTCTCTTACACCCTAAGCCGTATAAGATTCATTCGCTAAATGAGAAAGGGGGATTACACATTTTCGAGCAAATCAAAATACCGATTACTATTAGTGATAGGTACATGGACGAGGTGTTGTGTGATGTCTTTCCTATGTGTGCATCTCACATATTAGTGGGCCAACTGTGGCTATTTGACTTGAGAGTGTTACACAATGGGTATAGAAACACCTACATATTTCAAAAGGATAGGAAGAAAGTTATATTGACACCGATGAGTCCTAAGGATGCGCAAGAGGCCTAGGAAAACGTTGCTAGATCTTTGCAGTAGAAGTCCTTGGTGATTTCCTGAGCTCAGTTTGCACAAGAGATCAAGGTCGAGGATTATGTACTCTTCTTGGTCAGAAGATTCTTAGAGGTTAGAGATGCCAAGAAATTACCTGCCGAAGTGCAATAACTACTTTAGGAATTTGTTGAACTTTTCCCTATCGAGATGTTGAAAAGATTACCTCCCTTGAGAGGAATTGAGCATTACATCGATCTTCAACTTAGAGTAGCCCTGCCAAATTGACCCACTTATAGACTCAATCTTAAACAGGTGGCTAAGCTGAAAAAGCAAGTTGATGAGTTAATAGATCACGGATATGTCCGTAAGAACATGAGCCTATGTGCCATCTTAGCTATACTAGTACCAAAGAAAGATGGATCATGGAGGATGTGCATTAACAGATGCGCCATCAATAAGATTACTATTAAGTACATGTACGATGAGTTGCATGGTGTACGCATCTTTTCGAAGATAGATCTAAAGAGTAGTTATCATCAAATACGAATGAGATTGGCGGATGAATGGAAAATAGCCTTGAAGACTCGAGATGGTCTATTTGAGTGGATGGTTATGCCGTTTGGTTTAACTAACGCTCCAAGTACATTCATGCGACTCATGAATCATGTGCTCAAAATATTGATCGGCAAACGTGTTGTGGTCTATTTTGATGATATTCTAGTCTACAGTACTGACCTTCTCGTTCATGTCAAACATTTAAGATTGGTGTTTAACATACTCCAAGCCGAGAAATTATTTGACAATCTGAAGAAATGCGCATTTTGTCAAACTGAGGTTGTATTCCTTGGATATGTTGTTTCAGGGAGTGGAGTTCAAGTTGATGAGGAAAAGGTTAAAGATATTAATGAGTGGCCTATGCCAACTAGTGTTGTCAAGGTCAGGAGCTTCCATGACCTAGCCTCGTTCTATCGGAGATTTATTTGGAACTTTAGCTCCATAACTACGTCGTTGACTAAATTGACTAAGAAGAATGTTGAGTTTAAATGGACAGAAAAGGCTTATATGAGTTTTGAAGATGTGAAGTGTAAGTTGAAGTCTGCTCCAATACTTGCCCTACCAGATTTCGAGAAGGTTTTTCAGGTTAAATGTGATGTGTCTGGTGTTGGCATTGGTGCTGTCCTTATACAGGAGCATTGACCCATTGCCTACTTCAGCGAAAAACTTCGAAGTGCTGCCTTAAATTACTCAACCTACGACAAGGAGTTCTATACCCTTGTCCGTACACTTCAGAATAGGCAACATTATCTATTACCAAGAGATTTCATTATCTATTCGAATCATGAATCTCTCAAGCATCTTTGCGGGTAGTAGAAGCTTTCTTAGCGTTACACTAAGTGGGTCAAGTTCTTAGAGACCTTTTGCTATGTCATCAAATATAAGAAGGGAAGCACCAACACAATGGCTGATGCACTTTCTCACCGTCATACCCTCATTACGACGTTGTAAGCTAAAGTGCTTAGATTTGGCACTTTACCTGATCGATATGAGCATGACCCATATTTTGAGCTTTTAGTAGCCAAGTGCAGTGATAGAGGAGCTATTGACAGATTCTACTTAAGTAAGGAGTTCTTAATGAAGGGTAAGTAGATTTATGTAGCGAGTGGTTCTATAAGGGAGTTATTGGTTCGAGAATCTCATATTGGGGGTCTAGCTAGCCATTTTGGGGAAAAGAGGATGATTGAGATATTGAAGGAGCACTTTTACTGGCTTAAGATGATGAGGGATGTACACTGAATACTTAAGAGTGCAAGGTGTGTAAGTATGCAAAAGGGAGGAAAGAACCCTATAGAGAATACACACCCCTACCGATTCCCGAGCGTCTATGGATTGATCTAAGCATGGATTTCATACTCGACCTTCTTCATATGTTGAGAAGATACGATTCAATCATGGTGGTGGTCAATTAATTCAGCAAGATGGGCTACTTCATTCCCTGCCACAGAACTAATGATGCTTTATTCATCACTAATTTTTTTTTTTACAGGAAATTATACAACTGCATGGAGTGCCAAGGAGTATTGTGTTTGACCGTGGTTCCAAATTCATGAGCTTTTTTTAGAAGATCTTATGGAGGAAACTTAGCATTAAGCTTCTGTTTAGTACCTCTTGCCAACCCCAGACAGACGACCAAATTGAAGTAGTTAATAGAACCGTCAGTAATCTCCTACGCACCATTGTTGGAAAGAACTCTCGTGACTAGGATTTATGCCTACCCATCATTGAATTTGCATACAATCACTCCACTTACAAC
Organism: Lumnitzera littorea; assembly: GCA_024138015.1. Lineage (NCBI taxonomy): Eukaryota > Viridiplantae > Streptophyta > Magnoliopsida > Myrtales > Combretaceae > Lumnitzera > Lumnitzera littorea. Next base: position 54,802,719 of record JAMXBB010000011.1, read on the forward strand.
TCTACTGGAACATCACCATTTGAGATTGTTTATGGACTTAACCCAAACTTATCCTTGGACTTGGTTAACAGCCTGACTACATAAGGAGGGAGTCAATCTGACCTGCAATGTACCGAGGAATTTCATAGGTTGCATCAAAAAATCGCAGAGCAACTGGCTAAAACTGTAACCCGACAAAAGGAATTAGGAAGCCATGGAAGGAAACGAATCATTTATGCCCTTAGGGACCTTATCTAAATCCATCTTAGCAAGGAACTCTTCCTTAACAAGAGGACGAACAAACTATCTCCTTGAGTGGATGACCCTTGTAAGATCTTGAGGAGCATTAATGATAATGCCTATGAGATTAAGTTACCCAAAAGTTTCGGTGTGTTTACTAATTTCAATGTCACCGACTTAACTCCATATGTGCCTGAAGATGATGAATACCAAGATTTGAGGGAAAATCTTCAACAACCATAGGAAACTTATGAACTGCTGACTAATGGTCCTATTACTCATGCACAGCTTTGAGGACTCCAATCCCTTACTCGGTAAATTTTCTCTTGGCAACCTACTAATGACGAGAAAGTTTACATTGAAGGAATGTGGCTGAACTCCTTGAGCTCCCTTAATTATCGTACGTTGATTTGTACACTCGGTAGTGATGATGCTAACCATTTCCTTATTGAGAACCCTGTACTGAGTAATCCAACCAAACACTACCAAGAAGTTCTTACCCAGTGATGAGGACTCACTTAAACGACCGATTAGTTTTCTCTCGACATGTCACTATCTCTCTGCCCTTTATTGCTACAACATGTTGACCCCTTTTGCCTACTGTGCTCAGAGAATATTCATATGGGACCAATGTTGCACCACCACCTGTCCATCTCATCTGACATTGTATTGCTTTTCCATTTTTGGTCTTTCGTCCTTTTTACCCTTTTTGGTTTATACTAGGAATCCCCTTTTTCTATATATTTTCTTCTCATTTCATTATTTGTAATGCTGCCTTAGGAACTTACTATAAATAGTCTTTTTTTATGTAAGTCGCAGATAACTTATATTTTAATACTAAATATTCTGTTCTTATGAGACAACCCTCTCCAAGTCTATATTTCATACACTCTTATCTAATCTTACCGAGTAGCTCAGGATTAATAGTGGGTAAACCTTGGCATCAACTTGTGCATCATATCAAGTGTAGTGTTAAGTCGTGTTATGTTCATTGGTGAGTCATATCCTTCGAGCAGCTTTACATCAGCTACTCGTGTTACCATTTCCCTCTAATTATCTTCGGTAAGTCTTAAGCACACCAACGGTAGAACTATTACTACTCTGCTGCTTTGGGGCATAACATAAGACATTTGTGACTTGGTTGACTCAAAAGAATTTCAAGTTTGAATGGAGTAATGAATGTGAACAAAGCTTTCAAGGATTAAAGAAGGATTCGTTACGACATCGATATTGATGCTATTAGATTCAAATAAGCCATACAGTATTTCTAATGATGCTTCTCAAAACGGATCGGGTTATTTATTAATGTAAAATGGAAAAGTCATTACTTATGCATCAAGGAATTAAGGCCACATGGGAAGAATTATCCAACTTATGATTTAGAATTAGCAGTTATAGTTTTTGCCTTGAAAATTTTGAGACACTATTTGATACGGACTCATAGAAGAACATACGAACCCAAATATCACGCGTAACCAAAAGGATGGGTCTAAGCCGTAAGATAGCTTGAAAAGTAAATGATAATTGAGGGTGAGCAAAGGGTTCCTATGCATCGATGATAGATATGACACACCAACGTCTCATATGAGCTCAGGTTACACTTGATATGATGCATAAGTATGGCCGGAGGTTACTCGCCATTAGTCCATGCTTAAACGGGCTAGATGAGAGTAGCTTAAGAGTAAATAGAATGACACTTAGCTTAAGAGAGGGTAAAAAGTTCAGTGTATTCTTTTCTTTTTCTTTTTTTTTTTTTGTAGTTATTACGTTATGTGACTATTTATAGTACCTTGTTAGGGCAAGTTCTACATTACAGATAATTAAAAAAATGAATTCCTATTTACTAAATAAAAAGGAAAATACTTTACAGGGAAAACAAGAAATTGTGTGCAGCAAACATCATTTGTCAGAAATGTTAGTATGATTATCAGAAAGGATAGTGCATTTGCATTTTTATTTTGCGATTCTAATAATAGCATGATCCGAGTAAGGGTGAGCCTCTATTTAGGCCTGTTTGACATCAAAAGGGGCTAGACTGAGGTTGGCCTAAGGACAGCTCACAATAGGGTTGGCCTCGGATGGTCAACTCTAAATAGTTATTAGTTCGGCCTTAGTATTGTGGAGATCGCTATTTTAGATTTGGCACTTAGACTAATGTACAATAGAGGGTTCAATTTAGCACAATGGCTAGTTAACTTGGCAACGCCTTGGATAACATAGAGAGTGAAGTAGTTCGGCAAATTAGACTAGGGCAAGCACTGCTCCTTAGCACTTAACTTACCTTAGATAGCTCAACGAACTACTTGAGAGAGCCCTTGGGCTCAAGAGCTTGTAATTAGTCCTTGATCCCTATCACTATTTATATAGGCAACAGTGTGAGATAAATATGAATGATAAAAGCTCAAAGTATTTCTTTACCTAGAAAGAGTAAAACTTATGGCAAAGGAGATGGATAGAGTTCATTAAGGATTACGATTTAAATATAAACTATTACCTTGAGAAGGCCAATCTTATAGTTGATGCTTTAAGTCGTAAAAATTATGATTAGGTAACATTATTATTAAGCACATAACGTGAGTTAAGACAGGAATTGGAGAAGATGGAGATTAGATTTAATTGGTACAAATCCCATAGTTAATTGATGAATTTGGTTGCATAACCTACTCTATTAGAAGGAATCAAATGGTAACAAGATGAAGATAAGAACTTACGAAAGATAAAAGAAGACTTAACAAATGAAAATGCTTTTAATTTCAAGGTTGATGGAAGTGGTACGTTAAGATTTAGGGGAAGAATCCATTTACCGTAAAATCCTGACTTGGAAAGAGAAATTTTGGATGAGAAACATATCATAAGATATACAGTACACTCAGGAGGAAATAAGATGTATCATGATTTAAGATCTACATTTTGGTGGAATGGTATGAAGAGAGATGTTGCTTAGTACATAACAAAATGTCCAATATGTCAACAGGTCAATGTAGAACATCAAAGGCTAGGTAGACAATTACAACCTTTAGAAATATTGAAGTGAAAATGGGATCATATTACCATGGATTTTGTGGTGACATTACCCAATACTAAAGCGAGATACGACTTGATTTGGGTAATTGTAAATAGACTAACAACGTAACAAAGTGTACACATTTCTAACCTTATCGAACTAAAGATACAATCGAGAAAATGGTCAAATTATATATTTGAGAGATTGTAAGGTTACACAAAGTACCTGAGAGCATTATCTCTGATTGAGATGGCTAGTTTATATCTAAAATCTGGGAAAGTTTGCATAGAGCATTGGGCACTAAGTTACAATTTGGTATGACTTATCATCTACAGATAGATGGTTAATTGGAACAGACTATACAAACTTTAAAAGATACGTTGAGAGCTTGTATATCGGAATTTAGCAATGATTGAGATAAGCATCTAACCTTAATAGAGTTTACTTATAACAATAGTTACCGGTCAATTATTTAGATGGCACCTTATGAAGCCTTATATGGAAGGAAATGCATATTACTTCTATATTGAAATAGTGAGGAGTATGCAATAATTAAACTTTATATGATTACTCAAATGAATGAGTAGGTAAAGATTATATTGTAGCTGATAGGAATCAGTCTTGGACTATGTCTAAACCGAGGTTGACATGTCCAAAGTTGATACCGACCCTTTAGAAGAAGATGCCAACTTGTGCTAACCTGAGGTTAAACAGTTTAAGGCCGAGGCCGAACAGCTTTTGTCGAGGTCGAGCAATTGACAGAAGACCGAGGGGAAGAAAAGGAGCCATTCGGCAACAAGTTTGTCATCTGCTAAGGAGACGAGAGAGCACACAGTCGAAGACTTGAGATCAAAGAATCACTTGGTATGGTCCCGAGAGACTAGTGTCGACTAATTTTAACACTCAACAATTATGGGTTGACCTTTTTAGTGTCGTGACTAAGCATTGCGAGACTTTAAGAGCTCCTCCTCGGACCCAAACATCCAATTGTCGACCCTACCCAATTCAGATCTTATTTCTTCCTAGATAGGCCGAGTGACTGCATGCCAACCTCTATTAAATGCACAATTTTGTATTCTTATATATGTTTTCCTTTATTTTATTTATGAGCCCAATTCTTTAGGATTTAAGACCTTGTACATTATTTACAATTTTGCCACAAGGGTTTAAGACTTGCTATAAATAGCAACTTTTGTAAACATCAGAGATATGAAGATATACATCATATACGAAATTAGACCGAAAAGTATATTCTTGTGTTTGGAATCTTTTCCCTTTTGAGCAAGGCTACTCTTAAGCTAGCATTTGTCGGATTATCGAGTATAGATTAAGCTCTTTAATCTCTCTTGTATTCTGATTGATCTTGACCTTAAGATTGTAATGAACCCCTTCATTCGAACCGATTAGTGAGTTGCATCTAACCTTCATTTGAATCTCGAGTAACATTTAGTGTTCATGAGTTATATCAAACCTTATTTCGAGCTCTAACCCTTGATTGTATTTGTATCTTGGTACATGATATCCTTTCACATTCACCATCGAAACCAACCATCTCACTTCCTGTCTACCAAACCTAATCAACCCACTTTGGGATTTTTCAAGATCCCCTACTTCAATCCTTATCAATAGCAAATAAAGGAAGCTCGAGATCGATATAAGAGCTGGGCATATTTAAAAAGGAGGTCAATAGAGTTTGAAGTAAGAGATCATGTTTATGTTAAAATAAGTCCATTTTAGAGACTTAGATGGTTTGGTTCGAAAGGGAAGCTAAGCCTTTAGTATACTAGTCCATTTGAAGTATTAGAGAAAGTTGGTAGAGTTTCCTATAGAATTGCGTTACCCCTAAGCATATCATGCTATCATGATGTATTTTAGTACTCAATGTTAAGGAAGTTTGTTAAGAGCCTAAATGCAGTAATTGATATAAAATCAGTAGAATTACGGAAGAATTTCAAGGTTGAAAATCAATCCATAACAATATTGGATAATTGAATTCAGAAGCTAAGAAATTGAGATGTGAAATATGTAAAAGTGCAATGGGGAAAAGGTCCAAAAGTTGAAACTACTTAGGAGCCTCATAAAGCAATGATAAAACACTATATGTGGCACTTTTGATTACTAGTTCAATGAGAAATATGGTTGCAGTAAGTTTATATTGGTGAATAGCATAGGAAATGTTGTATAAGAAATTCTTGAGGATAAAGCTTTTTTGAAAGGAGGGTAGAAATATAAGCCTTGCAATTGTATGGTTTGGAATCGGTTTATAAAATTTAGGGCTATTGTGAAAGTTGTTCAATTATATCCGAATTTTACGATGAAGTTAGAAAAATTAGTAAGAGTGGCCATGCGAGTTTGGATTTGAGAAAATAAAATAATAAAACAGTGAATTTTTTATATATAAATATATTATTCAATATTTATAAAAAATGCATGAAATGAGTTCAATAATTAACAAGCTTTTATAAATGAATAATATTGATGCTAAAAATTATAAAATGATGCAAAATAATATTTGGGAATGTTTATTTATATTAAATGTGATTTTACATATATAAATATATACCCTTAATTACCTAAAATAATCAAAATATACTAAAATAATTATACACTTAGAAATGAAACAAAATTCTCACTGCCTAAACAAATAATCCAACACCACTATAAGTCATTTTAGCCAAATAAGAGTGTAAGAAAATTATAGGGAGCTTTAAAAGATGAGAGAGAGCAATTTGGAAAGAAATTAGAAAAAATAATGTAGAATTAGGTGAATTAGAGTTCAAATGGTTAGGTAAATACTGAAAGCTATCCACTGCCATCACTAAAAGGGGAATTAACTGCCAAGAGGAGTCGACACACCCTTTTGGCTACTAGTGGTTAGAGCTTAATCTGTTAGTAAGTTTAAATTATATTTTAGTTTTGCTAAAATTAGTAAAAATACCAAATTTCCTTAGAAAGTTATGAAAAAAATGTTTTTTAGGTTATTTTTGCATGTAGATTCTAGGAAAAATGCTATTTTGTTAAAATTCTAAGCCCAAATATACTACTCTTAATAAATCACTAAAATCGAATAGTTTTCAAAACCCTTAATGATGTTATTTCAGCTTCAATTTTTTTCTTTTTTTGTAAATTACTTATAATATATATGAAATTGCTATGAAGAGTCTCTCATGAAAAGTATATTGTGAGTCCTATTAAATTGTTATTTTCAATTAGTTTAAGTACTAAATTTTCAAGGATTTTACATAAGTTTTGATTTTAATTGATTTCTATCATAATTGGATGTTGAATAGTGTTGTGGAAATAAATCTTAGGTACTACAATTGTCAGATTTGGAGTATGAAAGGAATCAATAATAAAATGCTAAAAATAGGTAAATTGGAAGTTATTTAAATGAAGGAATAAGCAAGGTTATTTATTACAAATGAATTTGATGGTGTGAATAGTGTTTTGCTTATTAGTTTTAGTAGGGAATGTGTTGAAATTGTGGAGACATTGCTAAAAAGTGAGAGTATGCGAAATCAAAGGATCAATTAAAACATTAATTAGAAGCTGTAGGTAAATGCTATATTAGAAATGTATAGAAGCTAAATCAGATATTCTATATGTACAAAATATAATTAGGTGGACCTCCAAGGATAAGTCAGAGGATATTCTTAAGGATTCTCAAATAAATTGTAATAAGAGGATAATTCAGTGCGTGAATCCAATGATAGTTGGGAACGAATTATTACTAAGTCACCTAAGAACCTAATCACTCATGTATAATAACACAATTAACTTAGATTAGTGGACCAAGATATAGAATAGTAGAACATATAATGTACTTGTATAACTATTGCAATATTTTTTATATTATAGGAACTTACAGTGAAGATACAATTAAAATTGCAACTGAGCAAGTGGCTAGAAGTCCATATAAGTTTAGGATTAATACATAACTATATTTTGAAGTACTATGTTATAATACTTGGCAGCTTAAGATTATACTTTGTTGTATTTATAAGTAACTTGGTTATGCATATGTATGCGTGTCTATGATCTTGACAACTATTTTATGATTTGATTCGCTTGATTGTGAATGGTAAAATTATGTGGATTAAGTGGTTACCCCTTTATTAGAACTAAGCTATATAGGGTTTAAGATTTAATTCGACATGCATTGCAACCCAATAGGGAATAATTAGGACTCTCCGACTAAATACTAACCTATTTGAAAAGGGATAACTAAAATAGTCTCTTCTTCACCTTTAGTCGAACTGAGTGATAAAAGAGGACATCACGATAAGGTTTAAGGCACTGGTTCAAAAGTAGTTACAAAAGGAGGAATATCTTTATTACGTAAGCTTAGATTTCGGTTGGAGTTGTTGCATTCGTGCTAAAACTCCTCACACATAGATTAAAGTGGGTGTAATTTCTGTAATTTTACAACAAATTGGATAACATCATGCAATGTCATTTGTTTTGTTGCATTAAATTTAAATAATTGTTCGATAATCTTGTTTGTACTTGTTATATACTCTTATGTCTCCGTTTCTACTTATTAAGCAGTTGGTTACTCACATCTCAATAGATCTTTTTGTGGGTGCACACTAGGATGCCACATTATAACCACCTTAGGGTTAATGGCCGTTGGGAACTTAGTGTGACAATAGGAAACTGAAAATTAGTTGGACGTTTGAAGCTTTTGGTGTTTTATCTTTTGTTTTTTTTGGTGTTGTCTCTAAGCAAACTATGTTACAAAGTTATGTAAACAATACGTTGATGAACTAGGTTATAAAAATATGTTTTAAAGACTTTCACAAGTTAATTATTAATATCATGTGAATTATTTACTTCAAAGTAAGTTAGTCGTGAACGTCTTGTATAAATAAGGTCTAAAATAATAACTGTAAAGTCAGCTTCTATTATAAAATGGTTTATATGATAAGATTATTATGATTTTGTCACTTTGAGGTGTGATAGGGTTTTGTGTACAAGGAACGAAAATAAAGAATATGAATGGATTAATATTCTACCAAATAGTAAAAAATCTAGGGAACTGATTAGATTAACAATTGATGATGATTACTTACAATTAATAAGCAGTCTAGTTGTTGATGAAACAATCTTATATGACTCATGAAAGGTTCAATAACAAATTCCTATTGGAACTTAATGCTATACACAAGTCCCAAAATGATGGTACATCACAATCGTTGCCAATAGGTTGATAAGTAATAAGGCTTGCTACAATCACCAAGGATTGATAAAAATATAAGGAATAATTGAGAGAAAACTCGACCAATGATAAATTCAATACAAAATTGTTTAATAATACTTTCTTCCTTGTAAGGTTACATATTTATACTAGTGTAGTGGTAAAAGTAAATAACTATCTAGAGGAAGTTACATGAAAATGGGAATAAATATTTTCATAGAAGAAATAATATAATGACTCTAAACTATTGCCTAATTGTTCGGATTCTTGAATGCCCTTTGCCATACATAAGATACATGAAATACAACTTAGATCCTCTTATAAAAATCTCCTTTGTTAGCTATTAGAAATAAAATCTTCAAATACTTATTCACTAAGGTAGAATTGATTATGAAGCTCCTTTTTATTACCAAAATAAAAAACTACCATAATTCTACATCTTGTGATTCAAATTTAAGTCAAGTATGTTTTCTCATGTCTTTCTCTTCCATAAAAAACATGCTTCATTTTAATTCTGCGACTCTTCAATTGGCTTCTAAAACTGTCTTTTCTTTTGACTAGCATTATTCCTAAAGCCCCCTTTTAGCTAGCTTTCAATCCATATTCTTAACATCAAATTCCTGCTTATTTGCTTTTGCCATTGAATTTGGGCTTGATTAATCCCTTTTGAACTCGCATTTGAATTTGGTCTTAAAACACTTCATCCTTAGTTTTGACTCCAATTCCCACCAATTATTAATCTTTAATCATAATATGTTTTTTTTTTTTTTGCCACATAATCCTAATATGTTTAATCATCTAGATATGAAAAGTGGGATTTGTAACAATAATTGTAGACAAAGGTTAAGTTATCGTTATGTTCTTACCTTTGATTTCTCTTGAAATTGATAAAAAACTAAATTCCTTACAATCATTAGGAAGGATTGCAATCAATCAACGTTTTGAAGCTTTGTTCTTATAAGGATTCCAATTCTCTCAAGAATCTAAGGTAATGTATAATCCGTCTGTATTCTCTTTTCTTAAGACTCTAAGTAAATGATCATAGGAATTTAATTAGATTAACCATTTATTTCAAAGTTTAAGATCATAGGAATTTGATTGGATTAGGGATTTATTTCAAAGCTTAGTATTTAATCTATGAAAGAATTAATGGTTTTGTTAAACTTGTGATTGGATCTATAAGGTTTGGGTTTATTTAAAAACTTAGGTTTGAATCTATGAAAGAATCAATGGTTTTGTTAAACTTGTGATTGGATCTATAATATGAAAATATTGTTCTTCTTCTCTAAGTATTCCTAAAAATATTGGCATCTCAAAAGTATTCCTAACAATAAAAGGGCTTTTTACAATAATATCACGTGACCATAACATTATGGTAAATCATACACGTAAAAATAAAGTTGCATGATGTTATTGTAGAATTTCCCGACAATATAGCACTTGAACTCGTGCATTAAAAACATGATCTCTAGTAGGTTTAAATTCGTTGTCAAAGGACAATTTTACTAATAATGTGCATTAGATAATTCAAACTTGAGCTCCATTTAGGAGAAGGGGAAGTTGCTAACTATTAAAGTAACATAACTTTCTTCTTAATTTTACGTAATGAAAGCATTTAGTATTTGAGTTTTTAATAAATTCAAATTTGTAGCATTCTTCATTTCCCCTCCACCAACTTTAAGTTTTGGATACCGTATTAATACTAGTGGAAATTTTACTAACTAAAGAATATTTTAGCTCTCTTAGATATGCCTAGTTATTTCATGGTCTATGTTTCTAGAAGCTAGTTGTTGATCTGTTGCCGTCTTAATATTCATAGTGCAACTTATTTGTTATCTTAAATCTACATCTAGCGTAGAGATTTTTAAAATTTAGCAGTTCCAATTTCTTTGATATATAATATGTATATTCTTTTGCTCTTAGAAAAGTTTGAAATGTTTTGACATGTTTGTGACCGAAGTCGATAAAAGATTTCTTATCTTATCACATGCAGTGTACAGATCCAAATTGAACATTAAATCCAATTATAGCCAAAAAGATTTGATGTTATTTAATATTTTTCTTATGAAAAAAAAAATAATGATCAAATATTAAAGTTCAATACTATTGAATATTTTTCTAGTGATTTAATCTAATGGTAGGTGTTATCTATAAGTCTTACCAATAGAGTAAAGAGATTTTGGATCTTAGAGTAGCTAGATGTAGGCCTATAAAATAAAACATTGTGAAGGGTGCTAAAGTATTGTCTAACATTATGACTTCGATACTTAAGTTAGCAAGGTGTTTGAAGAAGTGAAGGTATGAAAATAAGGGAGCTAAAGAGCTAGGATGACATGAGTTAAGAGATGTGTGAAGGTGGTTTACATTGGTAGAGTTCCTCTATTTATAGAGAGGAGTGGAGAATTGAGGCATCCACTAAGCATGAAGTGTTAGTGTTGTGTAAGCAGTCGTATCCCAAGAGTCTAAGGATCCTATTATTGATTGAGTTAAGGAGCTTTATTTGCTAATATTTTCCTACTTTACCTGACTTAAGGTGATATTGAAAGCAAGTTAGTACACTGTTCTTGAGTTGTTAAGTCCTTATATGTGGTTAGATATGGAGCTAGACAGGTTGGCTAAGGAGAGAACACCTTGATTGTGGGCCTAAATAAGTTGGTCAAAGGGAGAATTCCTTATTTGTTGGTCTAAGTACGTCGGTTCAAGACTTAACAAAGTTAGCATGGGCGTAAGGACCCTTATTCAAAATCTCTCATCAACAGTAGGTATAACAAAGCAATTGAAATTATATTTCAAATATTAAATGCTTTGATTACATAAAATTAATAAGAAAGTTGCATTAGCATAGCCATTAGAATGTACCCTTAACACTATATGTGGAAGAGTGAAAGAATTAGAAATGAACGAAAGTGGAAGGAAAGAATTGGAGAGGAAAAAAAGTTGAGAGAGAAAAAAAATAATATATAAATTCCCTTATTTGGTTAAGGAGGGAATGAAAATAGAGGGAAAATTAATAATAAAATTGTTTATTTTATCAAAATGTAAAAAAAAAAAAAAAATATATCTGTCTAACTTTAGGAGAAACTTTTGTTATAAGAGTAATGAAATAATTTCAAAATAATTCCCTCCCATTCTCTCCAATTTAGAGGAGATAGCTTTTGGTAGGCTAAAAAAAAATAATTTCCTCCCAAATCCATTCTTTCTTCCTTTCCTTCTTTTATGAAATAATGGAAAGTTCCTTAATTTTCTAACTTTCCCTCTCCTCCTCTTTCTTTCCTTCATTCCAAACATGGTGTAAATGGGACCCAAGTTAAGTGGCGCCTTTTGACTCTTAAGTACCATGCTTCTAAGATTGGTTGGCCTATTCTTGGATAAATCGTGTATCAGTGGCTTTATATTAAAATTTTGTTTATTTTTTAGTAATACTACGTTATTCTTTTGGCAGCACTTATAAAAAAGTAGTACATACCATTTTTTTTTAATGTTTTAGTAACGATATAATTTTCGGTAATGTTATTAGAAAATCAACATATTTTTGTAAAATTTAATATTAGGTCACTTTTTTGTTGCAACTTTAACCTTAATTAATTTTATTTTAGGGAAAAGTACAAAAAACCCTTCAATATTTGCCTTTTTTTTTCTATTTCACATCTTATCCTTTTATTTTTTTGGTCTTAATCCTTAATATTTTTTATTTTTGTCAAACAAGTTCTTTTGTTATTTTCATAAGTTTTTCCGTTAGTGAAGACATATAGTAACATATGATTGGTCCAAGTGTGATTATTAAATAAAATAATAAGATATTAAAAAGTAAATAAAATATAGAAAATGGAAATAAAAAAAAAAGTAAGAGAAAAATTAAAAAATCATTTTGGCAACCCTTTGGTCTTAATTTAGCCAAAATGACTAATGCTTGTACTGTTGATTTCCCACTTCTTTCACTCCAATCGTATTGGTAAGGTAATTCTTTCTCCATTTAGTATTGATTACATCAATTTTTTCTAAGCAATTTCCTAATAATCATTCCCATTTTAGATATAGTAGTGAAACCCTAGTTTATTATTTTTGATAATTTCTATTAAGCTACTGCATGAAGTAATGTTGGAAATAGTTAAAGCATATGTTAGTTGATGTATTGTGTAGTTTTTAATATTAAAACTTAGGTGTAGCTCCTAAATTTAAATTTGAATTTTGACGTACGCCATGTGTTTGTGGAAATTCTTGATAGAGTTTTACCTCATAACTTTATAAATTTGTGGAGATGTACGAATGCAAATTATTACATTATTGTGCTGTAGTTAGGGGAATGGGTTGTTTTGTTAGTTAATTGGTTGGTTGATGGTGATATTATTAAGGTGAAAATGGCAGATTATGTGAAAATAGTCATGTATGCTAATGGAAAAATCGTGAGTGGCAACTCAAGGTCGAAGTGCAATAGAGAGCTTGTTAAGAAGTTGAAGATGAGAAAGGATGCATGTAAACTTTGTATAGTCAATAGTTTAAATCCTAATTGAAGTCCGAGTGTCCTAAACTATACCATGATTCGATAAGGTTAGATAAGATAAAATTTTAATAAAATTTAGAAACCAAACATAGTACCGATAATAAAAATCCTAGATAATCGATTAAAACCTTATTCGCATACAAAAACCTTAAATCCAATATACGCGAAAATACTCAAAATCAAACTTGAACTTAACTAAAACTCTAAAACTATAACTTTAAGCTTATAAAATGAATAAATATCACTTAATAGTGATATAACTATAGTTGATTGCAATTATCAACTGAATCGCGTAAAACTTTAAACGAACACATAAAAATAACTCATAAAAATTATAAACATAATATGTACCAATTAAATTAATAAATTTTCATAAAATCCTAAAATTAATTTATAAATATTATTTTTATGTTTGAAAAAATTACATATATTTATTTTTATTTTTCTTCCCTTTTTCTTCTCCTATTTCCCTTATCGTAACGTTGGTTTCCTAGAAAAAAATTATAGCAGCCCATGTGATCATTTACTTTATACAAGTGTCACTAATTTATGTAATAAAGGACAAATTACTTAACGCATATATCTTATCCAATTTAATACCTTAATCTCTTTAATTTTGTTCTTTTCTTCATTAGCATTATTTGCTTTATTCTCCTGTCTTTGTCCTTGCATGTGGAACCTAGAAGCGAACAAAATTGGAAAGAGAAAAAGAAAACCAAAGCAAAGCTAAACACATGCACACAACACCAAGAAAAGAAAAGATTAACTAAAGCCATTATTAAGAAGAAAAAAGGAGCAGAAGAAGAAATAAAAGGGGGATAAATCAAGTAAATTACCGAAGTAAATAGGTAAGTATTTATTTAATTTTTATACATAAATATATATACTCTATAGTATGTACATGTATATTTAGTATATATTTTTGTTATTACATGTATGTATGCATAAATATATATGTATATAGTATGTACATATATGTGTATATAATATATATATATATATATATATATATACACCATGTATTTTCTTATGTGTATGTATGTACATTGAATATATGCATATGTATATATGTACGTAGTATTTTCTTGAATATATTATGTAAGTATAAATGGGTATATATGTGTATGTACATAGTATTTATTTTAGTATGTGTATATATGGACGTAATTATGACTAGGTATATGTATACATAGCATTTTATATTATATGATATATATATGTGTGTACGTGTATAATAGTAGGTATATGTATGTATATTTATATTTAGTATTTTCAATTTATAAGTTTTTTTGTATATTTTGTATATATATATGGTTGGACGTGATATTAGATGTATATATGTATGTATATTATTAATAGTATTTCATATTTTAGTATGTATACATATATATTGTACAACTGTATATGTACATATGTATATAAAGTATAAATCCTTGTACATAATGTATAACTAAGGTTAAAATAATTTATTATATAAAGTATAATATACNACTATTAATGGTATTTAGTATATTTGTATATATATATAACATAATCATATAGGTATATATGTAAATAAAGTATAAATACATGTATATTATACTTGTACATAATGTATAATTAAGATTAAGATAATTTAATACATAAGTATATTATACGTATAAATGTACATATATAAATAGTAACATATACGTAGAAATACGAGTATATTTAAATAGTATATATATCATAAACTTTAATATTAATTTAATAAATAAAGTAACTTAATAAATATATATAAATAGTTATGTATACCGTAACTTTAGGAGAAATATAATAAATAAGTGAATTTGAAAATTTAATAAAATATAATAATAAATAATAATATATACTTATACCATAAAATACAAGAAATAGGAAAATAATAGAAAATTATGAAAATTGCGCAATTGTGACACATGGCACTTCCACATACTACCACATCATCACTTATTTATAAATTAAGTAATTTTCGTAATTAATAATAACAATAATTAATTAATTAAGTAGAAAAATAATAAAGTAGAAAAAATTGTATTAATAAATATCAAACCCCAAAAATAAGTAAAAATAAGTAATTATAGTAAAATAGGCTTAAAATAAGAAAATTATAAAAATATACGATATAAACAATTATTAAATCATAATTGTACCAAGAAAAGCCTAATTTAATATTTTATAACTTTTTAAGTTAAAATAATGAACTTTGTGATATTTTTATATCACAGTTAAAACTGCGGGTTATAATACCCAAAACGAACTCCATTACGAGAAAGTATGCTTGAAAACAATTGAAATAGACTATAAGTTCATAAAGATCTGAGCTAAATCGAAAAAGTTATATGTGATTTGGTAAAAAACTTAAATCGATGATTGTACGCAAATCAATTGTTGAATTAAGTAAACAGTGCAAACTACCATACTAGTTTAATTTTTTATTCTCAAACTCACTACTTTTCCATATTCTCTATTCTTAAGTGATTACGACTTTGACCTTAATTTGCCATTCGACTACTACGACCCTTGACTTGAGTATGATCGAATAAGTTTTTTCTAATGATTTCATACTTACTTGTGTTAGTTACTGAATATAAATTGTTATTAATAATTAAATGTTGTGTGGGGTTAGGTTATCCTTGTGTATGATATTGTTTGTTAATAGTGAATTTACTTTAAAGTATAATAACGTATTAGTTGATGCATAGTAAATTTAATAAGAATTGATTTGTCTGTAACTTTTTTAATCATTGAATAATAAAACTTAACTTTGTTCGACTTGAAAAAATTAAATTGAAACACGTATAATCATGCATTGTATAACTAATTTTGACCATCATATTATACGAAGGTAGCAAAAGGCCATACATGGGTTGATTATTTGTTGTTATAGTCTTTCGTAAGGTACACATGTGCGATATGACTTTACTTTGACTTACGGGATCACTAGGTGTTAAAGACATCAACCGCCTGATTAAGAGTCGAGTCTAAAGGCCTCCGTTTAGAGATGAACAAAAGCTGTGTAAACCTACTCATAATTATACGTAAAACTCAATTTTGACAAAAAAAATAATAATAAAAATAGATGTACCATTATACTTTGTATACGAAAAGCGGAATTTTGTTATTATATAAGTTCTAGCATGATCTGATAGTGCTGATATATCTCTAACCCTAACTTTAGAGAATGTTAAATTTGAGTTGCATATAGTACCTTGTCACCTACATGTATTTGTATGGCATATTAATTGTTTATGTGTTCATTTGATTGAATTTAATTTATGTATAACTTAATTGTTGTATAGTTGAGGGAATTATCTTATTAAGCTAGTTAGTTTATACCCTGTAGTTTACTTTTGCAGGCTGATCTGTTCATGGAATTGAGCTGTCGTACACCCAAGGTTAATTATATATCAGGGGGTTAATATAGGCATAAGATGTGATATGAGTATACTTATGATATTGTATTTAGTTTTAAGCCTTGTTATGTAGTGAAATGATACCAGTTTAAGCTAAGAAATATTATAGGCTTCTTATTTGTAAATATATATATATGTATGTATGTATTTTACATTTCAACTGTTCGTTATTATTATCATGAAATGATATTATTTACACCTGCCCAACTCTAAGTTGTTAGTTGTAGGAGTAGCAGTAGCAGTAGCAGCCTTGTATGTTGCATAAAGGGTTGTCGATTGAGAGGGAAATCAATATACAATCCTTTATACGATATACGGTGACTGTTATGATTAGCTCCCTTAAGTTGTGACAATGCAAACTTCTCTCTTTGTTTTAGGGGATTTGTAGGAACATCAAAGTTGACCTGAATAGAGTTAAAATCATGTGTAGGCATCCATTCTTTTATGATAGGGGAATTACCAATAAGTTGGTGGCTATAAGAGACAATGAAGATGTTGAAAATTTTATTGAGATGGTCGAGTTTTTCGAAGATTGGAACATCTAAGAGATATACATGAAGCACTATAGGGATTTAAGTACTTGGGCTCGAACAGAACATGTTTCATGCAAACAATAAGACTTTTCTAACATCCTAGTTGTAATTTACGATGATTGGTATGGATAAGTCATATTTGAATGAGTCACATAAACTATACATGGATTTCACTAAGCTTAGGCATGTTGATATCATAGAAGAGTAACTTGATGAAGCACTCGGTCTGATTATCAAACATGAAGAGTTATATGATCCATATATGGAGTAAATGCCCATAGACATAAATGGAAGTGACGATGGAGATGAGGAGATGGATGGAGGTGATGGTAAGGAAGATGGAGAGGATGTGGGGGAACTAGAGGTGATGCTAGAAATTGTTGATAGTAATGTACTAATTCGGTTTACTCACGAAACCATGCCTAGCAAGCATCGTTCCTTCCTTAAGTATCATTGTATACTACACAAATTCTAGTTAGGCAAGCTAGGCTTGCTTATGAGAGTATGCCTAGCCTGATGTACCTTTTGTTTATACAATTATTAAAGGGCTTTATTGTTGTAGTGCAATATAGCCGGGGCTTAACATGCCTGGTGTGGTTATATAGATAACTTTACTCAACTGCATAGTTGGACGTATATGAGATTGGAGGGGTCACTATCCTTCTACAAGTGTGGGCATGAGACAAATTTCTACACATCACTTTACTTAGCTAATATGGTTTCTCTATTAAAGAGGAAAGGCCATTAATGGCCAGATGGAGGGTCGTGTAAGCCATAACCTAACATGTTGGTCATGTAGTGGATGCATACCGTGACCCGTTCGACTTGCAAATGGTTAACCAGGTACAATATACTAACTCTTCTTACATGTGTTCATCTTATTACACCTTACTCTCAACTCTCATATCTATTTTTTATTGCTAAAAGGTTTAGGAGTCATACTTTAAGGAGTTACTGTAGCTGTACCGTAGTTCCGTAATGCTGGCACCAAATTTGGATTGTTTGGGTCCTATTCATTTGTTTCCACATCATTAGATAGTATTTTCCTAATCGTACCATTCGATAGTTTGGTAGGTATTAGTTCCCGCTGTAGGATGTGGACACCAATAATCACATCTACTGGATCAACCTCCATGGTAGAACTAATGTGGACTAGATCTACGTCCATCACAATTACATCTAGCTATGGGCCGACATGTACAATTACGTCATGCAGATCTAAGGTCTTAGTGGAGTCTATCTTAGCTACTAGTTGTGGTACTGGCAAATCACTTGCTAATATATCACACATCAGCGTACTGTCATAGGCCCTCTGGTAAGTTTGCCTATCCACTTGTGAATTGTATTCTATGTGCGTGCATATCCTATGTTATGTATACTGACATCTTCATGTTTATTTATTTCAGGTTAACATGCTTTGGAATGTGTCATTAGTAGCAGACTATCCATCTGCACTCATAGTTGCAAATGAAGCACTATAGTTTATCATGGAGTATAATAGCCTCACATTTTACCCATAGTATGAGGGAGAGTAGCAGCAATACCATGGTGAACATGATAGGGATCAGGGAGCACTTATAGTCAAAGCTATGTCGCCTCTTTGCCTACCACTTAAAGGTAAAGCTAAAGTTCAGGGAGGTAGATCTTGGTAGAGATATAGTCATGGTGGTTACGACTAAGATATGTTGTTGTAGGGGCAGCATTCTATGGACTTAGGCCACATTAGCTTTAGGTATTGTATAGCTCTTGGCTTTTGAGTTGCTTCTAACTTAAGAGGTAAGTCCAACTCCTATATGAATCTTGAGTTCCATTACCAAATGGAACTCCTCACTCTACTAGCTCCCCAGAAGTGGCATTTAGGTTACTCGCAGTCTTCCATAGGTGAGGGCATTACTTAAGTAGAGTTAACTCCTCCTATCAGCCTAGTGCCTCTATGATTTAAACGAGACACCATGAGAGCCTTTACAGTCTCTAGATCACTAGAGGTGTTCCCTTTTGTCTTGGACTGTTAGAGCCTTCACCCGTCATAAGAAAGAATAGATGGGCATGCAAATTATTGTAATGGTTTGTGCAGATCACTAGAGGTGTTCCCTTTTGTCTTAGATTGTTAGAGCCTTTGATACGAGGCAAGCGCACCTATCAATTTTAATATAGCGGATGTGAGTTCGAGTCGATCCCTCAGAGATTTTGAGTACTAATATTAACTTTAGCTTTATTATCTAACCGGAAAATTGTGATAACTTGAATGAATTAAAAATATTGAAATTAACAACTAAACTACTTATGAGACTTAATTAGGCAAATTAGAAAGCAATAAACTACGAACGACTTCAAGTATGCAATAATGTATTTAGGAATTATTTCCCCTAGTGTTTAACATGTAACCTTTTAAAATATATTCAATTCAGTTTCTATAATTCTTGACCGGAGGGATTCACAATTAAATCTAATATCTTTCTCAAGCATATTAACCCTAATCCTAAATTATTTACCGGAATCTCTTCACTTAGTAATATAACTTAGAATTGCATTAATGTATAATGAATTCCCACACAAACAATCAACTTTCCGGAAGAAATATGTATCTTATCTCTAAGTATACATGTAATTCTCTTCAATTATGCTTAGATCTAATTACACATGCAATTTCTCAATCAACATGCGTAATATCATATATTGATACTCTAGAATTATCAATCCATAACTAAACGACATAATTGAATCAAGAAAAGATAGAAACTTTCTTGAAATTATAATTCAATCCAAGGGTTACATGAAACCCTAGGTTCCATAATCCTAAATACTGGAATTCTAAGCTATCATAACGAATCTAAAAACGAGTTCCATCAAAAACATAAAATAAAGCATGAAAACCCCTCTAGATTTGATGAACAATCTCTAATCTTGAAATCGATGTCGTTCTTGCTTCTTGATTGATGTTCTCCTCAAGTCTCCTCTCGTCTCTTGTCTCTCCTTTTCTGTAATGTCTCTCTCTTTCTTTTGAACCCTAAGATCTCCTTATATATGTGTATTACACGGATTTTATTTTCGTCACCAGACACGGCCTGGGACATGGCCGTGTCCCCAGGTCGTGTAACTTTCTGCACAAAGGCAAAATTTCTGCACAACTTCAAAATTTCATAACTTCTTTGTTTGAACTCGGAATTGAGTGAAACTTGATTCGTTTTCTTCGTTTTCGAGCTTAGAACGCGTTTAAATCCTGAAATCAACATTTTACTCAATTAAGTATCATTTTCTTTAAAGAAAACCAAAAATGTACGGGAAATGCTATAAAATCACTATATGAAATATGTTTACGATCAGAGTTATCAGCCTTCACTCGTCATAAGAAAGAATAGATAGACATGCAAATTATCGTAGTGGTTTGTGCAGATCACTAAAGGTGTTCCCTTTTGTCTCAGATTATTAGAGCCTTCACCTGTCATAAAAAAGAATAGATGGACATGCAAATTATCATAGTTGTTTGTGCAGATATACATATAAACAAAGAATTATTCTATACATATACTTTTATTTAAATATAAGTTCAACTTTTATTGAATGTTAACATGTGTTACAAGCTATTATTCTTCAAATATGTTACATGATTTTTCACTTTGTTTATCTTTTATGTGAAGTGGATGTTTATTATGTATGTTGACTCTTATTCTCGTGCATTTCGACAATTACAATTGGTCTATTAGAGGTGGGAGCTTCATTGTTTGTAACTTGTGTTTATATTTATAAGAAATAATATGTTTTGGGTTTAACTTAATTCTTTAATGGGATTTGCGCGTGGGCGTGCACCTTCAATATAATTGGGATATACCCTTCAATGTATTTGAAAATAGACTAAAGGTACATGTAGTTTTCTATAATTTGTGGAATCTTTTAAATGTATAAAAAATCATGAGCTCGTATGTGCCCTTACTATATGGTTTTCATAATATTAATCACCAAAAGCTTTTTTCCGTATAATTTTTTGAAAAGGTTTAGTATTCATATGAAACTTCAAAATCCAACCACCAACATAGCAGGGGATGGTTATATACCATTTTTTTTATATATTTCTATTTTCTCTCTTTTTTTTTGTGATTTTGGTAATTTTTATTAATTTATTTTAAACTATAATTTTTTTCATTTTTCAATTTTTAATATATTTTTGGTTTTTTTAGTATTTTTCTTTCTTTATTCTTTATTTATTTTCAATATTTTATTGTATTATTTATTTAATAAAAATAATCAGATCAATAGATTATCGATATGCGTTATTATTTAACAAAAAATTTGAGGCCATCATTTGAAAGCATTGTTTGCAAACTTATATAGACGTTGTGGATTGAAATAATAAAAATAAAATTACTCTTTTATGCTCTTTTCTTAATTTTACAAAGCCTACCATTCGTGGTTCATAAAAATTCCAATATTAATTTCCTTTTCCCTTTATCCATTAAAAAACCCAAACCAAAATTGACGCGTGACCGTTCCGAGGATAAGGAAGAAAAACACGAAAACATCGCTAATTGCTGACTGCTAATTATGCCTGCAGTAACGCCCATTAGTCTGTTAACTACGCTTAATGTTGTTACTACGACGCTGGTAGTGCTAATAGCATTGTAATATCATGGATCTGCTGTCAGGCTGCTGCAACTTTGCTAATGGGAACCAAAACCATCCTTCAAGCTCTCAGGTGCTTGGCTTTCTACTACAGATTCGTGTTATTTTGTTGTAATACTATGACGTCGTCAAAGGTTATGGCTTTTTGTTGACTTATGAGTTATGAAGATGAACTTTTAACTACTCCTGGAAAACATAATCACAGTTACATATAATGCATCCAAAAGGGTGTCTGAAACTGTTAAGGCATGGTTCTAACGTTGATATGGTATTTGGTGTTGTAAACAAGCTCAATCGAGTCAAACGGTTTTGAATTGTTGGTTAGAGCTTGATACCGAAGTTCAAAGCTCGAACTTGGGTGGAGTGCTGCTCAATAAGTTCATGTTCAGTTCGATTAAATATAAGAAATTTATATTCATTTTAATTAAATTTATTCTAAACCTTGAACTCGACTAAAATTCAATAGAGCTTAGTGTAGCATGATTGGAACTCGATTAGGCACACAGGTTTATTGAGCCAAATAGGATTAAATCTGGGTTCAGTTGGTTATAATTAAATCAAAATCAAACAAATGCTGAGCCGAGAATGAGTAGCTTGAAAGCCAGCTTAATTTTGTCGACACCCCTGCCGGTGATTGGTACTCTCTCTAATTGTTATTCCTGGCCTTCATAAGTTGAAAATGGAGCTTAAGTTTCTTTTCTTTTTCTAATTTTCTTTTTCCATTACTAATGAAAATCCTGTCTGTGCCCGTGCAGCTAGAATTTGGCATAATAGTCCATCTATATCTTACCTGGTTTTAGTTTGATGCCGGGGGTTGGGGGCGCGCATAAGTTTTCTTTTGCTCTAAGTTATCACGGAAAAAAAAAAAAAAAAAAAAAAAAACTCATGCTTGATTTCTGCAGTAAGAAAAACCCAAGATTCCTTTTTTAAGATATTCCAACTGCAAGAGTTTGCAGATTCTAACTTTACAATTTGATGTTTTCTGCTTAGCCTGAAAGATTGAATATGATGATATTGGATTGATCCACTTTTATTCTTCTTTTGTTTTCTTTCTGTTATTCATGACAGGGAGCAGCAAGCATTCTTGTTAGTCCAGGACCTGACAATATTCTCTTGAATCATGATTTTTCTAGTGGATTAGAGCACTGGCGTCTAAATTGTTGTGACGGTGATGTAGTTAAAAGGGAATCAGACTACCCAAAGAGAATACTAGGGCAATCTATAATTCCATTTGCCGTTGTCACAAACCGTAATGAGGTTTGGCAGGGCTTTGAACAAAACATAACAAGCAGAGTCGAGGCAGGTTGTACTTACAAGGTTTCTACTTTTGTTGCTTTATCTGGCGATGTTCATGGACTTACTATTGTCCAGGCCTTAGTGAAACTTTTAAATGAAGGCTTACCATCTCATTACATTTATATCGCACGGTAAAATATTTGATGATTAGTTTACAATTTCAGCGGCTCATCGAAGCTCTCTTAGACAAATTTTATGCCCCCCATACTGATGCTTATTATTTTGCCACTTTTTAAAGGATTTTTATATCAGAATCAGACAAGTGGGAGAAACTGGAAGGAACTTTCACCTTCCCCACCATGGCAGATAAAATTGTTTTTTACTTTGAAGCAGATCCTCCTGGACTTGATATGCTTATTGGACCGGTGACAATGTCAATGGTGAGCACATGCATATCTTGATAAAGTAGCAACAAGCATGAGAATGAGATAACTGTAATTCCATAATAATTGCATTTTTCCTTCTTTGATATGTAAGCAGCAAAGGTATCAATCCTAATGCACAATCTAGGTTTCGTTATTTTCTTGTCAGCATACCAAGACTTTGTCATTGCATGCAGTATTATTTATTCTATGATGAAGGTAATAAACTGCATTTTTCAGTACTTAAAATAAAGGGTATATCAGTAAATGTTTTTCTTGTTCATTTATGTGGACAATTGAATAGAATATGTATTGTTTAAAGTACTGGTTACAAAGAATGTTAATAGAATATTTATGAGATAACACAAGACTGACACAAAGGGAAAAAAAAAAAACTAAAATAACGTTGTATGCATAAACTATACAACTATATATAACACGCCCCCTTAATCTCAAAATGCACAAGTCAGTGTGAGAATGGATCAATGGGGTAGAAAACTGTCGTGGATAAGTTTTCAGTGAAGATGTCAACACACTGGTGACTTGTGGGTACGTAGAATGAGAATCTGACCAGTGACAACCATTTCACTTTGGTGTGATCGTTTTGACTAATGTTGGTCTACAGATAGACAGCACTAAGGTTGTTACAGGAGAAGATAATGGAATGCTGATTGGGAACTTCAAGCTTTCGGGTAAGATGATGTATGGTGGATTTAGCAAACATACAGGCAAGAGCTTTGATACCTGGCAGAGTGTTGAGGATAAATTGGGTGGCAATAAAGTTTTTACTCAAGGTATGGATTCCTTTAATAATTTTGGTTATGAGGCTGACCTGGATGATGCTCAGATGTGTGCA
Organism: Lumnitzera littorea; assembly: GCA_024138015.1. Taxonomy (NCBI): domain Eukaryota; kingdom Viridiplantae; phylum Streptophyta; class Magnoliopsida; order Myrtales; family Combretaceae; genus Lumnitzera; species Lumnitzera littorea. The sequence continues at coordinate 54,826,717 of JAMXBB010000011.1, forward strand.
CCCCCAACCCAACCTGCCCACACAACTGCGCCCCCTCCCAACCAACAAAAAAAAATCCTATTTTGAGAAGGTTGGATCATGCTCTCATTAACTTTTGTTGGTTCTGAGCCTTTCCATAACTTGAGGTCATTGTTGCGCCTCTAGGGGTGTCCGATCACAGCCCTCTTTAGTGAGTCTAAATGCTGCTGGTTCGAATAGGGAAACCCCCTTTAAGTTCTTTGATCTTTGGAGTCAAGATCCCAATATTTTGCCTTTGCTGGAAAAGATTTAGAAGCCTAGAGTTGAAGGAACTGCCATGTTTTGGATTGTTTCTAAACTAAAATTATTGAAGAAGGAACTCAAGACGCTAAATAAAGAAAATTTTGATGATTTATCAAAGAAGGTCAAAGAGGTGAAGGAGAAGTTAGAGATTATGCAATTGAAAAACAGGTGTGACCCTGGTTCAGCAGATTGGGATGCAAAGCGATCCTTATTTAAAGACTTTTATTTGATTAGAGAAGCTGAGGAGTCTTTTCTTCAGCAAAAATCAAGAGAGACTCGGCTCAAACTTGGGGATTGTAATTCCTTTTTCTTCTTCCGCTCTTTGAAGCAAAAACAATTTAGAAATGGTCTCCATTCTGTGTGTCTAGAAGATGGAAGCAGAACTATAGAAAAAGAGAAAATTCATGAAGTTGCAATTCAGTACTTCAAGGATTTGCTGGCAGAACCCCCCACGTGCTCTCTTAGTTATGACAGCCTTCAGCTTTTGATTGGAAATAATGTGGATCAACCTGATTGGGGTGGGTTAAAAAAACTGGTGAAAGAGCAAGAAATCAGAGATGCTCTATGTTCTCTTGTTAAGGACAAATCGCTAGAGCCATACGGTTTCAATGTAAATTTTTTCAAAATGACTTGGAATATTATTGGCTAAAGACATATGTCTTCCCATCAAAGATTTTTTTGCCACTAGTAGTTTGTTGAAATCCATTGATTCTATTTATTGGGTACTAGTTCCCAAAGTTGACACTCCTGAATCTATGGCTGACTTCAGACCTATTGCTTGTTATTTCCAAGATTCTTGCTGACAAATTCAAAGCTGTTTTATCCCCACTTGTTGGGAGTGAACGAACAACTTTTATTAAAGAGATGAGGATTGTGGACAACATTTTGGTGGCACAAGAGCTTACCAAGGGGGTATCATAAAAATTCTCATGGAGCTCGCTTATGACCATGTGAGATGGAGTTTTTTGGAGAATCTTTTGATGGTTCTCAACTTCCCTCCTCAATTTATTCAGAATGTGTTTCCACTCCTAGGTTCTCCGTATGTTTGAATGGAGAACTTGTGGGATATTTCACTAGCTCGCAAGGTCTAAGGCAAAGCAATCCCTTGTCTCCTAATCTTTTTTTTTTGGTCATGGAGACCCTCTCTTGCCTCCTTAGACATCTCAACTCCGCTTGTGCTTTTAAGGATCATTATAGATGTAAAATGGTGAAGCTCATAACATTTATGTTTTGTAGATGATTTGTTGATTTTCTCCAAGAGAGATTTGCAATTTGTTGGTTTGATAAAAGACTGTCTATAGGAATTTTTTGTGCTATTGGGGCTCAAATGTAGTCCATCAAAAAGTCAGGTCTTCTTCAGTGGAGTTCCTGATGATATGAAGCTTCAGCTTTTAAGCCTTGTGGGCTTCTCAAAGGGATTTTGCTTCCTATTAAGTATTTAGGGGTTCACCTTATTTCTTCAAGGCTAACGAGAGCTTTTTGTAATGTCTTGGTGAATAGGCTTGCAGCAAGAATACATCACTGGACGTCCAAGAACCTCTCATATGAAAGGAGATTCCAACTCATAAAAAGCACTCTATTCTCATTGCGGGTTTATTACGATTCAATTTTCTTACTCCCCAAAAGTATTTTTAATGAACTAACGACCAAAATGAAACGTTTTTTATGGAATGGAATGGATGAGGCTAAAGCACAAGCCAAAGTTGCTTGAGAAAACATCTGTAGGCCTGAGGAGGAGGGTAGCGTCAGCATTTTGGACCTCACTCTTTGGAATAAAGTTGCATAACTAAAGCACATTTGGGATTTGTGTAGATGATCGCGGATCCCTTTGGTGTAGTTAGATTAATGGCGAAATCTTAAGAGGGGGAACCTTTTGGTTATCCCCTATCCTTCTCAAGCTTCTTGGGGCGTAAAATCCTCCAAGTGAGCTACCTCTTTTTGACTGGGAATTTAGCAATGGATAGAAAATCTGTCTATGCTATGATTCTTGGCATCCTAAAGGGACCTTAGTGAGCTGGCTTGGGGAGTGCACTATCTAAAACTTGGATTGGTCTAAAGAGGCATGGTTGAACAGTATACTAAGTGATGGCAAAAAGAAAAAAAAAGACGAACAATATACTGAGTGGCTATGTCTACAAATGGCCAAAGGGAGAAGCATGGGATAGGATTGAATTGGCGATCCCTCCCCCCCCCCCCCCCACCATTCTTTGCTTCCTAATCCTGATCTCAGTGACCGGTTCATATGGAAGGCCAGTTCTTCGAAAATTTGCTTAATCAGCTTTGCTACAACCGTCGTAGTCCTCAACATAGTAAGGCTAATTGGCATTAGATAGTATGGAATGATGCCAACATTCCTTGTCACTCCTTTATATTGTGGCTAGTTGCTCAACAAAGATTAGTTGCTCAAGACAAACTAGTGCTTTGGGGAGTAGTATCTCAAAATCAATGTTATCTATGTAGCTTGGAAGAAGAATCACACCTGCACATCTTTTCCTCTTGTGAGCTTGCTAGGGCTGTTTGGATAGAAATTCAAAGTTTCTCCGGTTAATCTTTGGCTGAGGTCTTTCAAGCTTCTTCTATAGAGGGCTTAGTTGGGGTGTTCAATAAGTTGGGAGATCTTAAATGGAGAAAAATTCCTTCTGTTGTCATTACTATCTTTGGAAAGAGAAATTTCATGTGATAACCAGGAGCATTTATTATTTTCTGTTTGTATAGTTTGAGCTTTGATTGCCAAGTCATCGAACCTAATGCCCTTTGTTTTTGTTTGGCATATGGATCAATGTCTCCTATTCTTTTGTACCTAGTGCTTCTCTCTTTATTAATGTAAAAGAAAAATAAAGAATTTGACATTACCCCATAAAAAAAAAAAAAACTCTGATACCATGTATAATTGAATAAAATATGTATAGTTGAAGAAGATTATTACAAGAATAGTTACAAGATAAAACAAAACCTTAATGGAATGAAAGGAAAAAGACTAAAATAATTGTATATAAATAAACTGATGAAATATGAAAGAAAATACAATGAAATGTTTTTTTTTTTTTAACTTATACAAAAATGTACATAAGAGATCCAATTTATAAGCACTTCATATATGATTAAAGATAGTAGGTAATACTAACCTTATTATTTAATACATTAATTGCTTACTATCTACTACTTCTAGAAACCACAATTAATTATTCTTAAATATGAAAAATGGGAAAATATTGAATTAAATAATGTAAACTAAAAATCCTATACCCCCCCCCCCCTTAAGCTAAGGGAGTGATATATGTGATTCCTAGCTTGCTTGTATTTCTACGAAGAAGTTCTTGATGAGGACTTTGTTAAAATATTTGCTTCTTGATCTCAGGATAACACATGATGCAATTTTCTTTCTACTCCTTAAATCTTGGATTTAATAAAATGGCAATTCAATTGTACATGTTTCATGTGATCATGTTGTATTGGATTCTTTACAATATTTAAAGGTAACTTACTATCACTATACATGTGAGTATTCTTAACCTTTGTACTTAGTTCATTTAATAACCCTTGAAGCCAAATGACCTCACAAATTCTCTAAGCAATTGCTTTGTACTGTGCGTCTGCACTGCTTCTAGCCACTACCCTTTACATCTTACTTCTCTAGGTCATAAGATTACCCCACACTTTAGTACAATATTCAGTTGTAGACCTTTTATTAGATACATCTCCTCTACAATCAGCATCTACAAATGCTTCAACATCTCTATTTTGTGTCTTCTTAATGAATAGTCTCTTACTTAGAGTTCCTTTAAGATATTTCAGGATATGATTCACACCATCTATATGGTATTTAGTAAGAGAGTGCATTGTTTAGCCGACTAAACTTATGGAGTAGGCCAAATCAAGTCTAATAAGAGATAAATAGATTAATCTTCCTACTAATCATTGATATTGACCTCTATCAATTGGAATGTCATTTCAGGGGTATGACTCCAATTTTGAGGTAGTAGAGTAGACATAGGCTTATGTTTTGGTTTACCCATTTCCTTTAGTAAGTCCAAAATATATCTTCTTTGGCTAATAAATATTCCTTTTCTACTCTTTGCGACTTCCATGTCTAAGAAGAATTTCAAATCCCCAAGTTCTTTTGTTTCAAACTTCTCTTTTTTCCTTTGCTTCAAATGGTTAATCTCTATCAGGTTATCACCTATGATTATAATATCATCTACATATACAATCAGGATAGACATGAGCTTCGATATCCCTTATTTGAAGAATAAGGTATGTTCTACTTGACTCCGCTTATACCTAAATTTACTCAAAGTATTATTAAATTTCTTAAATCATATCCTAGGAGATTGTTTTAACCCATATAGAGATTTGTTTAATTTACATACCTTCTCTTTGATATCTTCAGAAGAAAATCCAAGTGGAATCTTTATGTAGATTTCCTCTTTTAAGTCTCCATTTATGAAGGCATTTTTCACGTCTAATTGATGTATTGGTTAGTCCAGATTTGTAGCAAGGGATAATATTACTCTGATGGAANATACAATATTGCTCGTAATTCATCTAGCTTAAAAAAGTTAATTAAGAGGATACACATGCTTAATGGGCAATAAGTAGGGTTACACGATCCTAATTCCCTTCCTCATGTTGTCAATTATAAACATATAACAATGATCTTTTTAAAGATTTCACATAATGTCATTAAAAAAGCTAGAGCTATTTGCTTATGAGATTATAGAAGCATTCTTGATATTAACATTCAAATAGATCCCAATTTTGCATTTCCCTATATTTATTCACACTTACATTTAGTGGTGTTTGAGTTGGTAACCAACTTATTGCATGCTTTGCAAAGATGCTACATGGATTTGGATAAAGCTATTACTTTTATTCGAACAATGGTTACTAACGGATCACTAATAGAATATTCTAAGAGCCGGCAGAAGGTTTTATGGAAATGGAATTCTTATATAATTATCTATTGATTATTTATATTTATATTATTACTATATATTTGGATTATAACAATTTCCCCGTATTTTCAAAATAATCTTGTCCTCAAGGTTGAAATAGAAAAAAAGCAATCTTGAAATTCTCCATTGCAAAATTTGAAGGTCTAGAATTCCATTTCCATAAAACCTTCTGCCGGCTCTTAGAATATTCTATTAGTGATCCGTTAGTAACCATTGTTCGAATAAAAGTAATAGCTTTATCCAAATCCATGTAGCATCTTTGCAAAGCATGCAATAAGTTGGTTACCAACTCAAACACCACTAAATGTAAGTGTGAATAAATATAGGGAAATGCAAAATTGGGATCTATTTGAATGTTAATATCAAGAATGCTTCTATAATCTCATAAGCAAATAGCTCTAGCTTTTTTAATGACATTATGTGAAATCTTTAAAAAGATCATTGTTATATGTTTATAATTGACAACATGAGGAAGGGAATTAGGATCGTGTAACCCTACTTATTGCCCATTAAGCATGTGTATCCTCTTAATTAACTTTTTTAAGCTAGATGAATTACGAGCAATATTGTATAACCAAAAATCTAAACCGTGCAAAAAGAGAATTTCTTCCTTTAGATGAACATTTGTAGACATATCAAGATTTGACCTTGAGATACTAAGATTTAGATATGAATCTTCCAAATCTTTATTGTCTTCACAACCAATATCCAAGTGTTGTACTTCTTGACATATCTCTATGTCCTCTTCTTTGCCCATCATTCTTCTACCATTGAGGCATCTAACTTGGATGCAAAGAAATTTTCTAAATCGGAACCGCTTTGATTCAATTGTTTTGCTACTATCACAGTTTGCAACTCAGAAAGTTGCTACATTAGCATATCAAACTTTTCATCAATGCTATTAAACTTCTTGTTCATATCTTTTTATAATGTTAAAATATGTCTATTTATTTTTATTAACATTATCCTACTTATAAAAATATATTTTAATCTACTAGTTTATTGTATTTAACTAACTTTTTCTTTTAATATAACTATTAAAACTATTATTGTAATCTAATAAAAATTGTAATCTAATAAAAAGTATCAACTTTTATAAAATTATACCATTATCTATTGTTTATTTACATTCATATTATTACTATATACTTGGATTATAGTATCTACCTTTTTATTTCCAAATAAATTTGGGTATAATTGATGCTTATAGGGAAAAATGGGATGATCAAAGCACTTATGCCATAAGATAATATCGAATTCATTGGAGACAAAAATAAATGATTTGGATTTAGGCATAATACCAACCTTAAGACTTATTCCAAAAATATCGTATAGGCCATTATCTTTCATAGCGTTACCGATTATCTTCCTCGAACATTAGTCTTACACAATACAAGAAGTAGAGGTAAACTTCACATAGTAGTTCTTATCTTTAGTTAATTTACTCACCGATAATAAGTTATATTGCAATTCAAGAACAAGAAGAGTGTCATTTAGTTTTAAACTTGCCAAGTATACTGTTCTTATTCCTCTTGCCGCCATAGATTCACCATTAGCCACTGAAATCCTACTCAAGTTATTAGACATACTTAGTGTATCAAAATGATATTTTGAATTGCACATATAATCTTAGGCTCTTGTATCTATTACCCAAGTATTTTTTCCTAGACTATTAGAGAGAGATAGACAACTGCGTTTTGGTCCTATTGTTATTGAAGAAGACCCAGAAAACTTATTGTTAACTAAATTGATTTGAGTTTAACTAAGTACCCATTGAAGGAAATTGACTTGGTATGGGGTTAAGCTCATTCCCAAATTTACACTTCCAGATGGGTTATCCTTGGCCTCTTGATAATTCTAGCTTTCATGAGACACCAATTTAACAAACTTGTGACTCTTCTCCATACGAACCTTTGAGAAGGTTTCTCGATTTTTTTGGATAGAATCACTCATATATATATATTTTTTAATTTAATAGCACAAGACCGACCATAGTTGTAATACCATGATGAAATATGAAAGAAAATACAGTGAAATGATCTTTGTAACTCATATAAAAATGTACATAAGAGGTCCAATTTATAGGTATCTCAAATATGGTTAGAGATGGTAGGTAATACCAACTCCATTATTTAATACATTAATTGCTTACTATATATTGCTTCTAGAAATCATAATTAATTATTCTTAAACAAGAAAAAGGCTGAAAAATGGGAAAATACTGAATTAAATAATGTAAACTACAAATCCCACATAAACTATGCAGATATATGAAATATAAAGTGATATTATCTTCTCCCTTTTGACTTTTGAACCAGTCACTTAGATAAACAAACACATTTGGAGTGTTTCTTCTTTTTCATTTTTTGGAGAGGATTTTCCTTCAGCAAAAAGGAATTTGCCAAAATGAAAAATATGTTGTTATTATCTAATTTACAGGCAAGTGATTTGCGTGTGCATGCATGCACTTGCATGTGGAAGTTTTTATGAGATGATGGCTGTTGATGGTCCATATTGTTATGGTAGTTTGGTGTTTGAGACACCAGCAGCAGCAAGTAGACTCTCCATGATATTCTACTGTTTGGGAAACTTGTCCAAATTCTCTTTGGCGGATTCTTTCTCCTTCACATAAACCTCTAATGTCCACCTATCAATCACTTAAAGCCAGGCAATGCAGATGCATTGATGGACCATGTTGTAAAATTGATGGGGAAAGTTCATAGATCCCAAGAGAGTAAGTGAGAGCCCTTTGTCCGACCAATCTGTGGTGCAGATGGCGATTGGCTCTTATTCTGTGATTCTTATGAGTATTTCTTGAGCCAAAAAGATGGTGTTCCAATTCTCATGCCAGAAACACCAGCTGTCTGTTCAATTCCAATAAAATCTGGAATTGTTTCTCTTGATCTATGTAAGAATATCTTAGAAATAAACTTATGTATGCTTCAACAAAATACTCCTAAAAATCCTTAATGGAGAATGGGTTCTTGACATTTAAGGACTAGAGGAATGTGTGTGGGTTTAAGCTTTTTGAGGATGCAGCTAGGCAGGGAAAAGGACTCAACATTTTGGAAAGCTTGACAATACCCCACATTTTTGTCAATATAAACCTGCACTAAACCCTCCCAGATTTGGTGCTCCATTGTCAGCAAGGATGAAAACGACAGCCTTTGATTTTCTCCTCCCAAAACAGCTATACAGAATCAGCTTTTTCTTTTAAGATTCAAAAGTGTTTCAAGTTCAAATCATCAAACATTTCACTGTACATGGAGGAAAAGTTATCAGTTGAGAGAAAACTTTAGGAAAGAACTTTTACTGATTTAAGCGAAAAAAAGGCCTGTTTCCTACTTCAGATATTTGCTGGAAGCAGCTATCCTTGAAGGCACCCGACATGTAGGGCACCCCAGCAATCTTAGGAAAGTTATTTCATTAGGGGAATAAAATTTTTATCTTGTTATTGTAGATCCATGCATCTTTATGACTAGTAGTTAGCGTTTTCTAAATTTGGAGGGTTCTCTTTAATGACTACTCAATCTTAGGTCCAAGCAAATGTAAATGTGTTTAAAGGGACTATTTTGCTATCAGTCACCCATAACTGGGTCCATTACTTGGGCTCATAGCAAGCAACTGCATTCTCTTGATTTATTAGGACCTTGATTCATAAAATAAGCAAGGAAGTTTATAAAAATTCGAATCGATTCTAGGTATTCCATCCAAAATGCAAGAATCTAAGAATTGAAAGAAAGTCCCTCAAGAATTCTCAGAACTTAGATTACTATAGTAGATAGCTATGTGAGCAACACTTCCTTCTATTCAATATTTATAGGAACTTGATAAGGCTTCCTAGGAAAAAGATTGTTCACAAGTTTATTTGTCCATGTTAAAATATACTTCATAATATCACGAGCTATCTAACTACAATGAAGCTTGATCTTCCACTGTAGGTTCATGGTTAACATCTAATGTTATGATAGAGAGGTTTTCTTACTACTCATCAAGATTTGGCCTCTATAAAAGAAATCAGGGGTTAAAGAGGGAGTGATCTTAAGGGAGGTACTAGTAGCAACCCTTGATTGGGAAGTGAGAGCTGTGGATCCAATTCACTTAGTATGTTTCACTGTATTTTTTCCACTGAGAACATTTTATAAAACTCTTGGACCTCTAAATTTTGAGTATCCTAATTTCATGCAATTCAAAGGGTTCAAGAAGCAATTGATATATGATGGTTAAGGGTCTAGTACTGCTTGGTGGAAAGAAAATATCGAAGTGTCTTTTCTCCATAGATGTTGTTAAGGCACTAGGGGAAGATGGCTGTAATGTCAATTTCCTTAGAGAGTCTTATGTTATAAGGAAAGAAATTGTTTAAGCTATCAAATGTTTCTTCCGAATGGGGAAGGCTAATCAAATTGAGCAATTGCACAACCTTAACCTTAGTCCCTGAAGTGAAACTGGTTCCCTTAGAGATTTTTGGTCGATAGCTTGCTGAAATGTAACATATAAGCAAATAGACTCTAACTTTTGGCTTATTGGACCAGGAGCAAATGATGTTCATTAAGTGGAAAAGTATTGTTGACAACATCCTTATCTCACAAAAATCAACTGAAGGTTGGGAATTATTAGGGCATGAGGGTGCTCTCAAGGTTAACCTAGGAAAAGCTTATGATTTGGTTTCTTGGAACTTCCTTACCAGAGTCTTGCCAGCCATGAATTGCCCACTGGTCACCACAAGTCATTGAGATAATTATCAGTTGTGTATAATCTTGTAGATTTTCAATCAATTTGACTAGAGAATCGATGGATTTCTTTCCCTAGTACATGTTAACTACACCTAGGGACCCAATCTCTCCTTATCTCTGAGTCATTGAGATGCCTTATGAGGGAGAAGTTGGGGAATCCAAACTTAAGTCCATTTGAAATGTGAAAATGAAAGGCTAACCCATCTTTGTTTGTAGATAACTTACTAATTTTCGCTACCAAATGCCTAGCTTGTGCATTAACCTGGGCAAAAATCTGATTTTGTCTAATGTAGTCCCCCCTCTTCACAAGAAATTTGTGACTACATGTAGGAAATATATATATTCATAATATTTTATTTCATATTTTTATTTGTTTATATTTTTAGTTGTATTTCAATTTTAGACACAATTGTCTGTATTTTGTTGATTTGATTTTCATTTATTTTTTATATTTCTGCTGATGTTGTGGATTAGGAGTAGATTTGAATAAGTTTATGTTAGATTTCATAGATTTGAAGTAAATTTGATAGTTTTATCTGGTATGATCAAAGATAAAACTAATGTGTTTCTATTCTTCTTCTACAATGTATAAAATTTAAGTTTTTTGTTTCAAAATTTATTTTCTCATGGTATTAGAGTTTCAGTCAATCTATGTCAATCGAAGCTAATTCACTATGAGTGATACTACTCCAAAAAGCTAAGATGGGACACTTGGATCCAAGCTCAAATTTGAATTCTCTGCACCTAAAGATGACAACAAAAAGACTCAAGCTTTGGTCTCCTGTATAATTGATCATCATACTTTCCAAACTGTACAAGATAAACTGAATGGTGCAAATTTTCGTCAGTGGTTCCAATTGGTGAAACTAGTGATTAGTAGCCATTGGAAGTTTATTTTAGTGGAACAACTAAAGCACCTGATATCAACTTTGAAGAATATGGTGCATGGGAAGTCAAAAATTCCTTTGTAATGGCCTGGCTCATAAATTTTATGGAGCTTAGAATCAGGAGAATATATCTCATTTGTGAAACGACAAAGGAGATATGGTAAAGCGTCCAAGAAATTTATTCAAATCTAGAAATTACATCTCAGTGTTTTGAAATTCAATTAAAGTTACGAACGATTACTCAAGGGAATGTGAATGTTATGGATTATTTTAATACACCGATGAAACTATGGCAAGATATGGATTTATTTTACGAGAAAGACTGGAAGTGTATGGAAGATAGCATCAAGTATGAGAAGAGGCTTTAAAAAGATTGAATCTTTGATTTCTTGTAAGGGCTAAATTCTAACCTATATGAAGTTAGCAGTCAACTATTTGAAAGGCATCCATTACAAAGTCTTGAAGGAGCTTTTGCTAAAGACAAGAGGAGAGTAGAGGACATGTAATGATGTCCAACATGTCTCAATTCAACAACAATCTGATATGGGCCTTGGCTGTGGAGTTTAGACATGAGATGGGTAACAAGGAAAGGCAATTGTGCAACCACTGTAAGAGGCCTAATCATATTAGAGAGTCTTCTCATAAGCTACATGAATATCCAGAGCATTTGAAGAACAAGTGCCATAAAGGCAATTTGAACCCTAAGAGTGCCAGGTTGCAGAAGCAATCATGCTGGTCACAATTCAGTCTCAACACTTACCTCGGAACAGTCATCAATAGATTGACTCCAAGTGAAAGTAAGGTGATAGAGCCTTCTTCAGTTGCCCTTGCTCAAAAAGGTGGTCTCTTAACTTCTTGTTAAGAATTTGGAAATGAAAGTTGGATTATTGCCGAGGCATCCTATCATATGTGTAATCTCCATACTCATTTGAATCTCTCCAACCTTGTGATAATGTGAGCAAAATTTCAATAGCTAATGGTGAGAGTGTTGTGGCCAAAGTGTAAGAAAACTGTGTATTTGGTAGAACTAAAATAATCTGACACACTTTTTGTTCTTGATCTATCGCATAATTTACTATCTGTGAGTAAACTTTGCTGAAGATAATTTTACTAAAATTATCCATCAGCAGCTGTTCTTTGTTTGTTGTTGGCCCAGGGGGGGGTGGTTGTGTGGGAACTTGCACAACTTAACGCGCTGATACCTAGGCTATACAACCTGTTTGTTAGGCAGGTGTGGCCGTGGGCACATCCATGCACGGAAAAGCTGGGCATGCTCCATCGCACCTGAGCAAGGTGTGTCACGATTTGTGAGACCTTTGGGGCTCATCTTTCGCCAATGCTACCACTCTTGCCAATGGAGGGATAAACTACTGCCGCTCTAAGTTGGAGCTTTATGAGTGAGTGCGTCATCTCATCCATTGCTGCGTTTTTCAGATGCTTTAGCCCTTCACTTCTTTTTCAGCCTTATCCTTCTCTTGGTTTGAAATTCATTAAATAAAAGCCATGAACCATTCATTCAAATTCGAGAAATCTCCCATTGTGGCCCCAATGTGGGATCTAGTTAAGAGGTGATTAACAGCAAAATTGTTATGAGGGACTTTTGTCCTTGTTTAGATTCTGCCCTTTCTTGGTAGATCCTTAGTAAAATTAAGTTTTAAGGTTGAGGGCCCATTAAGAGAGAATGTTTCAATCTCTTAAACTATTTAACTAAAAGACAGTAACTTTTTGGATTGTTTAATTCTTCAGAATAATAGTTTATTTATACAGGCCTTGTGATTTAACTTGCCAAAATAAAGGATAACTATAAATCTAACATCATCTTCTAATTATAAATATAAATCTAGAAAATAAAAATTTAACAAGATAAGAATAAACATAAATATTTTATTTCTTAATCTAATTATTCTAGAATCAAGTTTATAACATATGCATCATGCTCTTTTGAGGTGGAGTCTTGTTTTAATTGACATTTCTGTTGAAGTGAGAGAAGAGGAAAAGGTGAAAGTGGTGAACTGTAGACATGTTGCTGCTATATTTGTTGCAATGAAAACCAAAATTAATCTCCAAATGCATTAAACAGTATAATTTGAACATTATCTGGCACATACTCAATTGGATATGCCTTAATGCTATCTAATTAGGAAGTCACAATTGTGTGGAAAATATCTAAGTGATATCTTCACTTCCATGCCATCCTCTAGTTATGCAGGAATCAGGAGATATTTGATGATTGCAAGATAATAATGAAAAGTTTGAAAGACGAATCTTTATTCCAATTTCAATTGTTTTCATATTTTTCATGGCAGCAAAACTTTATTGAGCATAAGAATAAACAGATTTTCTTGCTTATGAATTACTTGGAAGAAACTTTATTGCTTATACATCAATTTCTTCCCCCGTCTTTCAGAAGTGTTCAAGACCACTGGCAGCTAGTGATCCTGCTCCGGATGCTAACATAATATTAAACCCACAATTTGATAATGGCATTGATAGTTGGTCTGGTAGAGATTGTAAGTTGGCTAGACATAGCTCTCTTCTAGAAGGGACAGTTCTTCCACTTTTGGGAGACTTCTTTGCCTCAGCATCTTGTCGCTCAGATCAGTCAAATGGGATTCAGCAAGAAATAACAGAAAGGATTTGCCGCAAGCATGCTTATGAGGTTACTGCAATAGTTCGCATAATTGGGAGCTTCATAACTAATGCTGAGGTGAAAATGTCTTTATGGATTATCGAGGCGGATCTTCGTGATCAACATATTGAAATTGCTGAGTAAGTTTTGTTGCTATTCTTTGGTTTCATTACAGGAATATGGACTCCTAGACAATAACTGTCATTTGATTTACATATGTTGGTTTACATTCCTTTGGATTCAAATTGACAGTTATTGTCTAGGAGTTTTTATTCCATAAATTTTATCACATCATCAGTGCTGTTCATGAACTATATTTCTCAAACCATACATGTTCACAGACGCATATTGCTTAAGATCAGCAAAAGCAATTACTTCTCTCTGAAAATAGTTATTTTAGGTTGCAGGCTTCAGAAAAAGAGTGGGTGAAATTGCAGGGAAAATTTCTACTAAACAGCACACCATCAAGAGCAATCATTTACATACATGGTCCACCACGAGGAATAGATATACTTGTTAACTGCTTGGAGGTCAAGCGGGCTGCAATAATCCCAGCATCTTCCAAGCCAGATACTAAGGTTGGTTAACGGTGCAGAACAGATGACCTATTTGTGGACCATGATGATGCTTTTTCATGTTTAACTAATATTTGCTTGCTGTCTTACACATCAGTTGCACTCTTGTCTTCCATTGTCATTTGTTGGCTTCGCTGCTCTCATCAATTTCTATTTTTGTGAAGAAAAGCTTATCTTAGGACTCATTCTGTCTGCAAAATATATTACTGTCATATTTACCTGGGTATTAAGCTAAAAAAAAAATTTTTTAATGCTGTAAACTGTCAACGTTATCTTCCAAGTGTGCTCCATGTTTAGAACTATGATAAATATACAACAAAAGAAACATATTCTCACAAAGTTACTCATTCTTATTGCATTTCCTCCCTTAAACCCAGCTTCAATCACTCGTAATGTAATTTTGATGCACTGCATTTTGGAAGTGTACGGTTCGTTCATCCAACCCATCTCTGTTGCAGGATACTGCTTATGGGGTTAACATTATAAAGAACAGTAATATGAGTAATGGCTTAGATGGATGGTTTTCTCGAGGTGACTGTATGCTGAGTGTCGAAACTGGTTCTCCATGTATACTTCCACCACTGTCCAAAAGCTCTCTTGAAATGCATGATTTCCTGAGTGGCCGCTGCATTGTGGCAACTAACCGCACAACTAGGTCAGCAGGACCTGCCCAAATTGTCACTGATGCGTTGGAACTCTACATGACATATCAGGTGTCAGCATGGGTCAGGATAGTTTCTGCAGCAGTTTCAGAAATTGTCAATATCACAATTGTTGTGGATGATATTCCCATTATGGCAGCTCAAGTTGAAGTTCATGATCAAGAGTGGTATGATATTGGAGGTTCCTTTAGAATAGAGAAGCAACCTTCTGCTGTTGTGGTATGTGTGGAAGGTCCTTCATCTGGACTCAACTTAATGGTTGCAGGGCTTAATGTTTTTCATGTTGATCGCAAAGCAAGATTTGCACGTTTGAATTCGCAGATAGTTAAGGTGCGTTATTTTTTATTTATAATTGATACAAAATTCATATTTTGATGTCCTATTGGCTTTCTTTGAGTTCTTACATATAAATATATATGAATTATATTTTAAATTTTTATCTACCCCATTTTAATCCCAGTTTGATCCTCTAGACTCTTGACCCCTTCTCTTTCCTAGATCAATCTCTTTGGTTCAAGTTTGACAACATTGCTAAAGATAGGTCTTGAAATTCACAATAACAGGGAGAGTGTTCGAAAAGGCGTTTATTCTTGTCAACTTACTTATAGACAATAAATTGTATTTTAATTTATGAACAAATGAAGTTGATTGCAACTTAAATCTTGAGATGCATACTAACCTTGTCCTTAAGCTGAAGCCAAGTTTCTCATAGCAACCCATGCACTCATACTCTCATCACATCGCTCATATGTTTCAAAGTACTTTAGAGAATAAGCCATAAAATCTAATGCTCCTCTATCAACAATCCACACAATTTCATGTAAGAACATGGAAGAGATGCATAATTACCTTTATGGGTAGTAAAGATCGATGGACCATCATATTGTGCTTCGGTCCCTTTTGCATCATTTGCTGATTTAATAATTTCTAGAGAATTTTAATTTGCTCAACCAATAAATTGATGATTGAAGGTCTCCTGACCTTATTTCTACAGTGCGTTTTGGGATGTCTTCCATCATCCTAGATGATGTAACTTGGATTTTAATTAGGAACAAATGGGCTTTAATACCATGAAGAAGTATATCATAGAATTATTTTTAAGTGATACAAAAATTTGTTCATTAGACAGCCTTTTTATCTGCAATGCAATTATGATTAGTAGCAAGAATTATTAATGCATCAACACTACCAACCACCGACGTTAATTCTACCAACTTACATCATTAATTACTAGCTTAAGACGAAATTTATTTCTTATACAAACCAATTACTGCAAGATTTTTGAACAAGCTTATTTTGTTGTAAATAGATATTATCTTCATGAACGGAAAATGTTCCATTACTCAAATAGGTTTTATTATTATTTCCTTAACAATAATTATCTGAACTTGCCGTTGTTATTTTTGCAGATACGACAGCGTGATGTCATCTTGAATTTCACTAGGAGTGAGGGTATGGAGCAAGCATATGTAAAAGTGAAACAAATAGCAAACAGCTTTCCTTTTGGCTCATTCATTAGGAGGACAAACATTTGTAATGAAGACTTTGCTAAATTCTTTGCTGAAAATTTTAACTGGGCTGCTTTTGAAAATGAGCTGAAATGGTCTTCCTTGATCAACTCAATGGTCTTCTACTATCAGTTACTTTGGAATTCAAATGAAACAAGAAAAGGAAAGCTTCACTTTGAATTTGATGATGCTGATGAGCTCATGGAATGGTGCAGAAGTCATAAGATTAAAACCAGGGGCCATTGCATTTTCTGGGAAAGGGAAGAAGACATCCATCCATGGATTCATGAATTGAACAAGAATGATTTGATGATTTACATCGAGAACCGCCTTAATGGTCTTCTAACACATTTCAAAGAGCAATTCATACATTATGATGTCAACAATGAGATGCTACATGGGTCCTTCTATAAGGATAGGCTAAGCAAAGAAATTAGACCTAACATGTTCAAGATGGCACATCAATTAGATCCATCAACTGTGCTATTTGTCAATGAGTGTCATGTCGTAGATGGACGTGACATAAGATCCAGTCCTGAAAGGTATATTAAACACATCAAGGAGTTGCGGGAAGATGGTGCTCCAGTAGGAGGAATAGGTATTCAAGGACACATAGATAGCCCAATTGGATCACTTGTGTGTGCTGCACTTGATAAATTGAGTATGCTTGGTTTGCCAATCTGGTTTACTGAACTAGATGTGTCTTCAGAAAATGAACACGTGAGGGCAGATGATTTGGAAGTCATGCTTCGAGAGGCATTTGCACATCCTGCTGTTCATGGTATAGTACTTGGGGGATTTTGGGAATTATTAATGAGAAGGCAAAATGCACATCTTGTCAATGCAGAGGGTGAAATCAATGAAGCAGGAAAGAGGTATCTTGATCTCAAGAAGGAATGGTTATCTGAGGAAAGTGGGAATATTGAAGGAAATGGAGTATTCAAATTCAGGGGCTTCCATGGTACATATAAAGTTGAAGCCTGTGCAGGTTCCACTACATTTTCCAAGGAATTCAGAGTC
The DNA here is from genome assembly GCA_024138015.1 of Lumnitzera littorea. Lineage (NCBI taxonomy): Eukaryota > Viridiplantae > Streptophyta > Magnoliopsida > Myrtales > Combretaceae > Lumnitzera > Lumnitzera littorea. Next base: position 54,843,947 of record JAMXBB010000011.1, read on the forward strand.
ACTGAGGGCGAGTTGCCTCTAGTATTATATTTTTAATATTTTGATGCCCAAGTTGCATCCTTAAAAGGTTCAAGATTTCAGTCAATCCATTTTTTTTTATAAGAAATAAGAGGAAACACCGATGCATTGGTCATGGGGTCATTATAATTCTTACTGAAAAACTGTAGTTTCATAAACTCCATCAGCAATGTCCTGAATGTTAAACCTGTATTGAAATTGTTATTCTCCATCAGGAGTGTTAACATTTTCAGCTCTTGGATTGACAAGACCTATCAACTAGTCTAAAAAGTACCAACATCGTTCCATGCTATGTTGTAGCAACCTTATTGAAAATTAACCAAGAGAATCAGTTGTTATGGTGAAATCTGCTGATATTTTGAATGTGTATGCTCTATTTTATGTAATAAATCTAAAAGCCTCCACTGTGTCTACAAAAGCTTACACTTTTTGAATAGTTGGATATGGAGCTAAATTTGATGTGGTAGTAGAGCAGAGGTCTTGAGTTTAAATCCCTAGTTGTCATTTTACCTCCATTAGATATACACTTGATAGGCTTAGTCAAAGACCCAGCTCATAAGTGACGTAAGTGAAGGGGGAGTGTTAATTAATTATTAGATTAGTTGGTTGTGGAGCTAAATTTGACAATTGTGTGATTCCATATGTTTATCTGTGTGTATGCTGGTGACTTTTATTATTAGGATTGCCTGATCTTAAGTTGCTATGGGTTTATAGATAGAATAGCCAAAATAATACTTATATCATCTCTACAAAGATTGTTCCATTGAAAATTACTATATTCTGACCAGAATACTTAAAGTTAAGTTCATGAATTTTTTGGGTAGTCTTTTGATCAATTGATAGCTATCAGAATTCATCATCTTGTAGTTGGCCAATTTTATTAATACTACCTTTAACATTCCTGGGATCCGCAGTACTATATTTTCTTGTGAGCTGAATTGCATCTTTGCTGCTGCTCACTTTCTTGATTTTCTTTCTGCTTGCTTGCTTTTAAGCTTGTTCTCTTGCTGGTAAGCTACTTGTATTTTATTGCTAATGCAGTGCATGCACATGCGTACTTGTAATTTACATTATTCAGCCTGTGTTACTAGCAGTTCTACACATTCTGTTGTTGACTTGAGTGCATTAAGTTTGTTTTTTGGCTCCATTTGCTTTGATCACTTATTATCACCTGCTATCTTCACTCGTGTTTTTCTCCTCTCTGCAAGCTTGTACTTATGTCATTTGATGGCTTGGTCGAAACTTTCTATATGGTTGACTTATTGTACTTAAATAGACTTTTTTGCTTTATCTTGCTTGTTGCTTGCTTGCCTGTTTGCTTGAGATAATCTTGGGCACTTCTTGTTGCTAGAGCATATACTGGTATTTGTTTATTCATTAGCATGCATTCTTTGCATGGCAAAAATTTTCAGGGCAGTTAAGTGTTTTTCTTTTTATTTATTTATTTATAATTTTTGCATTGTCTTCTTTGAATTTCCTTCTTCTTCTTCTTCTTCTTTTTCTTTCTTTTCCCCCTAATCTCCTAATCGATTGCCTTTGTTCAATTTACATGTTTGTCACAGGAATATGAGAAAATGTGTCTGGAGCAAATGAAGCTACCACTTAGACTTATTCATTTGGAATCTCAACTTATTTGGGACAAGGCAAGATTGGTGATGCTGATATCAAAAGATGCAAGCTTTAACATCAAGCACATGGAATGGGATGAAAGCTTTCTATACCCACGTCCGTGCTTCACCCTGCGATATTTGGAATTGTTTAGTGAGTCCTAAATGTGCCATGAGAAGGCCAACATGTGTAAGTAGCTCCCCTCCACATCGAAGTTGATGAACATGTTGGTTCCATGCGCACTGTGATGCTGCGTAAGATAACATCTCTATCCATACATGGCAGATCATTTCCCATTTCTTTTCATTTCTCCATGAGTCCTCCGACTCCAGAGACTGCAATGACTTGGCAAGCCTACAAGCATCAAATAGCACCGACTTACTCCTGTCTCCCTTGACTACACTTGGTTGGATGTTTGTATTTACTTGAAGCAATACCATACAAGCCTGACTTTCATCAAAATTGGACATTGATTTCTGGCTTTGAAAGAATTCTGCTGCTTCAGCACAAGTATCATGGTATCTGATCTGCCCAATTCCTTTGGGCAGCATGACGGGATAGTTCACAAGAATATACATCATATAGTTTGATAAGCCCCTGCAAATCTCACTTCTTGGTTCTCTGTTTTTTGCAGAATACCTTTTGACATCGAAATAGTAGCAGAGATCTGTTGCTATGTGCCACAGGAGAATACTTTGATCAAATTCAACGTCTACAATGGTAGAACTCAACTTGTTGTAACAGTTCATCTTCTTAAGTACTTGTTCACCTCGATGGTTGTACAGCTGCTTGCACTTGGCCAAACTCTCAGCATTGGGTAACTTGACTATCAGCTGTTGAAAGATTAGCTGCTTCAGATCTGTTGAGATTTCCTTCACTTCTTTATTCCTTAACATTTGTATAATTTTATTGATTCCAGGCATCTTACTCATTCCAGGCATCATTTCTCTCCAGCAGAATTTTCTTTGTTCATCAGAAAAGCAAGATAACAATAGATTATGTTGAGCCATAGAATTTGACCACCTTTGATGCTTGTTTTTAGTTCGCCAAGATGAAACGGCATGAAACAGCACTTTTGCTGGAAGCTTCTTTTGCTTTCCTAGCCATAGCATGGTCCAGTCAGAATAATGAAGGATTAGAATCCCATATATCTCCAAGAAAATTGCAACCACGAGAAGCAGATAAGTTATGGCTATGTTGATATGTGCATAGTGTTTTGTGTTAATGGTAAACAAGGCAGTAGAGGTGATTAGAATGCACACAATGCAGACTGACCGGCGCACGATCCCAGACAAGCAGTAAACAACGGTTGCTTTTGTATAGAGCAAGTCGTACAAAAATCCCAACTCGATCTCAATCACAGTAAATGCATCTAGGGGATTCATCTTAGCCAAGATGGAGAGACTTGATTGTATGTCCTGGATGCTGAGGATGAGATCTGCATAGAGACGTTTCAACATCGGGAATAAGAGTAGGGCTTCATTTATTAGCTTGAGATCTGGGTTGGTAATTTCTTCAATTTGGCTGGGGCCATCAATTACCTCAACCACTTCGGCATATGCTATGCTCTTTCCATTTTCTCTCCTGTCACTGTATTCCTTCATGAAGTTCATGTAACTAGGGCCTGGATCTGGTGAAGGAAGCAGTGCTTCTCTGAAGTTCTCACTGCTAGCTGACCTCAGAGCCCATGTTCTTTCACCATACTTGATTATTCCAGCAACAAACATTGGAATTGTGAAATAATTTAGGGGCACTCCTGACCATGGTAAGAGGACTACATATAAGGCCACTCCAACCTGAAAGGTAAGGTTTAGCAAGTGCCTCAACCAAAGCTCATTGTCCTCTAAGGAATAAGCTGTGAAGTTATCAGGCCCGCCAAGGTGCAACAAGAAAAATGGTGACCAAAATGCTTTCAGGGTATCGTTTGGGTCAACAGAATGTTTTGAATTAGCAATCGTTGAATCTTGACTGTTGCTATTATTATTTTTTGAGAGAACACCCAATGAAAGTGTTGCAACAGTGTCAGCACTTAGATAGGCAAGCCAAAGAACGATTCTTACTAATGTTTTGGCCGAGTACTTTCTCTTGGTTCCAAATAGAATAAGGGTTATCTGTAAGAGAAGGCTGACAAGTACTAGGGTACGGAGCTCCCAGTCGTTCCAGAGGTTCTGCATTCTTTGTGGGAAAATTTGCAGCATGCTTCTGTCCATCTTCGTCAGGAAGAGAGTACTTGCAACAGGAACTGAAATGAAAACAACCACCAAGAGCAAAAAAAAAAAAAAAAAAAAAAAAAAGTTAAGGAAGGAATACAACTTTCATGCCACAATACAAGTGAGCTATGCACATTTATCCATGCAACTAGAAGTTGAGGAACTTACTGGTTGGAACCATGGCTGCCAGCTCTAGAGTTGCGTTTTGGAACTTTAGAGTGTATCTAGTTAAGATGTTTTATTTTTACCTCAATCAAAGCTCATTTGTGGATAGTAGACCTGATTCAATTCTCATTGTCCCTGTCTAACCTTTTGAGGTCCACCAAGTTGGTCAACTGGACATTGTGATGGAAATTGTAATCGGTGTAACATTTTGCCGTGTGCCACCAACACAGAAAGAATAAATAAGGTCAAGTTGGACAAATTGTCTGTTTTAAACTTAGACGTTCTTGCCTACTTTCCATGTATTCCACCTGTTTCACTTAACATAAGGGCAGTAATGCAAGTTGAGCTTGAGCCCACTTTTATAAAAATTGGACTATCCAATAGACCGTCCCCTTGTTACAACTTGTAAAAAGAACATTAAAAAACATCCTTTTTTTTTTTTTTTAATTTTTTCCGTAGACAACAGTATTTTCTTGTATAGACAACAATGTTTTGCTGTCACTAAAGCAAGGATTGACTCGAGCCTCTTTTCTCTACTTTTTTTTTTTTTTTTTCTTAATACCTTTTTTTCTTTTTTGTTTTTGCTCTTTATGCAAGTTTCCACGGAGCAGGATACCGGATGATGCTTCATCACTGATGCAATCAGCTGAGTATCTTTTCACACAAATGCAGTCAATGCCGGAAAAGTTATTTCTAAAGATATGAAAGGTAAATAAATAAATAAATAAAAGTTCTCTCTTCCCCTCCGCTTTTCCCCTTCTAATTCTCTTTTACTTTTCCTCAACTGGACTATTTTTCAGCAATGTTGTCACCGCTATTTGAAATTCAAGGGTTTTCTCATTTTACACTTGTAACTTGAAGTTGCAAGATGTCACATAATTTTTGTTGTTAAAATTTATTATTTCATCATCTTCCTTCAAGGACTGTCATCTCAGACCAATGAGTGTTTACAACAACATTTCTCGAAAATGATGAAGGAAATAAAATTTTTTGATTGATTATAATATTTAGTAATTTTAAACTTTAGATGTAAAGTTCAATTGAGTATAATATTTAATAATTTGGATTCAAGTTGAAAATTTGAAGCACTCAAATTTCAAGTGGTGGTATTAACATTATTCTTTTTATTTTTCAAAGAACCTTAGCTGATTTGGTGAGGTTTATATTCCTAGTGATGCAGATTAGAAGATTTTTGAAAGAAGAAAAAAAGTTCTAGATATGATTTATATTATCTTTTATACGAATAAATTCAGTTTTTTATTTTCAAGATTTAGTTAGATACCTATCTTATTTTAAAATATTAAATCTTTTATTTTTTAGATTTATTAAGATTTAATTTTTTTAGAATAGGTCTTATTATGCCTATAAATAGGAAAAACTTGTAATAAATTAAGAGAAGAGTGATTTGATATTAAATATTGAATAAAGAAGTTATTTTCTTAAAATTGGTGTGATGTATTTTTTCTTCACTAATGGTAGAAGGCCATTTTTTTTCTTATCAATAGTGTGAGGCTAATATCTGAATTTAGCAATTAGATTTTTTTTTTTAATTTTATTTTTCCTTTCATAGAATAAAATATTTATTTATTTTATTAATTTCCATGCTTTCCCTAATTTTTCATTTTTTTTATAATTTTTTTTTCATTGTCCTACATCACCTAAATTTAAAAAATACAATTATGAAACTTTTGTCAATTGGGTCAAAATCTGGTTTGTTCAAACTTGTTTGTTTTTGAGGAATTCCAATGCTCACTTGCCATTCTTATTGTCTACTAATGTACAAGACTTTTGTAATGTTCACCAACGATAGGAAATGGAGGAAACTCAATTTACAAGAGAAAGCAATTCATCCATCTGATTATGTTATTTTCGATTTTATACAGGCAAGTAAAAATAACTAACTAAACTACTTGACCCTATAGATGAAAGACAGTTGGACTATACAAAAATAGGAAGATTTACACGTGGAAACTAAGAAATATTTATAGAAGAGTAATAATAATAACACCCCCACTTCAAGTTGGAGCTGATCTAAGTGATAACTTGGATTGAAACAGTAGAAGTTGATGAGCACTGATCGGCTTGGTGAAAATATCAGCAACTTGCAACTTAGAAGGAATGTAAGAGATAGCCAAGAGCCTAGGTGTACTATGTTCTCGAAAAAAATGCACATCGACATCTATATGTTTTGTTCACACATGTAAGCAAGGGTTAGAAGCAATCAACAAGATAGACTTGTTATCACAATAGACAGGAACAGGTAACGAAAATGGAACTTTCAAGTCATGAAGAACGAAAGACGTCCAAAGGATCTCCTTAGTTGCAGCAACCAAATTGCGATATTTTGCTTCAGTAGACGAAGTAGAAACAGTAGATTGTTTCTTAGTCTTCCACGAAATCAAGGAAGAACCAAGCATCAAGCAATAACATGAGATGGACTTCTGATCAATTGTATTTGCTGCCCAATCCGAATCAATAAAAGCATGTAAATTTAGACTAGTAGAAGCAAAGTAATAAAGTTCCAAAGTAATCGTGCCTTTCAAGTAACACAGCACATGGAAAAGCGCCTGTAGATGGCCAGTACAAGGTTTAGACATGTATTGACTCAAAGCATGAGCTACAAAGTTGATATCTAGCTGAGTAAGATTAATGTAAGAGAGCCTCCCAACCAGTCAATGAAAATAGGAAGGATTAGACAACAAAGAACCCATATCAGTAGTAAACTTTAAACCACTCGGGAAAGGAAATTGAACTAGCTTAGTAGTTGTTAAACCAGTTTCTTCGAGTAAGTTAAGAATGAATTTCTATTGACTCAAAAAACAACCAGCGGAAGTTCAGCAAAGCTCTAATCCAAGAAAGTATTGTGCCAAGCCTAAGTCTTTGATAGTAAATGCTGCATCCAATTGTGATTTCAAATGAAAAATAAGAACCTCATCTGAACCTGTTAATAACATGTCATCCACATAAAGGAGGACAGCAACAAATCCTTTATTTGTAGATTTAGTAAATAGAGAATAGTTGTGTTTGGATTGAAGAAATCCTTCACGACGTAAAAAATTTGAAATCTCCAAATTCCACTAACGTAAAGCTTGTTTAAACCTGTGTAGAGACCTTTTAAGATGACAAACTTGACCATCAATAGCCTTAGAGTAACCTTCAGGAGGAAACATATATATTTCCTCATCAAGATGTCCATGCAAGAAGGCATTATTAACATCAACTTGATGTAAGGGCTAAGAATGAGATACAACAATGGCAAGTAGGATTCAAATAGTATTTAGATTAGCAATAAGGGAAAACGTTTCAATATAATCTTCTCCTTCAACTTGAGTATAACCTTTAGCAACTAAACGAGCCTTATATCACTCAACACTCCCATCAAGCCAATATTTGACTTTGTAAACCCACTTACATCTTACTGCCTTCTTACCCTTAGGTAAATGCATCAAGTCCTAAGTGTCATTGGTTTCTGAAGCACAATTTCCTTGTCCATAGCATCTCTCTATTCCTTAAATTTCACGGCTTAAGAATAATGTTTTGGTTCATATACAATTAATTCATGTGCAAGTGAAACTGTGTAGTCGTGTGGAAAGTTATGTAACATGAAAGCAACAAACAAAGGGTATTTGGTTGTAGAAGCACAAGAACCCATAGCATAAACAAAATTAGTTAACCATTGAGGAGTCTTATGAATTCTACTAGAACGACGTGGGATAGGATATTGAGATGATTGTTTTGGAAAGGAACAATCAGATAAAGAAGGTGTTTGAGTAGAATGTGGAACAATATGAGGTGCAGGAGAATCAAATGAAACAGTGGGTAAAGAAACTAAATGAATAGATGAGGATGAATCAACACTATAACCAATAGAGGACTGATCCTTGAATGGAAAATCTTCTTCTAAGAAAACAACATCTCTGTTACAGATAATTTCTTTCATGTCTAGCTTATAGACTTTATAATCTTTCTGAGCAGTAGCATATCCAACAAAAACTCCCTTAATACCTCAAGGATCAAACTTATCCTCCAAGGGTGACAAATTAGCAATATAGCACAAACATCCAAAAAGTCACAACTTGCTATAATATGAGGTTTTATGAAATGGTACATCATAGGGAGACTGCCACTAAAGAGTAACCATGAGCATCAAATTTATCAAATAAGTAGAGACTAGTAAACACTCCCCAAAAGGATTTAGGAAGATTAGCATGTAACCTCAAAGCTCTTGATGTATCTAACAAATGCTTATGTTTTCTTTCCATACATCCATTTTGCTATGGAGTGTGTGCAATTGTTCTTTGATGAATGATCCCAAGGCAATGAAACAAGTCTTGACAGTTGTGAGAAATGAATTCACCACCATTATTAGTCCTTACTGTTTTTGGTGTAGCTGAAAATTGGTTTTTGACACAATCGAAATATTGTGTAAGAATGGAATGTGATTGACTTTTATGATTCATTAGATATGTCCAAGTTGATCTACTATAATCATCTACTATTATAAGGAAGTAATGAGCATCAAACAAGGAAAAGGAACACGATGAAATTTAGCTCCTTGACAAGTATAACAAAAACATGAATCAAAGTTAAAGGCTTTACATGAATCTAAGTGTTTAAGTGTAGAAAAAGAACTATGTCCAAGCCTATTGTGCAACAACATGACATTTGATTTATTTGTTGAACAAGCAGGGGAAATGACAGAAGTGAAATCAACAACATTAGTAGCTATACATGATTTTGTAGACAATAAGTATACACCATTCTAGGCTTGTGCTGTTGCCAAAACTTCCTTAATATTCGGGTCTTGTAAGGTATAAGAGGATGGATAAAAAACAACTTGTAAGTGAAGGTAAGAGGTAAGCTTATGTACCGAAAGTAGATTGTGGGAAAATGATGGAACATACAACACATTTTTTGGAATAAGCTCTTTAGTAATATTTATTGAGCTTGATTTTGTTACATGTATGACAAATCCATTAGGTAATCCGATAGGGACTTCTTTATCCAGAAGTATAGCATCATGTGACAACTTAATAAATGGTGTCATGTGGTCACTTGTACCTGTATCTACTATCCATGTAACCAAAACATTATTTATAGCTACAAGTGAAAGGTTATTTGACATGGAAATACTTACATGAGTCACTGCATTAGCTGCAACAGTTGAATTTTCTTTGCCTTTCTCCTTCATGAGCTTGAATATCTCTCGATATAACTCTTGAAGCATGTTTTTGTCAAGATTACTGATAGAGATTTTATCACCACTATCATCGGAATCCAAAGGTCTTTTGAAACAACCAAGTTCTTCCTTTGTGCTGCAATAGGATGCTGTAGGTATATCATTCTTATTTTTGGACAACATACGTTTCCCTTTGTACTACTTAGGGTACCCAACTAGCTGAAAGCAACTATCAATAGAATGCCCCACTTGTTTACAATGCATGCACACAAGACCTCTTTTGTTCTTCTTCTTATCAAAGTTATTACCCTTATAAGCATAAAATGCAGCTGAATCAATGTTCATATTTAAGGTTCTTGCAAATTGCCTCTATTTCTCCACTTGTTGGACCAAATAAAACGCTCAATTGATCGAAGGTAAAGGTTCCATGGCCAATATTTGATTTGTAATACTCTTACAACCATCACTGAACCCCATTAAGAACTGAATCAATCGAGTATGAGACTCATATTTCACAATTCGTTCCTTAAGAGCATGAGTGTAGTAATCCATCTTACCACACTTACATCGAGGAAATGAATATAGCTCTTGTAATCCCAACACCTACACGACTTGTTGAAATACACACTTATGGCTTGATTGCCTTGTCTAATATTACTAATATCATATTGAAGCTGAAATATTAAAGGTCCAATAGCTACACCATATTGTTCTTTAATCTCCTTCCACAATTGAAATGTCGATTGTGTATACAAAAAATTTTGCGCTAAATCACTTATCATGGAGTTCATGAGCCAACATCTTACCATATAATCAACATTAATCTACTTACTCATTTGATCAGAATCCTCAGCCGACTTAGGAATTAATCCGTCTATGAAACCTGATTTAGACTTGGCTCCTAATCCCAATTTCATGCATTTACTCCAAGGTAAGTAATTATTACCATGGAAAATTATATTGCCAATACTCATGCCAAGATTATCCAATTTAGAAAGATAAAAAGGATCAATGATTGCTAGATTAAGATTGTTACTCATTTTAACAGTTCGATTAGAACTACTAATAAGACACTGACTTGAAACTACAGAACAATAGGATTAAGAAATGAAGCTCTTTGATACTATGAGGAATTCCAATGCTCACTTGCCGTTCTTGTTGTTCACTGACATACAAGACCTCCACAATGTTCACCAGCGATAGGAAATGGAGGAAACTTAGTTTATAAGAGAAAGCAATTCATCCATCTGATTTTATTACTTTTAGTTTTATATAGGCAAGTAAAAATAACTAACTAAATTACTTGACCTTATAGATGAAAGGCAGTTGAACTATACAAAAATAGAAAGATTTACACGTGGAAAATAAAAAATATTTACAGAAGAGTAATAAAAAAGATAGTTCCCATTATGAAGTCTTTTGCTCAACGAGCTTGCTTTGCGATAAAAGAGTTCCTATTGACTTGGTGATAAAGCTGAAGGTGTCTTCATCAAGCCTTCAACTAGTGGCTCATTTTTTTTTTTTTTATGTTTTTATATTTTTTTTGTTTTTATTTTTTTTAATCTCTTGCTCGCCATGGTAATTTTCATGGTAGCCGAGTGGTCAAGCTGATGTCCGTTCTAAGAGCAAAATCCACCGTTTGTCACCCTGGGATTGAGTAAAGCACTGCTTTCGTTTACAACTGTTTTCATTGTAGTTTGATCATTGTAAGCGATTGTTTAGTTTGAGAGAAGTGAATTACCAAATAGTAAAAGCCGACTTCATCCCCACACATGACCCTATTGTTTGGATTGAACTCTTGTGCTCCTTTGGTTGCTCGGCAATCATATTCATAGGACAAATTGGACACTATAGCTTCTAGCCTTTTGAAGAATAGTGTACACAAGGATTTCCAGAGAGTTATAATTCTAAAACAAACAAGAATTAAGAACTCACAATGCACTAAATTTTACAAACGGGACATCACATTTATCAAAAAGAAAAGATTCTGAAACTGTTTTGGAGGGAGTACAGACTTCAACATTGTATCCTCCATGAAAGCCCTTAAACTTAAACTCCCCATTGCGATCAATACAGCCAGTAACCTCTGTTGTCCACTCCTTCCTGAGATCGAGTAATCTTCTACCAGCTTCACTAATTTCACCACGAGCATTCACCAGGTATGCATTTTCCTGATCCATCGCCATTTCCCAGAATCCCTGTAGTACTATACCTCCCACGGCAGGATGAGAAAATGCTTCTCGAAGCACAACTTCAAGATCCTCTGCTCTAATATGATCATTCAATGAGGAAACATTTAGCTCTGTAAACCAGATTGGCAAACCTAGCTTTCCTAACTTGTCTAAGGCTGAGCATATTATTGGACCAACCGGACTGCTCAGATGTCCTTGGATTCCTACCCCTCCAACAGGAGCACCTAGTTCTTGCAAATTGCGTATATGCTCAATATAGTTTGCAGGGCAGGATTGTACGTCACTTCCATCTTCAACATGCCTTTCATTCACGAAGAGAGTCACATCTGGGTCAAGTTCCTTAGCTTTCTTGAATATACTTGCCCAAGTGTTTTTACCCAATTTCTTCTTGTAGAAGGATCCACGTAGCATCTCCCTGATTATGTTGTAGTGCCTGAACTTTCCCTTGTAACGAATGAAGACCTTTGAGAGGCAATTCTCTATAGCTTCCATTAGTTCACTCTCAAATAATTCTCGAACCCAACATTGGATTTCTTCTTCCATTTCTGAGAAGATGTTATGACCACCAATTTCAATCTGATTCCTACTGCACCATTCCAATAGCCCATCTGCATCATCAAAGTTGAAACTTCCTTTTTCTGGTTCCAGGCATGACCAATTCAACTCACTTTCAAAGCTTGCCCAATTAAAATTTTCTATCAAGAACCTGATAAGATCCTCATTATCTATGCTTGTCCTACTGATACATGAGCCAAATGGAAATCCCTGCTGTGTTTGTTTGACAACAACAGGCACTCCTTCCATGCTGCCATCTTCCCCACCAACAAACTTCAAAATGACTTCATGCTGCCTTATCTGCAAAATATAATAATCAAGCAAAGTTGAAGCATTTCAAGTCTTGAGTGATAAAGTTGTTGGAATTACGTTATCTCAAAAATGCATGTCAAAGTGCTCTTGTTAAGTATAAAATGTAAAAGCCAACTCTAATTTACAAGTATAAACTTTCGGATCAGCAGGATGTGCATATACATTCAACATGGTGTGAAAGCAAGAAGTAACTGAGTTTAAATCTTTGCATCATTATTCAACCCCTGTTTAATTAAGTGGTTCGCTTGATGAATTTTAGTCAAAAGTCTCAGCTCACAAGTGAAAAGAGGCATTAAGTATAAAATAGAAAAGCCTTTTTAGATCAGTTGACTATGATTATAAATTTAATAGTTTTGAAATATTATTGATTGTCGTAATATAAGACCAAGATAGGAGTTCAAGGTTTGCGTTCCTCTTGGTCAATTTTCAGCACTTTGTAAAGAAATTGTCAAAGATAATACTGATGCTTATTTAGTTAAATCTTTTTCCAAAAATCGAAGAAACGCAATCAGGACTATTACTAAAAGAGAAGTTACATTAAATATGCATGTCCCATCCCTCAAAAGAGTATATGGATTATTTGCAGCAGTAATCTGGGAAACAGCAAGGATACCTTTTCAGTTTGAGCCTTTAATTGTGCAAATCGAGCTCTTCGATCAACAGGGAATATATGAAGCCCAGCAACCATAAAATCAACACCTAAAGCTGGCCCTTCAAAATAGACCATGACTTTGGAAGGTTGCTCTTCAATCCTAAATGAACCACCAATTTCATACCAATTTTTATCATCAGCACTGACTTCACCAACTTGAATGGTTTTGTCATCAAGACGAAGTTTAACACTGATGCTGTGGCAGGTGCCTTGTCCAATTCGAACCCAAGCAGATACTTGGTATGTTAAAAACAGTTTGATTTTCTTAGTGATCATCTGGGCTGGGCCACTTGATGCTTGTTTTCGATTGGTAGCTAGGACATAACAGCCACTTCGGATTTCATGAGCTCCTAATGATTCCAATGCCATTGGAGGACTAATGAGTGGTGCCCCTGTTCCATAGTTGAGGATACAACTGCCAACTGAAAACCAACCATTTACACCATCATTCAGGTTGCTGTTGTCGATTATGTTGACTCCATATTCTGCATCCTAAAAATGAAGAAATAGTTTTCAGATTTTTCATGCTGATTAAAACTGGACTTTATGTCAACCTTAGAAGATCCAATCCAAGAAGACGAACATCGATAACTGGCATTGAAGAGGGATGATCGTCCTCTGCATGCTTTATGACTATGTTGTTCACCAGAAGGTTGATTTCACTAGGGGGGCCTTCTATGGAAATGGTGGCTCTCAAAGGAATGCTGTTGATCAGAAATTTACCCTGCAACTTTATCCATTGCTTATCTTGTATTGTCAACCTTCATAAAAACTGAGCATCACTCAGATGCTGATGAATGAGCATAAGATAATTCAATAAGTAACAAAACAAAGAATTATCTCATGGAATCAATAAAATTTCACATTTATTGATGCAGCTAGGGTGTGACCTAAATCACAAGCTAGTCATGTAATAATTTGTACTAAAGTGAATGTAAAAGAAGGAAACACTCAGACTTGTTGCTACATTCAAAGCAAAGCAACAAATTTGGCCTCTCACAACCAGCAAGTTTGCATGATGAAGTTCAATTATGCTAAATAGTAAGAAAAATATAGACCTATTCATTGCACTGGAGATAAGTAGCCAAAAGGAAAAGGAATTCCGGATTTCTCATCTTAGAATCAACATATTCTAGTTGCTTATGTGACTCATCCTATATGCAACATCTAGTAGACCTTGTTTTCCACATTTTTTTCAAAATAGGCAAAAAGAAGAGGACTGCCTTAACTGAATTGAAAAATTATCTCCACAAATTTCAGCAAAGTGCCTACTTGGTTCCCTTTTATAAGGGAGTAATGGATTTAGTTCCATAAATAATGGATCTCTAAGCTGAAACTTTGGTGTGTGCTTTTGTAATTATTAGGCAAACCAGTTAAAATGGTGGTTCAATGAGTGTGCAGGATGTGAACTCATAATGTCCTACTTTAATACCATATCAGATTTAGTTTCACAGTCGCCTGGTCTAGAAACTTAAACTTACAGATAAAGTATGTATTTTTATAATTTTTATTAAGTGATTTAATTGATATGACTATGCGTGAATTTGAATTCATGACCTCCTAATCTGGTACCATATTAGATTCTAGCTATTATTACTTAACAGAGAGTAATTATACTTTGAGGATGGAGAAGAAGCGAAACTAACTTTACTATCTTTACTTCTTGTTGAAGATTATTCACTGTCTGAATCCACAGTATAGCTTGCACATCTGCTTCAACAACTGTTTTTGTGGAACCAGATATTTGAACTGTTGCAATGAATTCATATGGGATTTTTCTCTTGACTTTCTCTGTTATATCTTGCTGAATTCCACTATTATTGTTCTGACGATGAGTTGCTAAGAGAAAGACGTTTCCATAGACGGGAAGGATGGAGGTATTTCTTGTAGAATCACGCAGTTCGATCTCACAATCTCTTCCAAACCAACAGTTTAGGCCATCTTCAAAACAAGGATTGAGAACTATACTTTCCACTGCAAAGGGATTACTATCTTGATTGTATCCAGGATCTGCACTCTGCCACATCAAAATTGGACATTTGTCAGGATACATCAATACTATGATCTAGAAAAATAGTACTGCTCCTCAAAATTAAAATAGCTTTATATGGACTACCATAATGCATGGATTCTAAGCATAGGACAAATGCTGATGCTACCAAAAACCAGAGAGAAAACTGAGAGTACCTCTGTGAATACGTTGACATGGTAGTGGAGATAGAGGGATGAGATACAATCACCTATTTCTTCTAATATTATTTTTTTCATTTTGAGATAAGTGCACTATAAGTCCTCTATGTTTGCATCGAAATCCATTAAGTCTCATATATTTATAACACAGTACATTCAAATCCTTCATGTTTTGACTTAGTCATGTAAGTTTAGTATATTTGTGTCAGTGCACCATATTTGTTCTCTATGCTCATAGTCATAAATCATGAGAAATACTAAAGGAAGGACTTACATAGTGAAAAAAGAGGACTTAAATGACTCATTTAAGAAATATCCTATTTGATTAAATCTTGGTAAAAATATAATTGACCTAAATGACTTGCTTGAAACTTAAAAAGACCTAATTGAATTTTGTGCATTTACATAGAAGGCTTCCAGTTTACTTATTCCATTTCATTTCCTATACCTAAAGGTAGGGAACTTTTTGAATGTCTTTCTCCGAGTGAGAAGTGAAACATAACTAACTTGAATTTGCAACAGCTATTTGAAATCTTAGGTAGAGACTAGATGTCTTATCTCATGTTTGCTTTTTTCTTGGGAAATACCAACTAAAGTGGAGAGTTTCTTCAAACATGGAGCAGGGTGAACTATTCAATTGAATGATATTGAGCATATTTTTCATCTCCTATGGAGAAAAGCAGGCTATTTCTTTGCAAAATTGTACTTGATTTCATTTGGGGCAATTCTGCGACCATCTCTTTGTTTCTGGGGGAAGAATCTGCAGGAATCAGATTTGAGAAAATGGAGTTGAGCAACTGCTTTTTTTTTTTTTTTTTGTCTAAGTAATATGCTTTCAAGGAAAAAACGCCTATAAAGACAATATGCAGAAAACATACAAAAGAAAAAAGAGGAAAGAAAGAGGGATTGCTTCATTTTACTCATGTTTCTATAAAGAAGAAAAACATTTAATAGCATATACATCCACCTTGCTCACGGTGACAGATTCAATAAGGATGTCAACCCCTGCAGGTGGTCCTTCTACATAAAGAACAACACGCGTTGGCTTGTTTGATAGTGAAAAGCTGCCAGTCAATTTTTCCCAGCTATCCTTGGTCACAAATGCCCTGCAGATAGATGTCTGCTCATAGTAATATTCTTTTCTATGTAAACAACTTGACATACATGGACATACCTACCAGCCAGTGTTCACATAGTGTGTTGTACTTGAGCCTTCGTAGTCTATCTTCAGTGAAACCAGGACCTTAGTGAAGCCCTGAACATGTCCTGATACTCCAACGCAGGCAGAAATATCATAAGTTGCACCCTGAACAACACCATTTGTTATATTCTGTTCCAAGCAATGCCAAGTCTGCTTCCGATTAGTCAACACCGCAAACTTTCCAGCACTGGACTTTGATGCAATGGCCTCGGGGAAGTCATAAGGTGAGTGAACTACATAACCATGAGAAAAGTTTGGGTACCAATGACTTAGTTCATTTGAAAAATCATGGTTTAGCACAATATTTTCTGCACTGATATATCCTGAGTTCACTCCACTTGCATCGGTGTTCTGAAAAGGAAAGAGAGAGGGATTACACAACAATAGAAGGCAAAAGAATTATACAAAATCAAGAACATATCGCTTAATCAATACATAGAAAAAACACACCAGGTCTGACATGCTTAAATTTGGATCAGAAGATTTTAGATCTAAATTTTATCGCGTATATTACTCTACCAGCAAATATATATTCAAGATAACTAATGAGAATATTAGAAGACAGAAAATGAATTATAATGATCGAGATATATATTCATTTCTTTTCTCTTTCTATGTTGAAATATTCCCCCTAAATGCCTCATTGTAAAGATGGTGCAGAAGAGAGTGGAAATCAAATTCTCTATGATTTCATTGTCGATATTAGATTCTCTATGAATTCTGCTAACTTATACATTGAATTGCTACAAACTCAGCTGTGAACAAAATAAAGCAAATTACTAGAGCAATTTGCCAGCTCCTCCAAGTTCATGCCAAAAGAACCACATGGCTAGACTATTAAAGTAAAACATATGAAATTGAGAGTTATTACAAGAAAAGAAAAGAAAAAAAAAAAAAAAGAAAATTTATGGGTGTCATGAAAATTCGAACAAGCAGCGTTTTGATAAAGCTTCCAAAACTTCATTGGCATGGGTTAAGACAAAGTGGGCACCTGGGTTCGAGCATTCTGGTTTTGGCTAGCAATCCGACATGCAGAGAAGCAGCTGAAGATGGACATGGAAACACCATGAATTCCAACTTCATCAAAAGTAATGAAAACCGCTTGTCATCGTTAACTCTGTTCCATGAGTTAACTTGGAAGCAAAGTGAATATTTCCAAAAGTTTGTGTTTTCATTTTCTCATGTCACATGGTTTAGATCTTAGAGTAGCGGTCCCGCGGCAGTTGGTGGGCTAGGCTAGACCGGAAGATGCTCTTACACAATTTGCAATGTAATAATCATGTCCAAGCAGCACAACGTTTACGACCGATATCATCAATCCATTTGTATTTAAAATCAACAGTTGGTCTTTCACATATCTATATTTTACGATAAAATTCTGTCGGAAAAATTGTCCTTCTTGCACAAGTTAGAACAATGTTCATTCTTGTTTTTCCCTTAATCGGTTAGATTTTTCAAGACTATTGTAATTAAGGGATATTAATCACTTCGGGTTCAATTTCTCATTCTAAAATTGCAATATAATAATTAAAAAAAAAATTCTGCTCAACTTTTAGCAATATTACAGCTGAAAAGTGATTGCGATTTGAGAGTGTTAAAAATATTACAGTAGCAAAATATATTTTTCAGCAGTTATTTTCTTATATTGCAAAATTTCGACAAACAACACTGCAAGAAAATTGGTTTCGCTACTATAAGTTAGATCGCAAACTCCTTTAAATGGCAATTAGCACATACAATACCTTCGGTTACTTCTTATAGATTTTCATAACTTTGTTGTACAGAAGATTTTCATAACTTTGTTGTACAAAAATGGGATATACATTTGAAATGGATGGTCGAGTTATGATATATATCATTAGTGATATAGAAATAGATCGAGTAATTTCTTTCTTTATCCAAAATAAGGTATTTTTAATAGCATGCTTCAATCATTGATTCCAAAATTTTTACAATAAAATTAAGTAGGTTGCTTGTATCATCATTTCCTATCCACAATACTATTATTTATTAAAATAATTTTACTGAATATAGGGATAGGAAAACTTTTTATATGAATAAAAAGAGTGGAGTAAATGTGTTTTTAAATGCTTTACTTATGTACAAAATAACAAATATTTGAGTTGGATTAGTTATTTATTGAATGATAAATTACTATACAATCACAGTTACTCTTATATATAGTTTCATTATATGGTTTTGTATTTACAACAAAAGGAAGCACAAATTTTCTTTATTAGTTTAAGTTTACTAGATTTAATTTTGAATCAAGAAAAAAGTTGGATAAAATTTAATCAAGCATTTTAAGTGGAAGAGAAAAGTTCTATATCAGAACTGTAAGTAAATTAGCATTTTAAAAATGGATATGAAGATTTATCGTAATTGTATGAAAAAATTATCGAATGATCACATCGAAGGTAAATGGACCATTAATCAATTAATGTAAGCTTATAAATTGGATACATAGATTTTCTCTATAAGACACGTCATTAAACTAATATTGATTTATCATGTCACATGCCAAAGCCGAAGGGCAAATTAGCGAGTACAGTACTCCAGCACACATAAATGTCATACAAAACACACATATATCTTATTTTAACTAAATGAAATGGACAATATTCAGTGAATTTTATTTTTAGGCATATCATAGCATCACAACTACGTTCCCCTAATGCCAAGAGTGTGATGATCTGCCATATACTAATATGTAAGGCTTCGAAACCAATTAAAAATCACAATGCTGATATTAAGCATCATACTCATAGTTCAAGAGTTCCTTACAAAGGGAAAATTTAATTCAATCACTGGGTTAACTAAAGTGTTTTTATAAATGAAAATTAAATTATTTAACCTACCATCTAAGGTTTCCGGAACAAAAGAAATCGAATTACTGAAATTTCATCTCTTTCTAATAATATCTATGTCTACTTTACTTTCTAAATATGCTATCGAGAATTCCACCACCGGAACAAAGATCAAAACCTAAGTAATCATAATAAATGTACTCATATTCATCACTTCGAATGTACAATGAATGTCCTCATAATCATCACTTTTTTTTTTTTTTTTTTATGTTTTAGACTTTACACTTTTATTTACTTTTTGCTGTTTTCTTTACTTCTTTATTTTTCAATTTTTTATAATTTTAATTGTAAGCTTCACAATTGGACGATCCAAATGCAACAAGTATAATTTAGAGCGATAGTATTAGTTGTTTAATCGAGCCTAAATTTTATAACAAAATTAAAAATATTAGTAAAAGTTGTTCCATGAGTTTATAATTAAAAAAAAATCAAATATTGTATCTTTAGAATATATGTATAGTATTTTTTATTTATAAAAAACACATGAAACGGATTTCGATAATTAATAAAACATTATAAATAAGTTAGATGCACATTAAAAATTATAAAATGGTATGAATAATATATAGAAATACTTATTTGTATTAAATATGATTTTATGTATAAAAAAATATATCTGAAATTACTTAAAATATCTCATTTATATTAAAATAGACTAAAATAATTATTAAAAGTTGGAAAAGCTAAGTGGCAGCTAAGAGAGATTAGCTTTAGGCATGGCAGGCCTGGAAATGTGGATTTGGCATAATGAGAAGCAATATGGGATACATAAATTGGAAGAAAAAAGGTAGAAATAACAGGCTTGTGCACTTGAAATTTTTCCCACCAACCCAAACCTTTCTATAAATTCAAGATCTCACTTTCAGCAAACATTTTGGAAAAAACACAACTCAGGAAAAATCAACGAGAGTTAACAAAGCTTAAGGGAGATTTCAAATTTTTTTTACAAAAATAAGGTTAATTAAGGCCAAATTAGGGTACAAAGACTTAAGGACTTTCTAGAAAAGATGACCACTACCACTTCACGGTAAAACCACCATCTGGGTTATCAACAATGGTGGGGCCACCGCTAATGGTTGGAAGCCAAGCAACCAACGAGTCTAAATTCAATTTTTGCAAAAATCAATAAAAAAATATCAAATCTTCTTAGAAAATTTTGAAAATTTTTATTCTTGGTTATTTTCATACGTAGCTTTTAGGAAAAATATTATTTTGTTGAAAATAAGTGTAAAAATATATCACCTCTGAAAAATCACTAAAACCGAGTCGATTTTGCTTTTATTTTCAAAATCCTTACCAATGTTATTTTTGCTCAATTTTTTTTTATTACAAAGTGTCATGACCTAAGAAGACTAGTCGTGGCAGTCGCTGTATACCGTATAAAAGGTTACAGATTGAATTCCCTTACAATCGACGACTCTTTTATACAATACACAAGGCTATAGCTATTACTAACTACTAAAAGTATGTAAGCTTAAGCAATATCATTTCATGATAAATAATAAAATTATAAAACATAACATATGGTTTATTTGTATAAAAGTTTACAATTACGAAGTCTAAAACATGTCTTAAGTTAAACTAGTATATCAATTACATATTCAGATCTATAAACTATCAGAAATATTCTCTGATCACATTCAACTCTCACATTGATCCTGTGTAAAAAACCAATCTCGAGCATGTGATGAGCCGACTCTACAAAAAGATCAGCCTGTAAGAAAAGACTACATGGGTATAAGTTATCTAACTTAGTGAGATAATTTTCCTCAATCATACAGTAATCAAGTTATACAATAGTTAAGTTCAATTAAATGAATGCATGACAATTAGTATACTAAACAAACACATGCAGGTGACCAGATATTGCATGCAACTCAAATTTAACGCCCTCCGAAGTCAGGATTAGAGATTCAACGGTATAGTTAGATCTGGGTATCATATTAGAACTTATTTTATAACGAAACTCCGCATTTCGTATTCAAAATGTAATGGTTCATCCATTATCAGTTTTATCAAAACGAGTTTTACATATGATTGTGAGTAGGTTCACGTAGCCTTCATTCACCCCTAAACGAAGGCCTTTGGACTCGACTCTTAGCCAAGCGGTTGGCGCCTCCAATGCCTAGTCATTCTGCAGGCTAGGGTAAGGTCATATCGCACGTGTGCACTGTACGAAATCTATCACAATCAATAATCAACCCACGTATGGCCTCTCGTTACCTCCGTGTAATGTGACTGCCGGAATTAGTTATGCAGTGCATGATTATGCATGATCCAAGTTAACTTTTCTAGTCGAATAAAATTAGGTCTTATTTATTCAGTGATCATTTCAAATCACAAATAATCAATTCTTAGTGAATCTATTATACAATAATCAATACATTATTGTAATTTAAAGTACATTCACCATTAACAATAATTATCATGCATAAGCATAACCCAACCCTATACACATTTATTTATCAATCATAAATTATATTCACTAACTACAAATACAAACAAGTATAGAATTATTAGGAAAAACTTACTTAGCCATAGCCAACTTAAGAGTCGTAGTAATTTGATGGTAGCTCAAAGTCTATATCAAAATCACCTGAGAATAACAAAAATTTGTAAGTTTGGGAATTTAAAGTTAAACTAGTATTATAATTTATAAGGTCTAATTTACCTAGTTATGTGAAATTGTCAATTCAAGCTTTTTATCGAATTGCATATAACTTTTTTATTTTAGCTTGAATCGTTATAAACCTATAGTCCATTTTAATTGTTTTCGGGTGTGTTTTCGAGTGTATTTTCGAGTAATGAGGTCCGTTTTGGATGTTGTGACTCGCAGTTTGAATTATGATATAAAAATATCACAAAATTTACTATTTAAGTTTAAAAATTATAAAATTATTAATTTTCGTTTTTTCTTAATATATTTATGGTGTAATAATTATTTAAACCATATATTTGATATTTTTATTATTTTAAGTATACTTTTCCTATTTTTGAGATTTTAGCCTTATTATTATTATTATTGCCATTATTATTATTTTTATTATTTCTTATTTTCTTATTATTCATCTATATTTCACGATTTATACACACACACACACACACACACACACACATATATATATATACATATATATATATATATATACTTATAGGATATTTGATGAATTTTATAATTTTACTTTATTGAGAAATTCTTAATTTACGGTAATATATATATATACCTACTCCTTACATAATTATAAATTTATTTTAGTTAATAGAAATTATTATATTACATATATATTTTCGGTACACTACATATATATACTATATGTTATACGCCATATGTATGTATATATTTATTTTATAAAAACAAACATACTCTTATGTACATATACATATATTCATATATTTGTATTTATACATATAAGTATACTCATATAATGTAGTTTATATGTGTACATAAATATAATTACTAAATACATAGATATATATAAATAATATACAAATGCTTATACATGTATTATATGATATATTCGGTATACCACAACATATACTCTATATTATATATATATATATATATATGTTCTATATACATTATGTATTTAAGCATATATTACCACTTATAGAAATATATAACTACATATATACTATACAACTACATATTTATATATATATATATGTATATATACGAAAATAAATTATACATATATACATCAATATATATATATATATTTCACGTGTACACATATATATATATATATATATACCTATAGTTATTTTGTAAAAATACTT